>CM041628.1:34857390-34887725 GCA_023333625.1 Bothriochloa decipiens
GAACTTGATTATAATTTTAATTGCTTACTAACATCTGGGATGTTACACTAGCCCTGGGAAGAGCTTAGCTTTGGGTGGGTCCTCGAGGTCTGCTGGCGGCTCGAGGGGGACCCAAAAGTTCTCTATCCCCTTCGGGTAAGTGTTGTCGATTAAAATTCTTCCTTGTTGCTTCCCCATTCTGCAGTTCATTAAGTTCTCTGCTAACCCGCTTTCCGTCCAGGCCAAAGTGCTGTATCGAGGAGGCGACCCTTGTGTCGGCTAAGCAGCTCAGGGTGGACGCGGCCACAAAAATGAGGGCCTCGGTCACAAGTGCGACGTCGAGGCCCTTGGCATCGTGGGAGGTGAAGTGCCTGTCCTTAGCCCTTGGGGATATGGCTCATGGTAGGCTGACGGGTTCTGCTCTTGCTGCAGGGTCGAGTGACTCACGGACCGTGACAGGCGGTGACTCCGAGCCGGGGAAGACACAGGAGGGAAGGAGTGCTCCCTTGACGTTGACGTCCATGGTCCCCGAGCTCAGCCGGCGCTAGGGAGCAAAACCACGGCGTCGGAAGCTCTTGACCTGGGCCAACCCGAGGTCTTCGTTTCCATGCTCAAGGTGGGAGCTTCCGAGGGCCATGAGCCAAGAATGGAGGTAGCCCTCATCGACCTCAAGGGTGAAGAGGCCATCGCTACTCCCCCTCGACGGGAGAGCGGATGCCGTGGCCGATGGGGCTACATGAGCTGGAGGCCCTGGGGAAGCAGGAGCAGGAGGCCCTGCAGGAAGAGGAGCTGCCGTGGATGCAGCAGGAGGAGAAGAAGCCGTAGGAGCGGCAAGAAGAGGAGGAGCTGACCGGGGGCCGGCCCTAGCATCAGCAGGTGCTACAGCTGCCCAAGCCATCGGAGGGGGAGGAGACCTCGGGACTCCCAAAACAATGGGTGTCTGTGATCACCCTCGACGAGCTGTTGACGGAGCAAGAAGCAGCGTTGAAAGCGTCAATGGTTCTGCGCCCGCCGGGGACGCAGCTCGAGGAGGAGACCTCAACACCGAGCCCACTAGGAGACATGTCGATGATGGACCTGCTGGCGCCACAAGACGCGGTGTTGGGGGAAGCGACGGCCTCGACCCCTTCGCTGCCTTTAGAGGCACCTGAGCCAGCGTCGAGCCAGCCACTGCAACCGTCGATCACGCCATTGGAAGAGCCAGTGATTTCTGGTCCACAGGCAAAGCGGCCGGAGGAGATGGTGGCCAAGAGTCCTTCTGCTTTTTGACATCAGAAGGGAGGAGAGGATCCCCCTACACACTGGAGTAGTCATTGCGTCGAGGGCTCCTGGTCTGTTGAGGAGGTCGACCTCCGACCCCGGGCTGGGAGGTACTAGCATCGCATCGGCTGAGTTGGCAAAGCACCATGGTGCCTCACATGACATGGCAGATAAGATCGAGTCCTTGGCGCGAACCAAGGTCAAGATGGTCCTCCCACATTGGGGCAAGGAGCGCATCATGCTCTGGGAGCTCGGTGACTCCAGCGCTCCCGGGATCGTGATGGATGACCCGGCAGAGGTCAAGCGCTGGGAGGATGTGGAGCAGTCCCAGGCATGGCTGCAGCACATCCTCAAGCTGGGTGTCGAGCTCGTTGGAGGTCTCGACCAGAGTCTCGCGGTAAGTCCCTGTTTAGATCACACACGGTTTTTGGCTTTCCCCGTATAAATCACCTTAACCCTCGATCTCCTATTTCCAGGACGTGCGGAGGCGTTCCCACTCCAAGTCGTACTTCCTCCACGAAATGCATAACAGCCGGGAGGAAGTGCTTCGCCAACTCGAGGCCAGCCGATCTGCGTAGAGCAAGGTGGTCGAGGCCGAGAAGAAGGTGAAGCAGGCCAAGGAGGAGGCCTCCCAGGTGAAGGAGGACGCCGAGGTAGCTTGATGCGAAGCCGCCCAAGTCAGGGAGGAGCTCTGGCGAGCCAAGGAGGAGATTGACGCAGCCAAGGGCGAAGCAGAGAAGGCCAAAATTGAGGGCACTCGCGCCCAAGAGCACGTCAAGCTACTCGTGGAGGAGGCTCGAGGCTCCGTGGAGCGTATCCGCTCACTCAAGGCCAGTCTGGCTCAAGTCTCCACGGCGCGTGACACCCTCTCAGCCTTGGTCAAGGAGGAGGAGGGTCGAGCCGACAGCCTAGATGCCAAGCTTGAGGTGATGAAGGCTACCCTTCAAGAGAAGGAGCAAGCCATCATCTTGGCTGGTGGCACCCTCGAGACCCTCCGGTGCGAGAAGACGAACGTGACCCGGGCTTTCAAGGAGGCCCAACAGGAGTGAGACGAGGCTCGGGAGGAGCGTGACATCGTGCTAGAGGACCACAACGCCCTCAAGATCCGCTATGCTAGTGAGTTCCATGGTGGGCTTTGACTTTTTCCTTTTCGTATGACTTGCTTAACTCTTGTTTCATCTTTTAGGCCTTGAGACCAAGCTGCTTTCCACTCAGACCACCGGCAAGGCACTACAGGAGAGCCTCGTGGCAGAGGGGGCGCTTCTCGGCAGGCTCCGGGTCGCCATCAATAGGCTCTACACCTCCTGGGAGATCAAGCCCGTTGAGGAGGCTGGAGAAGACGTCCCGAGGGCTACGCTCGTTGACTAGCTCTACCGCCTCGACGCCATCCTTTGGGATCACGTGTGGGAGGCGCTTCACACCGGCGTGAAGCGCGCACTGGCGATGGTTTCCTCCGGCTTTGTCTTTGACATGGACGTCGTCGCCCAAGGCTTCATCCCCGACATCTCGAAGACCGATGCCAAGAATGAGGAGCGATGCTGACGGCTAATCCAGGATGCCAAAAGGCCGAGGAAAGCATTGGCGAAGCTATTCGAGGATGAAGTCCTAACCCGCGAAGATGAAGGGTACACCGTCGAGGAGGGCGACGATGATGGAGATAGCGGAGCGGGCCTGTAGGGCAAAACTGGGTGAAGGTGCCCATGTAAATAAGTTAGTTTTTGTATCTTATTTTTAGTGTGGCTTCAAGGGCCTTTAAAACATCTATGCATCTATCGTAATGCATTTGGATATTTTAAGTTCGAGCCTTCTCTGTTTTCTTTCGCCTAGATTTTACTTTTTTGACTAAGTATTCGACGCGTGCTCGTATCCCTCGAGGGGGAGCGAGTGGAGGTACCATAGCCCTGAGGCGTAGGAGAGCCCCCGACTCAACAGCCCTCGACCCTTAGGGAATTCGACGCATTTTCTACTTAGTCGCGAAGCGTATCGAGGCGTAGGAAAGAAGAGACGCTCGAGTTTCGATCACCTGACTTTTGCTTTTCGACTAAGTGTTGGACGCATGCTTGTATCCCTCAAGGGAGGGGAGTGAGTGGGGGTACCATAGCCCTGAAGCGTAGGAGAGCCCCAGGCTCGATTGCCCTCGACCCTTAGGGAGTTTGAGGCGTTTTCTACTTAGTTGCGAAGCAAAAGGAGACGCTCGAATTTTGAAAGATCATTCGTGTTTTTTAGGAACTTAGGGGGTTCCCCCGTTAGCCCCCGAAGGAGGCTTGACTCCAGCGAGATAGGGTCGAGGCTACCTCTTGCATGTACAATAATGAGTTTGAACTTATAATCGAAAGTACTTCTTATATTCGTCATGCGAAAATGTACGAAACATGAGAGAATGTACAAGGGCATCGACGCCCTAGGGGTAGAAACGACGTAGCTGTTCGATGTTCCATGCGTTGGTGAAGGTTTCGCCCTTGGTGTTCGCTAGCTTGTACGTTCCGGGCTTCAGCACCTCAACTACGGTGTATGGGCCTTCCCATGGTGGAGTCAGCTTGTGATGCCTCTTGTTGCTCTGTCGTCGACGTAGGATGAGGTCTACAACTCGGAAGTTCCTCAAGCGCACGTGCTTGTCATGGTAGCGTCAAAGTTTCTGCTGATACCTCGCAGAGTGAATCAGCATCATGTCTCGAGCCTCCTTGAGCTGGTCGACGGCATTTGCGAGGGCTTCTTTGTTGGTTTGCTCGTTATAGGACTTTAGTCGAGGAGAACCATACTCGAGATCAATGGGACGGACGGCCTCGGACCCATAGACCAAGAAGAATGGTGTAAACCCCGTGGCTCGACTAGGTGTTGTCCTTAAGCTCCACAGGACTGAAGGCAACTTCACGGCCCATTTCTTTCCATGCCTGTTAAGGCGGTTGAAGATTCTCAGCTTGACGCCCTGCAAAATCATGCCATTAGCGCGCTCGACCTGGCCATTAGTTTTAGGATGAGCAACCGCAGACCAGTTTACACGGATGTGATGGTGATCGTAGAAATCCAGGAACTTCTTGCTAGTGAATTGTGTGTCATTGTCAGTGATGATGATGTTCAAGACCCCGAAGCGATGGATGATGTCGGTGAAGAACTCGACCGCCCGCTCGGAACGGATGTTGCCGATAGGCCGGGCCTCGATCCACTTGGTAAACTTATCGACAGCAATGAGTAGGTGTGTGTACCCCTTGGTTGTCCTCTTGAGAGGCCCCATGATATCGAGCCCCCAGACCATGAACGGCCAGGTGATGGGGATCATCTGTAGGGCATGAACTGGGAGGTGCGTCCGCTTAGCATAGAATTGACACCCCTTGCACGAGCGGACAATGTTGATGGCATCGGAAACGGCGGTTGGCTAGTAGAAACCCTGTCGGAAGGAATTACCGATGAGGGTCCTCGGTGCTGCGTGGTGGCCGCAAGCCCCTGAGTGTATGTCCTTGAGGAACCTCCTGCCTTCTTTGATAGTGATGCAGCACTGAAGGATACCTGATAGGCTTCGCCTATAGAGTTCCTTGCCATCACCGTAGATGATGTAGGACTTGGCCCGTCGCGTGATCTGGCGAGCCTCGGTCCGATCTTCTGGGAGTTCCCCTCGAATGAGGCAGTTGAGGAAAGAGACTCGATAATCCAGATGTGGGCTTGACGGAGGAGGTGTCCCCTCGATCTCCATGACTTTGGCCCCGGTCGAGGGGACCTCGGTCGAGGCCACGGGGTCGAGTTTTGAGGGTATGGTGCCAGCCCCTGAGCCCAAGTTGACGCAGGGCTGGAAGAGGTCTCTCGAGAATACATCTGGAGGACAGTACCTCGAGTTGATGTGATCTTGGCAAGCTCGTCCATAGCTTCGTTGTAGTGTCGAGCAATATGATTGAGCTCGAGGCTATGGTACTTATCTTCCAGTCTACGCACTTGATTGCAGTAGGCTTCCATCTTGGCATTGTGGTAGCACGAGGCCTTCATCACTTGGTCGACGATGAGTTGTGAGTCACCTCGAACGTCAAGGCGTCGAACCCCGAGCTCGAGGGAAATACACAACCCGTTGACAAGAGCCTCGTACTCTGCAACATTATTAGAAGTGGCAAAGTGGATGCGAATGACGTAGCGCATGTGAACTCCGAGGGGTGAGATGAAGAGCAAGCCCGCACCTTCTCCTGTCCTCATGAGCGACCCGTCAAAGTACATTGTCCACAGCTCGGCTTGGATTTAAACTGGTGGCAGTTGGGTGTCAGTCCACTCAGCGATGAAATCCGCCAGCACCTGAGATTTGATGGCCTTCCGTGGTGC
The DNA here is from genome assembly GCA_023333625.1 of Bothriochloa decipiens. Taxonomy (NCBI): domain Eukaryota; kingdom Viridiplantae; phylum Streptophyta; class Magnoliopsida; order Poales; family Poaceae; genus Bothriochloa; species Bothriochloa decipiens. The sequence continues at coordinate 34,862,929 of CM041628.1, forward strand.
GTAGGTGATGGTCTCGCCCATGAGCTCGACCGACCACTTAGCAATCCTTCTAGCAGCCTCCCGGTTTTGGATGATTTTCCCCAAGGGGAAAGAAGATACCACGGTAACCGGGTGGCTGAGGAAGTAATGCTGGAGCTTGCGACGCGTAAGGACGATGGCGTAGAGTAGCTTTTGCACCTGCGGGTAGTGGGCCTTGGTTTCCAAAAGCACTTCATTTACGAAGTAAACTAGCCGCTGGGCGGGCAGGGCATGCCCTTCCTCTTGCCTCTCGACCATTATGGCCACGCTGACCACCTGAGTGGTCGCGGTGACATAGAGGAGGAGAGGCTCGGGGGGTTCAGTCGACGTCGCCGGTCGAGGAGGGATGAGTATTGGGGCGGAGGTCAGCATGCTCTTGAGCTTGTAAAGGGCCTCCTCGGCCTCCGCGGTCCATGCGAAGCGTTCGGATTTTTCAAGAGGCGATATAGGGGCAGGGCCTTTTCCCCCAAACGTGAGATGAAACGGCTGAGAGCCGTGAGGCAGCCTGTGACCCTCTGTACACCCTTGAGATCTCGAATCGGCCCCATTCGTGTGATGGCTGTGACCGTCTCGGGGTTGGCCTCGATCCCACGCTGGGAGACAATGTATCTGAGGAGCATGCCTCAAGGCACTTCAAAGACACATTTCTTGGGGTTAAGTTTGATATTCTTGGCTCGAAGGCACTCGAATGCGATTTTGAGGTCATGGATGAGGTTGTCGACTTTTTTGGATTTGACCACGATGTCATCGACATAGGCCTCGACTGTGTTGCCTATGTGTCCACCGAAGACATGGAGCATGCATCGCTGATATGTCACCCCGGCATTTCAAAGGCCGAAGGGCATGGTGACATAGCAATACATGCCGAAAGGTGTGATGAAGGAAGTCACGAGCTGGTCAGACTCTTTCATCTTGATTTGGTGGTAGCCGGAATAAGAATCAAGGAATGAAAGGGTTTCACATCCCGTGGTAGAGTCAACAATTTGATCAATGCGTGGTAAAGGAAATGGAACTTTGGGACATGCTTAGTTTAAGCTAGTATAATCAACATACATCCGCATTTTTCCATTCTTTTTCTTAACTAACATGGGACTAGCTAACCATTCGGGATGATGAACCTCCTTGATGAATCCAGCCGCCAAAAGCTGGTGTACTTCCTCGCCGATGATCCTGCGCTTCTCCTCGTGGAAGCGGCGCAGGCGTTGCTTCACCGGTCTGGACCGGCTTGGATTTCCAAGGCGTGCTCGATGACTTCCCTCGGTATGCCCGGCATATCCGAAGGACTCCACGCAAACATATCGGTGTTCGCATGGAGAAAGTTGACAAGCACTACTTCCTATTTGCTCTCGTGGTCGGCACTGATTGTTAGCACCTTCTCGTCGGAGCAGCTCGGGTCAAGGGGGACTTTCTTGGTGTCTTGCGCTGGCTCGAAGCTACCGGTGTGATTCTTGGGGTCGGGCACCTCGTCGACGAGGCGCTCGAGGGTCGAAGCTATCATCATGTTTTGCTCGACGGCCTCTCCGTACTCGATGCATTCAACATCGCAGTCGTACGCGTGCTCGTAGGAGGTGCCGATGGTGATGACGCCTTTGGGCCCTGGCATCTTGAGCTTGAGGTAGGTGTAGTTCGGGATCGCCATGAATTGCGCGTAGCCTGGTCGGCCGATGATGGCATGATAAGTTCCATGAAACCCGACCACCTCGAAGGTGAGGGTCTCTTTCCTGAAGTTGGTGGGGGTGCCAAAGCAGATGGGAAGGTCGATATGGCCGACGGGAAGAGCCTTCTTCCCTGGTATGACGCTATGGAAGCCCCCGGCGTTGGGTTGAAGTTGGCACCTCTTGACCCCCAGGAGGTCGAGGGTCTCGAGGTAGATGATGTTCAGGCTACTGCCGTCGTCCATGAGGACCTTCGAGAGGCGGGTGTTGATGATGATCGGGTCGATGATGAGCGGATAGGCCCCGGGGTTGTGGACATGATCCAGATGGTCATTGCGGTCGAACGTGATGGGCGCATCGGACCAGTCGAGGTAGTGGGGTGTCATGACTCAGACAGAGAAGACTTCTCGACGCTCCCTCTTGTGTTGTTGAGGCGTGAGCTGGGTCGAGGGGCCTCCATAGATCATGTAGCAGTCATAGACTTCGGGTAATTTTTCGTCTTCCCCATTGTCCCCCTCATTGCCGCCCTGATCTTTCTTATTGTCACCCTTCTTGATGCCCAGTTGCTTGAAGTGCTTTTGAAGCATGCAGCAGTCCTTGAGCTTGTGTTTCCCCCCGTCCTTGTGATAAGGGCAGGGCTCCATGAGCATCTTGTCGAAGATGGCCCCCTCGGGGGGACCCCGAGGTTTTTTGCGCTCGGCTGCTGTGACGAGATCATCGTCTACAACCTCACGCTTGTCTTGCTGATTCTTCTTCTTCTTCTTGTTCTTCTTTGAACCTTTGCTTGAGCCCTCGGCGTCAGCTGCTGGTGCCTTTCCCTTGTCCTTCTCATCGCCGAAGAAGGCTCCGACCGCCTCCTCACCAGCCGCGTAGTTGGCGACCACATCCATGAGCTCATCGACGGTGTTGGGGTGGTTACGCCCCAACTCACGGACTAGGTCCTTGTAGGTCGTACCCGCAACAAATGCTAGAATGACGTCGAGTTTAGAGATGTGGGGGAGTTCGGTTCGGAGTTTGGAGAAACATCGAGCGAAGTCACGAAGAGACTCCTCTAGTTTTTGCTTGCAGCTATGCAGTTCCCATGAGTTTCCAGGACGCACGTAGGTACCCTTAAAGTTCCCCTCGAAGATCCGGACCAGGTCGACCCAGTCATGAATCTGGTAAGGGGGAAGCTCCTCGAGCCACCTACATGTAGTGTCAGGCAGGAACAGGGGAAGGTGATGTATGATCGCGCGATCATCACGTGCCCCGCCCGCCTGACAAGCCAGTCGAAAATCTGCTAGCTAGAGCTCGGGTTTGGTTTTGCCATTGTACTTGACGATGATTGTGGGGGGTCAAAACTTGTCAGGCAGCTGGGCGTTGCACATTGTCCTGCTAAAGACTCGGGGACCCGGTGGCTCCAGGGCTCATCGGTCTTCATCGCTGTCATAACGCCCCCCACGATGGGCGCTGTACCCTCGATCCTTCACGTCCCCGTGTTTGCGCTTGCGGTTCTAGATGGTATCGAGGCGCGCATCATGTGGGGCGTGGTTGTCGATGATACGATCTTGGGCTGGTGTCTTCTTCGCTCGGGGGCCGACTCTTGATCGAACGAACCCTCCCTTTCAGGTCGAGAGGGCTCGTCCTATGGTTCGAAAGCTGCCCCTCGATGCCTCAAAGCTGAGCTCTCGGCTTGTTGAACAGCAGCAACTTGGAGGAGACCCTCGATCTCGTGTTGCATTCATCGAGCTTGCGAGTTGGATGGCGTGGGCATATTGCAAAGAAGCATAGCTGCCGCGACAATGTTCTGGCTTGCTCGAGGGTAACGATTGATGGGATGTTCAGGTGCCCCACCCTCGTTGATCTGCCAGTTGACCTCATGGGCCCTGGCTCGGGCTCTACACCAGGTGGTGGTCGCTCCTGCTCGAGGGTTCACTCGAGCTGGCGTAGTCGCTCCTGGTCATCGGCGAGTTTAGCCTGCAACTCCCGAATTTATGCTAGCTATGCGTCCTGCTTGTTAGGATGGGGGCACGCCTCCCGGGGTGCGACTGGTTGTCGATCCTCTGCTCTGGGGAGAGCCCCTCCCACTGCAGCGGCAGCCGCATCGGCCGTCGGATCGACGGTGTCCTGATTGGATGCGTCGTCACCGTCGATGTGGAGACACTCGCGGGTAGGGTCCCAATGGCCAGAGCCGGAGTCGGTGTCGCCGTAGTAGAAGATGGGGAATTGTCCCCGTGCCTCCTCCTGCAGCTGCTATTAGAGTGTGCCAACGGTATACCGCCGGGGGCCGGCGCTCTCGCGAAGCCCAAGTCCACGGAGGCCGGCATGACCGTCCCCACGTCCATCATTGCACAAAGGAGGGCGCCTGGGCGGTCCTCTATCGTACTCATGTTGGAGTGGGTCATGGTCGAGAACGTCCTTGCGGCGTTGTCGGGACCGAATGGGAACTGTCGACGACGCTCGAACAGCTTGTGCGAAAGTAGGCTCGATGGAGTTGGGGTCGCACGCATCGGGGGAGTTCTGCCAGGCTCCCTCGATAAGTGCATTGCGAAGGTGAAGTCAGGGTCATCGTGGAGCCCTGCTGGTCCATCCTCTGTTCCTGAACTCAGGTCAGATAATCCCCCAACAAGGGGCTCCTCATCACCGGTCAGGAGCGAGGGGAATGCGGCGGCGGGCACCGTCCTCGACTCAGATTGATGGTGATGACGGTGTCGATCGCGCCTCCTTCTGGTTGCGGCAGCATGGTGGCGAGACCGATGAGTGGCCCCTCCTGAGCGTAGGGGCACACTGCGACCTCCGCTTGGGTCACTGATCAAGAGCAGGGTCATGTCATAGCCCTGACCGAGGGACAAGAACTCCAGGCTCCCAAACCAGATCACCGTAGTCCATCTAGAAAAATGGCTAGAAATCATTGGTAACACGCAGGACCCCTGCCTGGCGAGCCAACTATCGGTGTTTCGACCCCGGGGGTCAACACCAACAAGTAAATTCGTAATTGCATGCTCCCTTAATCCAGTGGGTGATGCAAGGACACGATGATTTATCCTGGTTCGAGCAAAGAAGGCCCTACGTCCAGTGGGGGGGATAGTTCATGTTATCTTGCACCGAAGTGCTAGTACAGGGGTGAATACAAGCAGGTGTGAGAAGTGTGAGCTTGAGCTCAAGCGTTTCAGGCACTTAGCTCTCTACTTCACACTGTCTCATGGTGTTATTCTGTGATCTAAAGCCTTAGCGTATGATTCTCTCCCATCCCTCTAGCTGAAGTCCTGATGCCTCCTTTTATAGGCGAAGGAGGGGCGCAGGAATACATGTTTTTAGGGCTAACATGGTCGGTGACGTATGACGTTGATGCCGATCATGTCGGTGCCGCTGTAGAGGTGTACGTCGGTATGGGAGGTCCTGCAGCCGTCGCATCAAAAGTTGTTGAAATCCCACTTGAGGGTCAGCGTGACGGAGCCGAGGGGTGACGTTCGAGGCCTCAGGTCAAGTCGAGGGGGTCGAGGCCCATCAGATAAGGCCGAATCCCGGGAAATGCGGGGAATGTGCTGCCTTACGCGTCTTGAGGGGGTGCTGGATGGGGCACAGTGCTCGGTATGGCGTAACAGTGAGGTACAATCCACAGGATTCTGGGGTATGGGCGGTAAAAACAGGATTCGACTGGCATACTCGCAACTGTTACTGTAACTGTGACCATACGGTTAGGCGGGAGCAAGTAAAATGCATTTAATGCGCCTGGATCCGTATGGGGAGTAGGTAGCCGAGGGGTATACTGTGCTCGAGGGATGCCTATTCGCACGGGCGAAGTTCCGTCCTCGAGGGTGGGCTCGTTTGCTCGGGCGAAGTTCCGTCCTCGAGGGTTAGCTCATTCGCTGGGCAAAGTTCCGTCTTCGAGGCGGTCCCGTTCGCTTGGGCGAAGTTCCGTCCTCGAGGGGTCGCCCGAATTATACCCTCGAGCGTACAGTCTCGATCCGCGTGGTAGCCCGTCGAGCAGGCTGTGGCTTTGGGCTGTCGACGCCCGTTCGTGGGCTGGCCCAGTATGCCTTAGCCTGTGGGCTTTCGAGCGATAGTGAAGGATGTCGATGATTAGTCCGGTTAATCGAGGGTTTAGGGTACCCCTTTCCCGGGTACTCGACACATATTATTATTGAGGGACATTTCCCTTTACTAAAATTGTTGTTGAGGGAAATACTGTCCACCACTGAAAAAAAAATCCTTCGTTAATCACTTCTAGTTAATCACTTCTATGCCAAATCGAGTATTTAAACCTTGAAGGATAAATTATAACATGAGAACCTTTTTTTTTAGTAATATAACATGAGAACCCTAACCAGCTAACATATGTTCAGTTCGCTAGCTGTACTGTGCGTTGAGCCGTTGACTATCTCAACATTATGTATGGATCACACGTACTGAAGCAACCTCTGCGTCTACACACACGTGACAATGTATATGTATATAAATAATAATACACATCTATAATCTGAAGCGTACATTCTAGCGAGAAGCCAAGAGAGGACGAAACCCCAGAGAACAGAAGCACAGCTACCAGATGGCGCGAGCTCCAGGGCTCGGGCCTCCTTGATCCGCTCGACATGGACCTCCGCAAGTCCCTCATCTCCTACGGCGAGCTCGTGCAGGCCACCTACGACGGCTTCAACCGAGAGCAGCGGTCGCCGCACGCCGGCGCGTGCCTGTATGGTCGTGGCGACCTGCTGCCCCGCTTGAGCGTGGCCGCCGCGCGCCGCTATGCTGTCACCAGGTTCGTCTACGCCACGGCCACGCTGCCCGGGGTGGAGTCGGACGTCCTCGTGGCGTGGCGCAGCACCGTCAAGGACCTGGAGTGGGCCAACGACTTCGCCTTCGTGCCGGTGTCCGCCGTGTTATAAAATTTCGTCCCAGCTCGCGCGTCTACGAGCCAGAAAGGCTTTGGGCTCAGGTTCAACAGAGCTCACAACATATGACAGGTCTTTGGTCTTATGGCCTGACTTAACTCAAAAGAATAGCCTGATAGGTGAGGGTTGTCCAGCCTTATATGTTGTGCACTTCTAACGTCAATTTTTGATGTGCGACTAAATCCAACAATCTCCCCTGTAACCATGTAATCCTGGATAAATCTCATAGTCACATGGTACGGAGGAGCCCGTGAACGTCTTGCAGCGGGTTCACATGAATGTGTGATCAGACGTTGGGCCTAGATCCCATGGTGGACTCAGGTTCCTGCCTCTTTCTGATACGAAGAGCTAAGTCCGATGTGTGTGCTGGGCGTCGCCGTCGCCGACTATCCCTTGGCCGTGGTGCACCAGGGCTTCCTCTCCATGTACACGTCCAGCAACGCCAACTCCAAGTTCAACTAGGCCAGCGCCAGAGACCAGGCAAGTAAAATGCATCTCTTCATCAATATATGAAATTTTGAATTCTTGCTAAATGCTTGTATGTACCTGCAGGTTTTCGAGGAGGTGAGGAGACTGATGGAGTTGTACAAGGACGAAGTGACGAGCATTACCGTCATGGGCCACAGCCTCGGCGCGGCGCTCGCCACCCTGAATGCCGCTGACATCGCCGCTAACGGCCTGAACGTCCCCGCGGGCTCCTACCAGTCGTAGCCGCCGTGCCCGGTGACGGCCATCGTGTTCGCGTGCCCGCACGTCGGGAACAATTTCTTCAAGGCTGCCTTCGGCTCCTTCCAGGACCTGAAGGCCCGCCACGTGAAGAACGCCGGCGACGTCGTGTCGGAGGTCCCACCACTCCCGTACGTGGACGTGACCGACGTGGTGCTGCCCATCGACACAGGCCGGTCGCCGTAGCTGCGGACGCCGGGCACGCCGCACACGCTCCACAACCTCGAGTGCTACCTGCACGGCGTCGCCGGCGAGCAGGGCAGCGCCTAAGGGTTCAGGCTGGAGGTGGATCGTGACGTGGCGCTGGTGAACAAGGGCACCAACGCGCTCAGAGATGAGTTCCCGGTGCCGGCAAACTGGTGGGTGCCCGAGAACAAGTGGATGGTCAGGGTTGCTGATGGCCGCTGGATGCTCAAGGACTTCAAGGAAATCTAATTGCATTGTGTAGATGGATGCCCGACTTAGATAAAATGGACACGTGCATAATAAACCTATAAATCACAGTTTCAGCACTAATGACATTTTATTTCCTGAGCGATTTGGGTATTTGCGGATTACGTATGACAATATATATGATCGAGCATTTGTATTATTATTTTTTTAAACGCATGAGAGCTGTGTTTCATTGTATTATAGAGAAAAACATGGTCCTTATTAGGATACTCACTCATACAGGGACCAATATGAATGAGGCCCTCTTGCACATAGTTAACACATACTACTCAAACTGCCCTAGATTGCAATAGAAAGTCCTAACCCATGCAGCTTTTTAGCACCAGCTATGGACCATAAGCTATATATGCTCATCCTTCAGTGTAGACAAAATCGTGTTTACAGAAGGAGCAACCCTCTCAAACACACAAGCATTTCTGTGTTTCCAAATAGTTTAGGTACCAAGAATAATTAGAGTGTTCACTCCTTTTTTGTGCTCCTTTTTAACTCTTCTCATCGCCTTGCGCCACCAATCTGCAAAGCTCCTTTCATTTTGTCGGCGGACTAAATCTATTAGTTCCAATGGTTGGAGCAATCTAAACCACACTTGTCCTTTGCCACTACGTATGTAATTAATAGATGTTGTATCATCTCATCTTCTTGATCACATAAAGGGCATTTTTCTCTATGAGAGAGGCCCCTCTTAGCAAGCTTATCTATTGTCCAACATCTATTTTGGATTGCCAGCCACAGAAACATTTTGCATTTAGTCGGTGCCTAGGTCTTCCATAATCGACGCCAAGGCTTGAAGGTCACAACACTAAAGAAATAGGCTTTATAGGCAGATTTGGAGAGTAACATCCACTAGCATCTAGCCTCCAAATGTGACGATCCTCTTGATCTGTCAAAACAATTTCTATGAGGCAGTCCCATAACTGAAGGAATTCTCTAATACCAACCCAAGAGAAGCCTCCTTGGATGTTCCTGGGCCATTCTCCATTGTTGGGAGTCTCAGCCACCATCCGGGTATCAAATTCAATCATGCATGATGGAAAACATTTTTATAGTGCATGTCTCCTCGTTCAAAACATACATGACCGGACAACGGTAGGAGCAGTAGATGGACGTTGAGGTCTCGGTTGGGTCTTCACGTGCGATGGCACTCACTAGCTATGGCAAACGCAATCTTGCCGGGACCGTGCATGTTCTCCACGTCATGTTGATATACTCCTGGTGGCTCCAGCTTCCATCAACAAGTCATGGTGGGGTGAAACTTCCTGGTTGTGAAGCGGATGGCTGTGCGTTGTTGCTTGTAGATTGTGACGGCTTGATCATCAAAATTTGAGCAGAGAAGCCATTGAGATGATATTCTAGCTATCCAAGCTTTGGCTTTGAAAAACTCTCATACGCTGGACCGCAAAGCTCATGAGTGGTGGCCTAGTCGGTCTCACAGAAGATGTTGGTTTGTCTTTCGCACATGGGTAGCCATGCCTGGCCGGTGGTTCAAACCCATGGTGTTGTTTGTGGTGGCGGCGCGCTAGCTAGGGCTCCAACTGCTTGGTGAGGAGGTGGCATCCATAGCACGTGGTTTAGGAGGTGGCATCCATAGCACGTGGACTTCGGCGGCGGACATCTCACCGCCCTCCCCCGATCTGCGGCGGTGAGATGTCCTCCGCCGAAGTCCTCGTCCACCTCCTCCCTCCACTGCGGCGCCTCCTCCAACTTTGTCTCGGCGACGGGAGGAGCAACGGCAAGAGAGAAAAGAGAGTGTCTGGTTTGTTTATTTATTCCATGGAACCGGGTGCGATGGATGGAACCAGGTCCTTCATCGTTCCAAGCCCACAGTGTATAGGACCAGGTTCTATAGCTGCATTAAATGTATCTAACCGGCAAAGACACATACACTGCGGGTGCTAACATTTTACCTAGGCGGGGAATTCGGAAGCAAGGCTAAAAGGCCATTTTTTAGCTGTTTTGGACTGAAATATGTGAAAATACTGCAAATTCTAGCATTATACATTTATATATACATGTATATACACATATTATTATATACATAAATGTGTGCAAAAGAAAAGTTAGGTATTCCTGGGAATACAGGGAAATTACCCTTAAATCTTCCCATAGTTCACATTGTTTTGGGTATCAGAAACAAGCTCCAACAGCGGATGTGAGTGTCGTCTCTATGTATATTCCTGCGCACAAAAAAACTCGCCCCTCAAAACACCAGCGCCAGCAGGAGCGAAATTTCTTTGAGACGGCACCAACAGCCTCGTTGCTTCTGATTTAGCGTCCGACTTGGCGAGTACACAAGAGCATTCTCTATAATTAATAACTCATGATACAACAATACTTGAGCTTCACAATTTGTGTAGTGCAGAGCCAAACACCATACAGGTTCGACACCCGTCATTTTCATATGTAGTTCTTCTCCCAGCGCATCTCAAGATGCTACACAGATGCCTCTATAGTCTCAGTCCCAGATAACACCCAAGAAGACAACACCCAAGAGCACCATGCTCATCCGGGGAACTATAACCAATTGATCACCGGTTCTGAAGCTCCTGCAGCGGCATCTAGGTTGACTTTTTTGATATATACATTTTGCTATATCATCATCATCATCATCGTCATAGCCTTTTTTCTAAGCAATTTGGGGTAGACTAGAGGTGAAACCTAAAAGAAACTGGTCACAGAGTAACACATAAAAGTCATGGTTCAGGCACGTAGATGGCTAGTCTCCAAGCGCTTCTATCCATAGCTAAATCCTTTGAGATATCTCACTCCTTAAGGTCTCTCTTAACTGACTCATCCCAAGTCAGTTTAGGCCGACATCTGCCGCTCTTTACACTTTTGTTCCACTTTAGAACCCCACTACGCAATGGCGCCTCAGGAGGCCTTCGTTGAACATGCCCAAACCATCTCAACCGATGTTGAATCAACTTCTCCTCAATTGGTGTTACCCCAACCCTATCCCGAATATCGTCATTCCGGACTCTATCTCTCCTAGTGTGCCCACAAACCCAATGCAACATACGCATCTTTGCTACACTCAGTTGTTGGACATGTTGCCTTTTTGTAGGCTAACATACCGTACCGTATAACATCGCCGGGCAAATCGCCGTCCTATAGAACTTACCTTTTAGCTTCTGAGGCACCCTTTTGTCAGAGAGGACATCAGAAGCTTGACGCCATTTTAACCAACTGGCTGAAATTCTATGTCTCACATCCTCATCAATGTCTCCATCCTTTTGTAGCATTGATCCTAGATACCGAAAGGTATCCTTCTTAGCCACCACTTGCCCATCAAGACTAACGTTTCCCTCCTCACACCTAGTCGTGTCAAAATCGTACCTCATGTACTCAGTCTTGGTTCTACTAAGTTTGAAATCTTTTGACTCTAATGTGTGCCTCAATAGTTCTAACTTCCTATTAACCCCTACTCTACTCTCATCAACTAGCACCACATCATCAGCAAAGAGCATACACCAAGACATATCCCCTTGTACGTCTCTTGTGACCTCATCCATCACCAAAGCAAATAGATAAGGGTCAATGCTGACCCTTGATGTAGTCCTATCTTAATTGGAAAGTCACCGGTGTCGCCATCACATGTTCGAACACACGTCACTGCATCCCCGTCCATATCCTTGATGAGGGTAATATACTTGGTTGGGACTTTATGCTTTTCCAAGGCCCATCACATGATATTTCTTGGAACTTTGTCATATGCCTTCTCAAGGTCAATAAAGACCATGTGCAAGTCCTTCTTCTGCTCCCTCTATCTCTCCATTAGTTGATGTATTAAGAAGATCGCCTCCATGGTCAACCTACCAGGCATAAACCCAAACTGGTTTTGGGTTACACTTGTCTCTCTTCTTAGACGATGTTCAATAACCCTCTCCCAAAGCTTTATCGTATGGCCCATCAGCTTGATCCCATGATAGTTGGTACAACTTTGAATATCTCCGTTGTTCTTGAAGATCAATACTAATATACTTCTCTTCCATTCTTTAGGCATCTTGTTGGACCAAATAATGAGGTTAAAAAGTTTAGTTAACCAATCCATCGCTCTGGCACCTAGGCATTTCCACACCTCAATGGGGATACCATCAGGGCCCATTGCTTTACCTCCCTTCATCTTCTTCAAAGCTTCCCCGATCTCTATCTCCTGGAATCTCCTCACAAAGCGTCTATTGGTATCGTCAAAGGAGTCGTCCAACTCAAGGGTAGGACCCTCATTCTCCTCATTGAACAACTTGTCAAAGTACTCTCTCCATCAGTCCTTGATCTCCTCATCGTTCATTAGAAGCTGGTCTGTTCTATCCTTGATGCATTTGATTTGGTTGATGTCCCTTGTCTTCCTCTCGCGGATTCTAGCCATTCTATAAATGTCTTTCTCCCCTTCCTTTGTGCCTAACCGCTGATAAAGGTCATCATATGCCTGAACTTTTGCCACACTCACAGATCACTTTGTAGCTATCTATGCTATTTTATAGCCCTTGATGTTGGTTACACTCTTGTCCTGGTGGAGGCACTTGAAACACTCCTTCTCCCTAATAGCCCTTTGTACCTCATCATTCCACCACCAAGTGTCTTTCGCTTCCCGTTTGCCTCCCCTACTCATGCCTAACACTTCTGAAGCCACCTTCCGCACATATGTTGCCATCTTTAGCCACATGTTGTTTGCATCTTTTCCTTCTTCCCAAGGCCCCTCGCCTAGCATCCTTTCCTTAAACATCTGTGACGCTTCCCCTCTAAGGTTCCACCACTTCATTCTTGCAATCTTGGCTCGATTGTCCTGACGAACACGTACCTGAAAGCGAAAGTCAGCCACCACAAGCTTGTGTTGAGGGACAACACACTCCCAGGTATCACCTTATAATCTAGGTAAGCACGTCTTCCTCACTCCTCGCAAGGATAAAGTCAATCTGGCTTGAATGATGTCCACTACGAAAGGTCACTAGGTGGGATTCCTTCTTCCTAAAGAGGGTGTTCGCTATAAACAAGTCATAGGCCAACGCAAAATTCAAAACGTCCTCTCCCTCTTGATTCCTACTACTGTACCCAAACCCACCATGCACCCGCTCAAAACCTATGTTAGTCGCACCCACATGACCGTTGAGGTGTCCTCCTATGAAGAGCTTCTCGCTGGCAGGCACGATACTAACCAAGCTATCTAGATCTTCCCAAAACTGCTTCTTGGTGCTCTCTCTAAGACCTACCTAAGGGGCATAGGCACTGATCACATTTAGAGTCAAATCTCTAACTACTAGCCGGACTAGGATAATCCGGTCGCCTTGCCTCCTTACATCAACGATCCCATCCTTAAGGCTCCTATCGATCAGGATGCCTACAACATTCCTACCCGATGTTGTACCCGTGTATCAAAGTTTGAAGCCCGTATGCTCCACCTCCTTTGCCTTCTAGCCCTTCCATTTAGTCTCCTACACGCGTAGAATATTTACATGCCTCCTAATTGCTACATCGACCAGCTCTCTCAACTTACCCGTTAGGGACCCTATGTTCCAGCTACCTAGATGAATCCTAGTAGGCTTGGCTAGCTTCCTTACCCTTCGCACCCGTCGAGGAAAGTGTGAAGACCCTTGCTCATTTTGCACAACACCCGGGGCGCCGATGTGGCGCGCCACTTAGGATGTGATGACCCGATCCTTTCTCTCTTGACACTGTGTCTAGATCATGACACGGCACGTCACAGGGGTGATGACCCAGCCCTGGCATATTTAACACAATACCCGGGCTCCGACATGGCACGTCGCTAAGAGGGTTATGCTCCAACGGGATTCTTTTAGGTTTCATCTCCATAAGATTGGCTAACTTTTTACGTTGGCTCGCCAAACCTAACACAACCCTCCTCCTTTATCAGGGCTTGGGACCTGCTATGTTGGGACACCAAAGCACCCCACCATATCTAGACATATTATTTATCCAGGTACATAGCAAATTGCAAGCACCAAAAAAGTCAAAGTGAACTACAAAATTGAAAAGGATGGAGTAGTATCCATCATCAACCACACAAATCACTTGTCCCCACCAGAATGGAATGCAGACTCAACCTTACTCAGCAGTTCTTGAACTACATTAGAGATAACTCCAAGATTTTCAAGCACTACTACACACACGGGGATATTGTATCACTTTCTTGTAGCACTACTACTCCATCAAATCAAAATTATCAACAAGAAGGGAAGAATCCTTTCGATCAGAACCCACCTCAATGGACTTGACCTTGCTCTGGGATCGCGTACCAGCCATTAGATCCCACGAAGCAATTGGCGAATTCACAAATTGAAGAGAAGAGATTAGGGTTTCCCATAGGCGGTGGAGACAGCAAGGAGATCAGAGAGATTGAGGATTTTTTCACGAGTATGGATGATGAAGGCTCGAGCGTATGGAAGAAGGATAAGCGGCGGAGTATTTATAAGGATTGATTGATCTAAGTGGGCCCAATGGGCCAATGGTTGCCTCAATAGGACAACACAACAGTGGTGTATCAGATAAGCACCAACAGTAATAATGGCAAACGGTAACTTCCCAACAGGCAGAAAAACAGAGGATCTCAAGGAAGATTTTTTACCATAACGTCAAGTTGGAGAAAAAAAAGAACTTGGACATGACAGCATCATGATAGCCCGAACAAGGCACAATCATACGTAAGTCAAAGAACTCAAAGATTGTTGTACAGCTTGCATAAAATAGACAAAGAAGTCGCATACACTGGAGAACAACTCTAGGGAACCTACATGAACAAACGGAGCACAACACATAGAGGACCACATCATGAAGCAACCTTCCAGTTGCCAAAAGGACCCACACAATAAACAAGGACAGGGATGAAGAACCATCTTTCTCATTCCATTATGACAGATTACAAATGGATACAAGATCCAATAAATCTAAAAAAGAAAGCAAAGGAAATCATTACAATATGATTGCAAAGAACCCGATGGAATTTGAGGTTAACAAACCTACACCAAGATTCAATGCAATCAAGTAGGAAGCAACCCCGACAACGTGTTCGACGAAGAGAACTCACAGCCAAGATTACTTGAACGGGTAGTGAAAAGAGCACCAAGTTCATCAAGACAGCAGCGAGATTCCACTCTGCCACCATAGAAGAACCTGATATCCCCTCTCAACATGTGCTGATCTGCACCAGGACACCAAAGTGATACAACAGTCAACAAGCCAGTTGTGGTTACACAATGACTTGTCGAGGCAGTTGGCCAACCACACACTAATCAGCAAAGAGCAAGAAGATGATTGAGGAGAGGGCTTGGAAGTCTAGGTAGAACAGGAATAACTACCAACCTCACAAGCCCTACTCCATTTGCCTCGATGCCCTTCAAGAGAAGATACAACCCGGGGATTAGCCTGCTACTAATCCCTATCACAAGACCTACACCATTCCCTAAGGAAGATTACAAAAACTATAGAACAAGCCTGAGGACTCGTCAAGCTCACACACTAGAAATTCCATAGCTATGAAGAGAAGAAGAAGCAACTCAAAGAGACTACAAGTGAGTGAAGAAGTAATAGGCAACGGGAAGCAATATTTATAGGCCAAGATGGACGTATGAAGACCAAGTCCACAGAAGGAAAAGAGCACCAGAGGATAAGCCATGTGAAGAAAATAGAACTTAGAAGTGACTTGACAAGCATGCAGAATCATGACATAGCCAATAGGAGGACAAGCACGTGGGCCAAAACCATCAAGCACGCTTGTAAAGTCATGGGTTAGCAGTAAAAGCCACTATAAGACAAAAGAAGGCATATCCAATAGTAAATCCTAGAAAAGTACAAAGATAGTAAAGGCACTCAAACAACCAATGGTACAACAATGAAGAACTACACCAGCAAAGAAATCCAGGACCCACCAGACCTACCTCTCTCAGCTGCACTTCTTTGCGCTATAGTTTTACCTCTGTCTATATTTTGGCTTTCCGTTTTTCCTGTTTGTGTTCTAGTAGAGGTCCAAGAACAAGGATTTTACCCATGTGTTTGTGAGATATTTTGTGTGGGAGTGGAGGCCCGAATCCTCCTCGTGCCCTTTGGGCTTTTTCTAGTCGATCTATGATTTTGGTTTGTTTTCTGTGGTGAGTTGACTTTTTGTAGTATTGTTGGATGAACTTTGATTCATCGATTTTGGAGCGATTTGGCTCAATCTTTTTGTGTTGATTGATGCTTTGTTGAGTGATGAACTAGATCTCCAAGTGAATTGAACCAATTCCACTCATGCATCAAGAAACCGAGCAGTTTGTGTTTTGGGGAAAACTATGTTCTTCGCCCCAGATCTGTGATTCCCAGCCACTGTTTTCAAACTGGGCTTTGATTTCTTGGAGATAGTTTTCCATCTCTCTTGTGATTATCTGTGCGAAATCTGGTATCGATCTGTGCTAGTTAGATCCAGCTTCTATTGATTTCTCTCCCCGTGTTCATGCTATTCCGAGCAGGTGTCTTTCTCGAGTTCTTTCGATTCCCTGCTTTCTGACCGAGTGGGAACTAACAGCAGTGCTACCAGCATTGTGCGCTCAGATGCCGAGTGAGCTCATTTGAGCAGCACCTACCCTTGACTCCCGTTCTCTGGTTCTTTCACCGGTGGTCAGATTGCTGTTCGTGTGGAACTTGTTGGCAGATGTGGGAGAACAAGCAGTAGTACTGCAGCGCAGGAGCGCCTCCCAATTCAGGCTGGTGTTCCTAACTAGTTCCCAACTAGCATTTGATTTCTTGCCAACCACCATGAGCTATGTAGTCCCGACCAGGTTACATGACCAGCTTCATTTTGTTCCCGACCTGTTCCAGCTCTGTTCCCGACCACCTTTTTCGACGTGGTCTGGAGCAGTTTACCGACCAGCTTCTGTCTTGTTGCCGACCACTGTGGTCAGTGTGGTCTAAACCAGTTGCAGACCAGGATTCTTTCTGTTCCTGACCAGGTCCCGACCAGCTTCCTTTCATTCTCTGATTCTATCCTCTTCCTTTGCATAAGCTTGGTGGTGCTCGGCAGTGTTTGTATCTGGTCGGGATTTTAAAGAAAAAGTTTTCGGCCCCCATTCACCCCCCTCTGGTTGCCATTTTTGGTCCTTCATTTTATATCAGAGCCGGTTAAGGATCACTTCCACCTTAATCGGTCCATGATCCCTAGAAGGAAACATGGCTTTGCACACCAGTCGGGTAAGTCGCCCCAATTTAATAGGGAGAACTACTCGTACTGGAAGATCTGGATGCAAGCGCATCTACAAGGGATCGATTGGCGTGTTTTGGAGATCATTGAGAATGCTAACTACCAGGTGCTTGGTGCACGGGTCATGCCTGCTGCGACTCATACGACTACATCGAGTCATCTTTCGCTGCACCTACGTGTCTAGTGGTAATCCCGTAACCTGTAACTAGCAGTAGATCCTGGTTTATGAGGTAGAAAAGTTTTGTTTTCTGGCTAGTGTAGCACCCTCATAACCCTACAGTGGTATCAGCTCCTAGTTACTGCCTCGTTATAGGTTTGGTTTTGGGCATATAGTTGATATGCAGGAATAGTAGATGCGATCTACTAGGTTTGGTTGCACATATTGATTAGTTCTATTTGTGAAACGGGGTGGTAGATGGAAACTCAATCTGTTTTCATGCTCTTTTTGCGTGGCTATGTAACGATGTACTCATACCGGTCGGTTTAATCCGCCACCTGAGTTAAGTGATACATGTAAGACCATACATGTTGGGCATAGATCAATGGGATTGATCTAGTGAAAATAGAGGGACCGGTCAGTAAGACCGTCGTTGCTACTTGTCGTAGCGCATAGAATAGCTCTACGCCTGACTTGTTTTTGCAGGATATGATGTGATTGGTATGGCCCATGTGTATGTATGTAATTCTTCATGGCCTACGTGTCATGTAAGCAACACGGCTGGAGCCATATGTGTTGCCATTTGATGTATTGGCCTACGCACCGTCTTGTGATCTTGCGACTATGTAATTAGTATAGCTTATGGCAAGATAGTTCTTGGAGGACTTATCACAAGAAGGATGGCACACATGGATCGTGGAGATGGAGATCACCATGATGGGCAAGATGATGGAGATGGAGATCACCATTCATTAAAGGGCCATACCATGTCACTATGTGTGAATGTGATTCTCATTATTTGTTCTACTTTCGCATGCTATTATGTTTTGTCTACATGAGGGCGATAGTGAAGTAGAATGATCCCTCAGCAATGTTTAAGTTGAATGCTTCCCCAAACCTTACACTATCATAAGTCTTGTACAATCGGTGGTCGGTCTATGAAATTAGGGTGCCACTGGTTTTCCTCGACTAGGCAGGTTCGTATCAGATACTTACTGCAAGAAGGTTTGGTTACTTGAACAAGGTCATCCTAATGGTTAGGGATCTTGAAGCATGGTAAGGTTGAGAACTTAGCATAGGGATGCTAGCCCAACAACATGTAACACCTCTGGTGTTATATTAACTAAAACCTGCCATGTCATCATATGCACTGCAAAGCATTCATGATTAGGTCAATCTTGATGTGCATTAACTAAAACAAATTTACATTTCATAGGTTGATTGTGTTTCTGGAATGTGTTGAAATAATAAAACCCTACTTTCGAATGTCATCTCAAATACTTAGTTTATATTCTATGTACTTGAGGTGTAAACCGTGTTTACACTAGTGTCAAGCATAGTGTATAAATCTAAGTCCAACTCTAAAAATGATTTCCATATTTGAAGTTGAATTTGGATTTCAAAGCTTATTCCCAAGCCTTGCAATTCAAATTTAAATTCAAATTAGAAAGCTATAAAAGGTTTTTCGAAAGTCAACTTGGTCAACCAAGGGTGTCATTGGGTCATTGACCTAAAAATGTCCTTGGAAGATGTATGTGAACACTAATAACCAACCAATTAAATTAGAAACCAAATCGAGTTTGAATTCGGTTTCAAAAACCCTTTATCTCAAAACTTAGTTTTATCCCCTTTTTGGTAATTCAAAATCTATAAGGAATTTGGGGATACTCTAAAAGGATAGTTTGTAGATCTTGACAAGAGCTACAAAGTTGGTATTTAAAGTTTTTCAAGTTTCCAAAGAGAATTTCAAATGAATTTAAAAATACAGTTTTCCAGCATTTGTCCCCTTTTGATTTTAAAACCATAATTCAAAAATTATGCATAATTTGGGAAAAGGGGACATTTCATAGTTTTGAAGATTTTCAAGTTTTATTGAAAAATCAAAAGTAATTTCAAATGTTTGTTTCTAGGGTTTTATCTCCCTTTTGAATTTGAATTCATATTTCAAAATCTAGACAAAATTTGAGGATGCCAGTTAAATGAAAAGAGTAGCTTTTAAAAAGTTATGCAAATTCTATTTTTGGAGATTTTCATGTTCTTATATAAATTTTGGAGTAATTTGTAATTTCAAATGAGTAGCAATTCTGTAATTTTCTTGAATAGCACCAAGACCTATCGTCGGCCGCCATCGCCGGCTTCTCAAGCCGCGCCACCGTCCACTGCCGCACATGCACGGCCGCCAGCGTGCTCTAGGACGTGCGAAACTTCATTGTCGTCGTGTCGCCCATCCATACCTCGCCCCTGTCCTATAAATAGGTCGGCCGTGGCCGACTTCTTCTTCTTTCTCCCACCGCCGTCGCCGACGACCTTGCTCCGCTGGTAAAATGCACCATCGTCACTTCATCTCTGCCCACTTCGTCTTGCCAAAAGCTCTGCCACGTTCTTGTGCTTCTTTTGAGCTAGCTCGTGCTCGCTCTCGCCGCCCGCACGACGTCGTCTTCCTCGCGACCAGTCGCCAAGCCACCGCGAGCTTCCCCGCCATCCACCACCGCCAAGGTGGAAAATATTTTACCTTTAACCCTCTCATCATGTTCTCCGTGCTTCGCTGCCCCTTATGCGCCTCTTGGTCGGACTGATGGTGCACAGGAAGTGTCGGAACGCCGTCCTTGCCACCAGAGCGCCGCCATCCACAGCTCGGCTCAACCACTCCGAGCCTTCATTAGCGTGCACACTAGACCTGTGGTGAGATCCTGCACCTATCCATGCCCTCAATTCCATCTCTCTTGCGTCATAGGGTCCAGCCGCCGTGCGTCGCCGCCGGCGTGACCTTGCCGCTCCGCCGCGCGCGTAGCCGTTGCGGCTGGGGACCAAATTGAGCCTCATCTTGTTGTCGAACATGTTTGAGTCGAGATCCTGCATCTTCCTGTGTCCTTGCCGTCGCCGAAAATCACTTCGGTGAGCCCCGCCGCCGCACCCGAGCTCCGCCGCGCCGCCATGGCCGCCGGCGTGGGTGCCGCCGTCGCTCCGCCGCCACGTTAACTAGCCCAGGTTGTTCGCCGTGCCGAGATGAGCCTGTAGGACCAAACCTCGTCGTCGGAGACCTCGCCGTCGGCGAGAAATCGCCGGTCAACCGTCGCGCCGCCGTCGGTCAGCGCGGGTATACTGTGCTGTTTTTCCTTTTCTTTTTTCTAGAAAATGATTTAAATGCTATTTTCTTTAGAAAATCATAGTAATTCATATACAGCTCTAAAAATTTTGAAACTTTTTGTGTGTGTTCTTTATGATTTCATCTACCTAGAAAAAATATGAAATGCCAAATTTGATTACTTTTTGCATATGTTAAAATTAGCTCTTTTAATTGAAAATTGGACCTTCAATGATTTTTAATAAATAAAATAGCTGGCTTTTAATTCTGAAATTTGTTTTGCCATCTAACTAGACCAAGAGCTTTTCAAAATAAAATTTTGAGCTTAATTAGAAAACTTTAATTTTTATGCCTTTATTTATGCTTTTAAATAATTAATGAACCCCTTTAGTTAAGGTTAATCATTATAGGATTTGTTTGACTTTGAGATTGATTGATGACCTTGGGTCATTAACCCTAATGACCTTTGGCACTTTAATTAATTGTTGCGCTTACCTAGATCATGTCATTAGGGCTTAATTAATGTTATTTCATGTGTTTAATAACTTTCGTAAATAATGTAGTTAACCCTAATGAACTTAATAAGTATGCTTTGGTTGGCTTGCAACTTTATCGTGAGGAAAGTTGTACTCAAGCCATTAATCTGATCATGCATCCATCGAGCATCATGTTTACTATTCAATCATGTTGAAGCATATCATTGTATCGAATAGTTTCTGATAACAGAGCGTTTAACGTTGTCGTCCTAGATCCGAAGGAAGAGCAGATTCCGGAGGTTGGAATTGATTCAGAGTTCGAGACCATCTACCCCGACCATCAAAGCAAGCCCCGGATGCATTCAAACCCTATTCTATTTTATAAAAGTTTTACCACTTCAGTTATGATATGTTGCATTAAGTAATAGGAGTTGAGTGAAAACCCACCAACTGCATTACCTGTCTTACTTCCATAATTCCTTGTTACCTGTTCTAAAAGATGCGTAGTAATGCTTAGCCTTGCTTAATTAACTAAATGTTTAGAGGTAAAAGAATAAAAAAGATGAGATTGGTTTATCTGTTGAAATTATGATGATAGTTAATAAATCGAGTCCGGATGGCTAACTTGCATTGGGAACAGAGTCCCTCTGTAGTGTTTCCGTCTGTTGATGCCCTAGGTCCCATGTCGATGGTGAACTGGTGATATTGAGAAAGTAGAAAATCCATATGCATGAAGTGATATACTGATGGTTGAAGCGGGGTATATCATGGAGTGACTTATAGTGGGCCAGAGACCCCACATATGTCATAGTGTGTTATACTGTGGGTTTAAGTTCCCACGTATCTCGGTACATTAGGTCGAAGTGCTCATGTGTATCATGTGGTGATATATGGCTGCGGTTGTTATCCCGGTATATCGGTTCACCTGCTATGCTTAGGAGTTAGAGTCTCCTGCATATCAGTAACCTAGGTCCCAGCTGGGTATGAAAATGGATTCGAATCACCGTGCTTCTCGGAGAAGAAGACTCGATCGGTGTTCATCGTTGTAGTAACAACTTGAATAATGAGTAAGGTTTAAGAATAAAGTTGGTTGGTAATTTTGATCTTGAACAAAACAGCTTTTCTTTCTGTCAAGCTTTTCTGCAAAAATTCTTGTCTCTCGCAAGCCTTACCTTGTCCCTCTAGCCTGCATTTCTTGAGTCTTCACCTCTCTTTTTCATCAGGTCAGTCTTGTTGAGTACTTTTGTACTCAAGGTTTGTTGAACCCCTGTTGCAGGTGCTAATTGGTGTTCAAATCAAGTTCATGTCGGTGGGCTCGACGTGATCTGGTTGTCCTCTCTTGACTTAGGCGCTCTACCTAAGTTGTCTTCTGTAGTTCTTCTCTGCTTCCGCAATTAAAGTTAAGTTTGTAAAAGTTTAACTTATTCATATATTTTGTAAATTTAATTTTATTATTCTTCCGCACTCTGATGTATATTTTATAATAAATGTTGTAATGTTGCAGCTACTCCTTTGTTGATCCTGGTATGAGTCAAAGGTGGTTTAATCGGGGTCCTTTCAGGGCACCCGACAGAGCTTTCTAGGTTGTATGGAACACATACATAGCTGTCAGAGGTCTTGGGGACAATAATAGATGTGTGTGGGCCATATAATTTAGAAGGTTCTGCCACACAACAAGAGTCATATGAGATATGATTAGCAAGGTGTTGCTTACCGATCTACCATACCGACCAGCGGTGATGCTAAAGCTCACTGGTTGGG
This sequence comes from Bothriochloa decipiens, assembly GCA_023333625.1. NCBI lineage: Eukaryota > Viridiplantae > Streptophyta > Magnoliopsida > Poales > Poaceae > Bothriochloa > Bothriochloa decipiens. The sequence continues at coordinate 34,885,312 of CM041628.1, forward strand.
ATGTTAGTTGTGGGTCTTGAATCACTAAGTATCAATTGAGGGATATTGATTTTAGTGGGAGTATATTCTATTTGATATAATTTACTCCTTCTTGGATACATTGTCTTAGTATTTTGCATTACTTTTGTTGTAGATGGCCGCTCACAATCAACCATTTTCTTTGCGTACAATTCTTGAGAAAGATAAGTTGAATAGAATAAATTATGCGGATTGGATCCGCAACCTGAGAATTGTTCTCAGGACTGAGAAAAAGGAAGATATTCTAGACACCCCATAACCAGATGAGCCTGGAGAAAATGCACCTGCTGCTGAAAGAGCCACTTACAAGAAAGCATGCGATGCTGATCTTGAAGTGAGTTGCCTTATGCTTTCTTGTATGAAATCTGATCTGCAGATGCATTTCGATAACAATCACTCAGCGAATGATATGATCATGGTGCTTGAGGAGATGTTTCGCACGCAGGCTAGGACTGAAAGGTTCAATGTCTCTAAGGCGCTTGTGGAAACCAAGCTTGCAGAGGGCGCAGCAGTAGACCACACGTAATCAAGATGGTTGTTTACACTCAAAGGTTGGAGAAGCTAGGCTTCCCAATCAACCAAGAGTTAGCTACTGATTTTATCCTCTTATCTCTTCCGCCCAGCTATGGAAACTTCATCTCGAACTACATTATGCATGGGGCGGAGAGAGGCTTGAGTGAACTGTGTGGTATGCTGAAAACTGCAGAAGCTGACATCAAGAAAGGTGTCAGCAGTAGCCAAGTGTTGGCGATCCAGAACTAACCTCATTTTAAGAGGAAGGGAAATTCTTGGAGGAAAAAGAAGGGCAAGGATAAAGATGAGATCTCTAAGCCAAACCCATCTGCTGGCAAGGCTAGACCATCTGCAAATTTAGACTACTTTTATTGTAAGGGGAAAGGTCACTGGAAAAGGAATTACAAGGAGTACTTGGCGTCCTTAGAGAAGGATGGCGGCAGTAAAGGCGTTCTTTCAATTCCCTGCTTTCTGACTGAGTGGGAACTAACAGCAGTGCTACCAGCATCGTGCGCTCAGGTGCCGAGTGAGCTCGTTTGAGCAGCACCTACCCTTGACTCCCGTTCTCTGGTTCATTCGTCAGTGGCCAGATTGCTATTCTTGTGGAACTTGTTGCCAGATGTGAGAGAACAAGCAGTAGTACTGTAGCGCAGGAGCGCTCCCAATTTAGGCCGGTGTTCCTGACTAGTTCCCAACTGGCATCTGATTTCTTGCTGACCACCGTGAGCTGTGTAGTCCCGACCAGGTTACATGACCAGCTTTGTTTTGTTCTCGACCTGTTCCAGCTCTGTTCCCGACCACCTTTGTTCGACATGGTCCAGGGCAGTTTATCGACCAGCTTTTGTCTTGTGCCGACCACCATGGTTAGTGTAGTCTGAACTAGTTGCCGACCAGGTTCCTTTCTATTCCTGACCAACTCCCAACTAGTTGCCTTTTATTCTCTGATTCTACCCTCTTCCTTTGCATAAGCTTGGTGGTGCTTAGCAGTGTTTCTATCTGGTTAGGATTTTGAAGAAAAAGTTTTTGGCTCCCATTCACCCCCCTCTGGTCACCGTTTTCAGTCCTTCAGCTCAAGGGCTGCAGGAGTACCCTCTACAAGAAGAACTTTTTCAAATTTTTTACTAAGACCCTCCTGCTTTTTGTTCCATAAAGCAAGAGGCTCGGGGGCTACACTCATTGGGTGTAAATTTCTTGAAATTTGCACCCAGTGAAAAGACAATGATCACAAGACAGAAGATTACAAAAGACCCTCTAGCTTTCTGTGCCAAAAAACAAGAGGCTCGGCAGCTACACTCAGTGAAATTGCACTCACCAAAGAACCAAGATAGAAGCTACCAGAAGGAAGAGCATCCCAACATTTCGCCTCAAAAGAACCCGACTTTCGAGTTCCAAATCCTGGAACGCTCGGGGGCTTGTCAATGGAGGACACCGGAGGTTCCCTAAGAAGATGGAATACGGACGAAGGATCAAAGAACCCGCCACCCTATTCAAGAAAAACACGGAGTAACACGACGTGAGAACTACCATATCCTGGATGGATTGTAATAGGAAAGAGTACAAAACAACTAGTTTAGGACTTGTTCCTAGAATCTGACTTGGAATCATAGAACCCACAGCCACTCTCACCCCATATAAGGCTGCTACAGGTACCCCTTGTAAAGAACGCGAACTACACAACGCTCTACAATCCCTCATACTCATCAATACAATGCAACAGGCTCACACTGACTGGACGTAAAGGTCTTTACTCGACACAAGTCGAGGGCCCGAACCAGTATAAAACCGTCTGTCTCGTCAAGCTTGTTACCGCAACCACCGAGTTCAGTAGTCTGCCAATGTAACAACCCTAGAGATCCGGTCTCTAAAAATACGGGCTTTCAAAA
>CM041628.1:34888125-35031919 GCA_023333625.1 Bothriochloa decipiens
CGCCATTCTGTGTATTTTCCCTTCGTGGAAAATTGAGGATGTTTCAGCCAAGCTCCTCCAAATAATAACATCCTCTCGGGTACCCCAGTGGTGGACTATCGGTGATAAAACATCGATAGCCATGGCAATATTATCATGATTAACCTTGATAGTGGTATACTTCTCTTTTAAAGAGTCATAGCTAGTGTTGAGCTCATTGTTCTTCCTCTCAAGTTTATCATGTTTCTCTTTGAGCTCATTTTTAGAGGCTTTGAGCTCCTTGAGTTGGGAAGATACAATTTCAAATTGATCTCTAAGCTTATCACTAGATTTTTGTAATTTTTCACATTTTTCATTAAGAGAAGTATTGTCACTATCAATCTCATCATTTTGGGCTCTAGTTTTGATGATGACTTTAGTGTACTTGTTAAGCAATTTTACAAGTTCATCATAAGAAGGTGATTCAAATTCATCATCACTTTCACTACCACTTTCATCATCACTATCCTCCAGTTTAGGATCTACCTTCCGGTCACCTTTGCCCATATAAGACAATAGTGTGTAGAGAATGAAGGCAATGGTAGTGGTTGTGGTGGTGGAGGAGGCCCAATGCCAATTGCGGCAACCTTCTCGTCATCACCTTCTTCATCGAATGACCCACAAGACTCAATATTGGTGAGCCAATCACCAACAATGTAAGCCTTGCCATTCTTCTTCTTGTGGTACTCCTTCTTCTCTTCCTTCTTGTCATCCTTCTTCTTGCATGGCTTGTCCTTCTTCTTATTCTCCTCTTGCTCATCATCATCACTTGAGTTATCTTTCTTGTCTTTGCCATTCTTCTTGTACTTGTCCTTCGGAGGCTCCGGGCATTGATGAGAGAGATGACCAAGCTTATGGCAATTGTAGTATTCCATCTCAGAGATGGGCTTTCTCTTGCTACTTGTGAAGAACTTCTTTTTCTTGCCATCAAACTTGATGCCATTCTTGTGAAGCTTCATCATCTTGGTGGTTTTCTTAACCATGAGAGCCAGACTAGTATCATCAACTTCACCATCACTTGAGTTGTCATAAGAGACCTTTTCTTTGCCTTTTCTTTGATGACTAGCATTGAGAGCCAAGTCCTTCTTCTTGGATGATGAGCGATCTTTAGGAGTGAGATGCATGTATATCTCATGAGCATTGATCTTTCCCAACACTTGAGTTGGTGTAGCATTCGAAAGATCTCCTTGATGAAGAACGGTGACAATGCGCCCACACTTCTCAATGGGGAGGACACATAGGATCTTTCTTGCAACATCAGATGGCAACATTTGATTGACTCCAATCCCATTGAGTTCCTCTACAATAGTGTTCAAGTGAGAATACATCTCATTAGCACTTTCATTAGATTTCATCTCAAATGAATTTAACTTTCGCATAACAAGATGATAGTGTTCCTCACGCTCACTCTTGGTTCCCTCATGTAACGCACAAAGGTCGGACCATAGTGCATGGGTGTCCTTGTGGTTCCTAACATGGTTGAACACATCCTTACAAAGACCACGAAATATAGCATTCTTGGCCTTAACATTCCACTTCTCATAGTTAACCTCAAAACCGACAAGGTTGGCCGTGTCCTTAGGTTTTGGGAATCCTTGAGATGCGCTCTAAGAACACCAACATCTATGGCTTCCAGGTATGCTTCCATATGAATTTTCCAATAAGGAAAATTGTCTCCCTCAAACATGGGAGGAGGGCCATCCCCATGGGACATCTTTACTCTAGGTGGTTAAGCCTAATTAATGAGCACGTAGCTCCGGTACCAATTGAAAGGATCAAGATGTCCAAGAGGGGGGTGAATTGGGCTTCTCTAAAATTTCCTGCAATAATCAAAATATAAACTAGCCCATTTCACCCCTAGTGCCTAAAATTGTTTCTATTTCTACTGCACAAAAGTTTTGCACCCTAAGTTCCAATCCTACTCTAGCATGGCAATTCTAAGAATGTAAAGACATGAATTGAATTGCTTGAAAGTAAATGCACAAAGTAAAGAGAGTAAGAAGAACGCTGCGATGTTTTTCCGAGGTATCGGAGAGTCGCCACTCCCCACTAGTCCTCATTGGAGCACCCTCGCAAGGGTATATCCCCCTTGATCCGCACAATGACCAAGTGCTCTCTACGGGCTGATTCTTTGTCTCTCTCACGCGGAGAATCACCCACAACCGCTCACATCATGAGTTGGGTCATCCACAAGCTCCACGGGATGATCACCAAGCTCCCAAGGACCACCGAGCCATCTAGATGATGGCGATCACCAAGAGTAACAAGCACAAGACTCTCACTTGACCATGACAAGCCTAATTTAAGATGGGTGGATGCACACTTGCTACTCCTAAACACTAATGAGGTCCTAAGCCTTGGATTCTCAAATCTCAACAACCTCACTAGGCCCTTGCTCTCCCTCATAGACGAAGAGGTTTCTTTAGCAGAACAAATGGGCAAGTGAGTATCTATGGACGAGTTGAGCAAGTATATATACTCCCCACACAAGTAACTAGCCGTTGGAGGCAAGAGCATAAGTCTGTGAGTGCACTGGACGCTGTACGGTGTGTCAACGGACGCGTCTAGTGCATTGAAATAAGCTGTAGAACTCAGCGTGCTGAAGCACTGGACTCTGACCGCGTCCGTTGCCAACCATAGGATGTGTCTGTTGCAATATTTTGCTTTCTGGGCCTTTCTATTCTCTCATAGGACATGATTGCAAGAGCGTCTAGTGCTCTTTTATGCCAGCGTCCATTGCAACAATGAAGCATCAATCAACTTCAAGTTGAAAACTATCAAATATGAAGATTGTTCCACTTAATCTTCGGGCCTTTGTCACACCCTGGTTTTGAAGGATAAAAACCAAGGCAAAAGCTCATGTGCGCTCGGACCAAATTACACACATGAACGACAAATTATATGGTCCAATAAGCACGGTGTTCGAATAAAACAATAATATAACGTTTACATCGTACCATTATTACATAACTATCATCAGAGTAAAGAGGAATATAAATAACATCGTCTAAGACGAAAGGCAACTAAACGACATAGATGTAGCGACTCCATCTCGCCACAGGAAGGTCAACGGCAGCATCACGATGCCTAAAATCCTGGATAGTTCTCAGGAAAGTCACCATCCGAGTCATCACTTGAGCATCCTTTATTTGGGGAAATAGCAAGGGTGAGTTCCATGTCGAAAATCAGCAAGTACAGGCGGAAAGTAATGACATGCAAGGCTAAAACAATGTATGGCTCAAAGGTAAACTGCGGTAGCATTTTAATGTAGCAATTAAGATTTAACTTTGCTACCTATTGCCTAATCCACTTTGTTGAAACACCCAACCCTTAATTAAGGTTCAAGTAGCATTTAATGAATCATTTATCATCACAGATATAAGCATATATTATTAAACATGAGATAGCCATCTTATAGAGAGCACAGGATAGCCATCCCAATAAAACATGAGGTAGCAACCTCAAACAACATCACCATGATTTAACAGCTTAAACCATTAAGCTAAGTCATGTGAGGTTCTGGGCCGCTCATGACTGTGAGCACGGATGATATACTGATTTTAACTCTGCGCAGAGGTGTACACTTTCACTCTAGATTATGATTACTCTTTATGCCTGAGGTTGCAAGTCTCTTAGCCCATTACCGAGATAGGCTGGCAGAGGTCACAACGAGGTTCTTCACAGGGTCATAGGCAGTGGTAACCCGATCTGTGATGTCCCAAGCACATGAGAGACGTACTCGTAGCCATTGCCCCGGTCTACAGATCAACTGAAACTCCTATGCTAGAACTTGTAACACCCTTCACGCATTGCTATACTACCCGTCGGTAAGCCACCCAACTGCCCATGATGGTCCTGCTAATAGACCAAGCTAGTGCCCATTAGCCTGGAGATGTATGGAAGTCCCAGGTTGCCACTCCACGATAAGGTCCACAACGGGGAGGAGATACATATACCCTCATCAACACGAGTCCCACTAGCATCCATTTCCCCCGTCATTCATTGCCAACCAATGATGTGGAACAACATCAACTTCTCCAATGGCCGAAGCCAAGAGCCCATGGCTCCAACATCTTTAAGAAGCAAGTTTTATCTTCATTAAACCGGTGAAAGGTAATTAGAGCACTAGCAACCTAATGACCTATCAACTAAAACCCACATAGGTGATATTTGGATAAAGTGGCTAGTCATTCCTATGGTTTGCCGATTTGAGACACATGCAATGTATTAATTAAAAGTAAATAGGTGCAGTATGATCAAAGGTGCCTGCACTTGCCTTGGTTGATGTCCTGCTGCACGTAGTCCTCCGGGTTCTGCTGATCCTCGTTCACCCACGTCTCGTTCTCTATACGCCAAAAACATCACACACAAACAATACATGCAAGCAAACGTACTCTAATTAGTACAGTACACCAAAACATCACAGCAGTAGCTAACAATAGCATAGAACTATTCAACTCATCGAGACAATTCCAAAAAGTATACGTTTGCTAAAAACGGAGTTAAAACATGAAAGTTATGGCCTATACAAAACTAAGGACTAATATGCAAAAAATAGGACTAAAATCTAAATACTTTTGAACTAGGAAGGACTAGATCATAATTAAAGAGAACTATAGGGACTTTACTACGAAATTGCCGGCGACGGCCGACCGTTGACGGCGTTGATGCCACACGGCTGCACGGGAGCGGCCGGGTCCGTGGACCGGCCATGGACCATCCCCGTGGACCAAGTCCACGGGTCTACGGTGGACCGGCGGTAGTCGGGCCGACCGGAACAGAGCTGCCTGCAGTGGTGGCTCACCGGCGAGCGACGGCACGGGGCCTACGGTGCATGATGGGCTACACATAGGGGATGGGGAGGCGTGGTGCGACCTCGCGGACCCGAATGTGGGGTCTGTGGCGGTAGCGGACGGCCGGAGGTGGCTGGGTACCGCGGCGGCGGCGGCGCTCCTTAGGCGGCACAAAGCAGCACGCAGAGCAGACGGGACGGCACCGATGGGCGGCTCACCTCACTGCGACTCTCGTGGCGGCACTCTTGTCGGTGGGGACGAGCCGATGGCAGAGATCGACGGGAGGCTCTGGAGCTCGGGCGCGACGGCTATGGCGGCACCCTAGGGTTAGGGCTCTAGGTGGCGGCTAGGGTTACGTACCAGAGTCCGGGGGCGGGACGCGATGGACGTGGCGCGACAGAGCCGGAGTCCTAGCTCGGTGCGTCTCCCTGGGGAGACGACACTGTAGCTGGGCCCCACAGCTGTCGGGACCCGCTGGTCAGTGACCGACGTGGGCAGGCACGGTGCTGCGGCTAGGCTGCTGCTGGGCTTGGCCCATGCGGGCGAGGGCTGAGCCGTAGGCTAGCGGGACTATGGCCTGGCTGGCCTTGGCCGCTGGTGGCCAGGCTGCTGCTTGCCGTGGTCGGCCAGAGTTGGCCGTGACTAGCTGGGTCTGGCCAGGACTAGCCGTTGAAAGCTAAAGGTGGCCAGCGGAGGCTGGGTGAGGCTGGGGATGGCCAAAGCTAGGTAAGAGCTGGCCTAGGGCTGCTAGGCTAGATTACTACTGGCCCGGTTATGCTGCTATTGCTGTCTTGGCCATGGCTGGCCAGTGCTGGCCATGGCTAGCTAGGGTTGGCCATACTTGGCCAGGAGGGGCTAGGGTTGGCCAGGGTCCACTAGGGACTGGCCTAGGCTAGTTAGACTAGGTTATGTTAGTCCAGGAGTTAGAGGGGACAAGTTGGGGTATGTTAGTAACTAGAAAGCAAAGCAAAGGTTAAACAACGAGCTCAAACAAGTCAACCAAAACTTATGCACCAGCGTGGATGCATCAATGCATGGTTTCTAACGTGCTACACATTTTTTGGGTAATGCATAAAAATTTTATAGTTGGCCCATGAATTTAAAACATCTATTTGAAATAAATTCAAACTCACTTAATATTTTAAGTTTTCAAAATCAGGGTGTTATAGCCTTCCTTGAGCTACCTAGTGCTAAGTTTGACAAGTATGCATCACACCTAAACCATTAGGCTTACCTAGGTCAAGCTACCCGTCCATGCCCCCTTTATAGTATGGCCAAAGGTAAAACAAAGTCCTAAACTACTCTAAGTGTCTCTCCAACACCAATCGACACTTAGAACTAGTCATCCTTAACCTTGTCAATCATCCTTTGAAAACTGAAATGATTTCCATCATAGGGTCTTGAAAACCATTGATTGCCCGAATAATCATCATTATCATGACCTAACTTAAATTGCCTCTGCAAAACACATGTTGGTCATAATAATCTTATGTTGTCATTAATCACCAAAACCCACTAGGGGCCTAGATGCTTTCACATGTTTGAAGCAAATATATGAACATCATTAGAGAATATATATGTGTGTGTAAGCAATTGAGCTGAATTTACATTAACTTGTCATCACACAGTACAGATATGAATATCCTATCCAAAACTAAGTATTGCATCAAGCATATGACAAAGATATGAAAATCCTAGCACACAAAACATATACTTCATATATAGGTGTCACCATGTATGAACATATTTTATATGAAATAATCACATCCAGCAACACACAAGGCATATAACTTCATATATAGGTGTAACCATGTATGAACATATTTTATATGAAATAATCACATCCAGCAACAATGTCCAAGTCCCATCCAGCAACCAATTTAACAAGCACAGGTAGTACCATCTACACAACATATAGATGAGCATTCTTCCAATGTGTTAATTCAATCCAACAACCAATTATGAATATGAATTGACATGTACTCATCAACCTATCCAGTAATGATGTGTACAGAATTATCACTGTCTTCTTGACTTGATCTGTCATACCCTTCAACTTGCTGGTATGGCATGCCTGGAACATCTCCACTGCATTGACATCTCGATCCTTGTTGTTCTCCATCTTTATTTAGTGTGAGAAAGAAATTTAGAAAAATAGCTTTTATGTCCACAAACAGAAAATATGATGTCAGTTTCTGAGCACTTACATAAGTGTGCAAGTGCGAGATGTAGTTGCGAGATCCCATGGACTGATGGTGTTTGACCCTAGAGCAATTCTGCTTGTTCTTCATAGCTACTTCCTGAAAGGCAAAGTTTTAAGTTGCAGATAAAATATATAGAATAAAAAAGTTGTGTGACACATAGTACCTTTGCTCTTGGGGTAGACCACTTAGCCGTCAGTTCTTGCCACTATTTATAAGTCATAGTCGAAATGAGTGAAGCAGTAACAACTTGATCAGCTGGTATACCAGTGAAGTACTTCTTCAACATATATCTACTCTGGCGTACGCCAGACTAGAGTAGATTGTTGCAGGCTTGCTTTGTTGGTTCATGTTTATCATTAACTTCCAACCTGGTCTATAAAATTCAATCAGATATGAGATTTAGCTATTAGCAATTGATATAATGAATTATTCCAGGTAAAGAACTGGCATCGAAGGACAAAATTTACTTACAGATAACTACCCCATGAATTCCATCAGCTGGGTGTCTCCATCCTTCTTGTATTCTTTCTAGTGGGTTAGGATAGGCACACTAGTCCTAATGATAATTCTAGCCTCTGATGCTAGCTTCACAGCCTGTACAGGCTTCTCAGGCCTTCGCTTCCCTAAAGCATTTTCAATTGGGAGCCTTCTTCCCATAGCTTTTTTCATGTTGTCTAGCAGTTTGCCCTTTGTTGGTGGCCTTGGGTTTCTTGGAGCACGTTGTCGACCTACACAAGATACACTTACTGATGATGTTCCAAAATAAGACTTTTGAATGTAGCGTTGGCTAGTTGGTTTCTTATTACAATTGAAATGCTTAACTCAGGTTCAATCAGATCATGCATACACATTACCATGTTGTCCAAGAAAAGCTACAAAACCAGATACTTACTAATGTTGGTCTTTTAGTTAATTCGTGTTGAAGAAACTAGCCAAGTTTTAGTAAACTTGCAATAGTCACTAGTCTGCTTACACATTACCATGTTTTTTGTACTTCATATATATGGGTTTAGCTTAAATGAATAAGAGTATGCATGACAACAAGTTTAAATATATTTATTCTTCCTAGATTAGTAACAAGATTTTTTACTGATTACCAACATTATCAGGAAATGTTACTTGCCTTCAGGAGCTAACTACAACTCTTCATGGACCTCAACTTCATTTGCATTGTTTTCTTCATCAAAAACAGGAAAGTCTAGATGAGGATCTTGGGGATGTTCTTCTTGGTCTTGTCCCATAGAGGCTCCAGCACTGTTCTCCAGTTGCGGATTGGACTATTCATTGTTATCAGTTGGTTGTGAATTTAACACTGCTTCATCCCTAGCTGAGAGGGTGGTGATGTACTTTTTCATAGACCTTGTTGCAACACCAGCAGCCCCAATCGCTGGAGTTGCTCTCACTCTTTTGGTTCCACCAGGGGGCATCTTGGCCTTCGATGGTCTACCACGCCGGTTACTGACGTTAGTTTCCTAGAACACAAGGGGGAATAAATCAATTATAGGAACATGGATGAAAAAAATCTCACAATACACAATGGACATCCTCATGTAATTACAACCCCAACCAAGTATGAGAGGAGACCTTTTCTAAGCTATTTGAATCACTTCCATCTTCAGTCCCATCATCAACTCCAGGAAGATAGGAAGAATCTGACCCCACACAATGATTCTTGTCATTTGTGGCCTTGTCAGAACTCACATTACATGTAGCATGAAGATTATTAGCCATGGTGCGGATCCCCATGGACTCTAACACCCTATTGTTCTCCGTGACTTGCAAATCCCGTAGCTTTTCATGGTAACCTAATTGTAAACAAATTTTAGTTCCACTTAACCCTACACCCAAATCTACTACACCCTAAACCTAAAACATAGCGCTGCACATGTATTGCATTCACAAAGAACAAAACCATAAACACTAAAAGAGTAAGCATTTCAAAAAAACCTGGGCTCAGCGGGGAGAGGACTTTAGCCTTGGAGAACCGTTTAGGCATCCTCGTGCCTCAGGTGGCGATGGAGTGGATCCAGGAGGCCGGAGGCGAAGTGGATGGGGGTGGAGTGGATGCAGTGGCGGTGGAGAGGATGCAGGAGGAGGTGGTGGCGGAGAGGATGCGGGAGGAGATGGCGGCGGAGAGGATGCGGGAGGAGGTGGTGTAGGGATATGACCCTCATATACCCTCACGGCTATACTTGGGCTGCACCTTTGAAGATGGTCTAGCCCAAGATGAAGACGTGCGGCACACGACGTGCACCGCACAGATTAGTAATAGTACCAAATAGGCTATCATACTTGTAACTCTGTCCCTTCGGCATATATAAGGAGGGGCAGAGGTCCTTAGATAGGAGAGGTCATCTGATCTACCAGATCACTACAATCTCATACCCAATCAATGCAATATACAGAGCATAGGACGTAGGGTTTTACACCACGCTGGTGGCCTGAACCTGTATAAATTTTGTGTCTTGTGTCTCTGTAACCATCCGATTCCCGATCACGTGCGCCCCCTTCCGATCAATCTACCATCTTAGGTCTACCCCTAGATGGACCGCCGATGATATCTCATCGATAGTTGGTGCGCCAGGTAGGGGGTGCGCGCTGATCATCTGTTGAACCAAATGGAAATTTTCTTCATCAACATCATCCGTGACAACTCTACTTCCTGTGGCAGATGTTCTTCATCAACATCATCCATGGCGAATCGGTGACGAGCCAGCTTCCTACGGTGGACATCCTTCACCGTCGGTGCGTTCACCGACCACCGGCGTAGCGATGACCACTGGAACCGTGGAAGCGGTGCAGCCCACTTCCACACCAACGTCATCGACCACCTCGCCGACAAGTCTGCTCTGGCAACTTGTCGACAGATTCTTGATGGATTGATCCACATTGATCTGCCGAGGACAGCTTCACCATCGTTCATTGCCATTGGCACAGATGTACGTGCTATACCAACTACTCGGGCTGCCCAGATCCAATCTGGCTACGGACCAACCATCACCCGAGTAACCAACACCTTCATCGTGAGTCATCATCATTAGCTTAGTCACGCGTGCACGCTGTGCATGGTGGTCGTGTGGTTCGCTTTGGGACGACCACGACTCTATCTGACCACGGTCCCACTGACGTATCTGAGTACGACTCTGTACTCTCGGGTAATCATGCCGGATCTGCTATGACTACAAGGGAAAATACATCTATGGGACATGCAAGCTAACTGTCTGACTCGCATGCGTCACGTACGGAGTAGTGTCCAACAACAGCTGATCTACTCAGCATGCAAAGCTAAGCCCATATCCCTCATTTTGTTGGGTTATGAGGGTACTACGCTAGCCAGAAAACAAAACTTTTCGACCTCATAAACCAGGATCTACTGCTAGTTATAGGTTACGGGATTACCACTAGACGCTCAGGTGCAGCGAAAGACGACTCGATGTAGTCGTACACGTCGTAGTAGGCAGTGCAGTTGCATGGTCATCCGTCACCTCAATTCCCTCACGTGGTTCATCCCAGTGCTCCAGATGCAGCACCTCCAAGGAATCCCACACGTGTAGGAAAGAAGCGATGCGCCCCCGGACTGCTAGGTCCACGAGGAGCAGAAGGCGCGAGCGTGGGGAGGACGGCAGCGGCTGCCAAAGGCATGTGTAACCCTAACCGCGCCCCTACTCCTTGCTTATATAGGCGTTCCCAATGAGCTCATGAGTTGGAAGCCTATTAGTAACCCTAAGCCTTGTTTAATTCGGGTCCAACCCAAATTAGGCTTCTAGCCCCTTAAGCATGCGACCCTATGGGTTCATGCACACAATGACATGGGCCGAGTACTCCTACTCGCCCAATAGTTGATAGCGGCCTCTAGCAAGGCATGACAACTCCTATGTGCACGCAAAGATCATATCAGACGAACCACTACGACCACAAATAAGTTATTCCCTTTGCCACTTGATATATGATTCAACTCATGGGTTAACACTTAACACAAGCACGGCCATGCATTTGTTGATCCAATCACTTGAGTGATCCAGTGATATCTCTCTCATGTAGAGAGGGGCAAATTCCATCTTGATTGTCTATGTCTCATAGCATGCTTCCCGACCACCCGAAGACCACCTTTATAACTACCCAGTTACGGAGCAGCGTTTGATAGTCCCTAAGTAGGCCGTTTCACATCTTGAGTACATACCACAATATTAGGTCTAAGGACATAATGTACATGACGTGAATAGAGACTTTCTCATGTCGGGTCAGTCCAGCCTATATGTCTCACATGTGCCCACATCATTAGTTTGACATCTCCATGTCCATGACTTGTGAAACATAGCCATCAACTAATACATGTGCTGGTCTAATATTCAAGTGTGTTCTCACAAGAACGCCGACCAAGGACAACTTTAGAATAACCATTCAAGTAATTGAGTTCCACAAACAATTCACATAATCGCCAATCACTACAACTTGTCTATAATGGATATCCAATGAACACTTTATTAATCATGGATACAATCAGAATATCATCATCTACATGATTAGCTCTAGGGAATATTCCCAACAGTCTCCCACTTGCACTAGAGTTAATCTCTTAGATGTCTAATCCCCATAGACCTCATGTGCGCCTCATGCTTAGGCTGTGGAAGAGCCTTTGTCAAAAGATCTGCTACATTTAAATCCGTATGTATTTTGCACAATTTGATCTCTTCTCATTTCACAAACTCTCGAATGAGATGAAACTTCTGGAGTACATGTTTGTTCTTCTGGTGATCCCTAGGCTGCATAGTCTATGCAATTGCCCCATTGTTATCACAATGTAAATTCAATGGGTCAGATGCATTCGAAAACACACCAAGCTCAATGAGGAATCTCCTCATCCAAACACCTTCCTTTGCAGCACCAGAAGCTGTAATGTACTCAGCTTCTGCTGTAGAATCGGACACCATCTCCTGCTTGGAACTTTTCCAGCTAACTGCACCACCATTTATTGTGAACACAAAACCTAATTGAGATAGTGAGTCATCCCCGTCAGTTCAGAAGCTAGCATTGGTGTAACCGTTTACAACGAGCTCCTCCTCACCTCCATAGATTAGGAACACATCCTTAGTCCTTCGTAAGTACTTTAGGATGTTCTTAACAAGCATCCAGTGAGGTTCACCCGAATTAGCTTGGTACCTGCTCGCAACAGTTAGAGCATATGAGACATCTGAGCGAGTACATATCATGGTATACATGATGGAACCAACGATCGAAGCATATGGAACCTTACTCATGCGGTTGCACTCTTCATCTGATGAAGGACACTACTTGTCACTAAAGTGCATACCATGTGACATAGGCAAGAACCCTTTCTTGGACTGTTCCATGTTGTACCGTTTCAACACCTTGTCAATGTACGTGTCTTGGCTTAATCCTATTAGCCTTCTGGATCTATCTCTATAGATCTTAATTCCCAAGATGTATGCTGCTTCACCTAAATCCTTCATAGAAAAACTATTATTCAGTAAAGTCTTTATAGATTGCAACATAGAAATATCATTCCCAATCAATAGTATGTCATCCACATACAAGATCAGAAACACAATAGCGCTCCCACTTACCTTCTGGTAAACACAAGGTTCTTCTTCATTCTGACGGAAGCCAAACCCTTTGACTACCTCATCAAAATGAATATTCCAACTCCAAGATGCTTGCTTTAACCAATAAATAGATTTCTTAAGCTTGCATATCTTTCCAGCATTATTAGGATCAACAAAACCTTTGGGCTATATCATATACACGTCCTCTTCTAAATACCCATTTAGAAAGGCTGTTTTAACATCCATCTGCCATATCTCATAATCGATATATGCAGCAATTGCTAGAATGATCCGAATAGATTTAAGCATCACTACCGGCGAGAATGTCTCATCGTAGTCAATTCCTTGAACTTGCCGAAAACCTTTTGTGACAAGTCAAGCTTTATAGACGTGAACATTTCCGTCCATGTCCTTCTTCTTCTTAAAGATCCATTTGCTCTCTATGGGTCTAACCCCATCAGGCGGGTCAACCAAGTTCCAAACTTGATTGTCTCCCATGGAATCTATCTTGGATCTCATGGCACTTTGCCATTTCTCAAAATCTAGATCCATCATAGCTTTCGCATAATCCGCAGGTTCGTCATTGTCTAACAATAACAAATCCCCATGCAATGCGCAAAGTCTCGCTAATCTTCGTGGTTGTGGTGGTGTCTCCACTGCCACGGGTGTCTCAACTTGCTCTGCTACATTAGCATCACTCATAGAGTCAGTCCCTACTGGCTCGTCTTGAACTTCAAGATACACCTTTTGTCCACTATTTTCTCTTTTGAGAAACTCTTTCCCTAAGAAAACACCATTTCGTGTAACAAGCACTTTTCCCTCTGACCAGTTATAGACATAATACCCTAAAGTTTCCTTCGAATATCCCACGAAAAAGCACTTGTCTGATTTGGGTGTTAGTTTATCTGATACAAATCGTTTGAAATAAACTTCACAACCCCAAATTTTCAGAAAAGACAAACCGGGACTGTTTCCAGTCCATATCGCATATGGTGTCTTAACTACAGACTTAGATGGTACTCTATTCAATGTGAAAGCGGCTGTTTCTAGAGCGTATCCCTAAAACGATAAAGGTAGGTCCGACTGGCTCATCATAGACCGAACCATGTCCAACAAGGTCCGATTACGTCGCTCAGACACGTCATTTCTCTGAGGCATTCCGGGTGGCGTAAGCTGTGGAACAATTCCACAACTCTTAAGATGATTGCTAAACTCGTGACTTAGATATTCACCTCCATGATCAGATCACAAGGCCTTGATCTTCTTGCCACGTTGATTCTCTACTTCATTCTAAAATTCTTTGAACTTTTTAAATGTTTTAGACTTATGCTTTGTTAGGTAGACATATCCATATCTACTAAAGTCATCAGTAAAGTTATGAAGTATTGAAATCCGCCTCTAGCTATCGTGCTCATTGGTCCACATACATCAATATGTACAAGTTCCAACAAGTCAGATGCCCTCTCAAGAAATCCTTTGAGTGGCGCATTGGTCATCTTGCCTAACAAGCAAGCCTCACATGTCTCGTATGATTCAAAATCAAACGAAGTTAGAAGACCATCATCATGGAGCCTCTTCATGCGATTCTCACTTATATGACCCAAACGACAATGCCACATATAGGTAGGACTTAACTCATTAAGCCGAGGTCGTTTAGCACTAACATTACAGACAGGTGCATCATCAATATTTAAAATAAATAACCCATTCACAATGGATGCAAAAGCCACAAACACATCATTCTTTGAGATCACACAACCATTGTCTTTACTCGCAAATGAATAACCATCCTTCATCAAGCATGAAGGTGACATAATGTTTCAACTTAAACTAGGAACAAAATAACAATTATTCAATTCCAAAATAAATCCTAACGGCAAGGGAAGTTGCATCGTCCCAACGTTCAATGCAGCAACTCTTGCATTATTGCCCACACGGAAATCAACTTTTCCTTTCTCCACACTTCTACTTCTTATCATTCCCTGCATCGTATTGCAAATATGAGCAACCAATCTGGTATCAAATACCCAAGAATTGATATAAGAGTTAGCGAGGAAAATGTCTATAACATGAACAACAAGTGTATGAGCGGGAGTACCTTTACTACCGCCATCCTTCTTCAAGGACGCCAAGTACACCTTGCAGTTCCTCTTCCAGTGACCTTTCCCCTTACAATGAAAGCATTCATCCTTCTTTGCAGGTGGTTCATCCTTGGAAGACAATTGGTTTGGCTTAGAAATCTCATATTTAGCCTTGCCCTTCTTCTTCCAATTGCCCTTCCTTCTCTTAAAGTTAGGCCTGTTTTGAACTGCCAACACTTGGCCACCTCCTGCTTTCTTGATGTCAGCCTCTGCTGTTTTCAGCATGCCACATAGTTCATTCAAGCCCTTCTCCACCCCATGCATATGGTAGTTTGAGATGAAGTTTCCATAACTGGGTGAAAGAGACGAAAGAATGAAATCAGTTGCCAACTCTTGGCCAATTGGGAAGCCTAGCTTCTCCAACCTTTGAGTGTAACCAACCATGTTGATTACATGTGGACCAACAGCTGCGCCCTCTGCTAGCTTGGTTTCTGCAAGCGCCTTAAAGACATTGAACCTTTTAATCTGCGCTTGATTTTGGAACATATCTTCAAGTGCCATGATCATATCATTCACTGAATGATTGTTGTCGAACTGCATCTGCAGATCAGGTTCCATACAAGCAAGCATGAGGCAACTCACTTCGAGATCCGCATCACATGCTTTCTTATAAGCGTTTTTCTCAGCAGCAGGAGCACTCTCCTTAGGATCATCTGGTAATGGGGTGTCTAGAATATCTTCCTTTTTTCTCAGCCCTGAGAACAATTCTCAGGTTGCGGATCCAATCCGCGTAATTTGTTCCATTCAACTTATCTTTCTCAAGAATTGTACACAAAGAAAATGGTTGATTGCGAGCGGCCATCTACAACAAAAGTAACGCAAAATACTAAGACAATGTATCCATGAAAGAGTAAATTATATCAAAATAAAATCTACTCTCACTAAAATCAATATCCCTCGATTGATACTTAGTGATTCAAGACCCACAATTAACAAGTCAACTAGTGAGCTTTAGCATCACTGCTAGAAGACATGGTAGATCGGTAAGCAACACTTTGCTAATCATATCACATATGACTCTTGTTGTTGGGCAGCATCTCTATGCTACGCTCAACCTACCCATGCTCCAAGGTCCCTAACTGTTAGGATGACCTTGTTTAAGTAACCAAACCTTCTTGCAGTAAGTATCTGATACGAACCTGACTAGTTGAGAAAAACCAGTGGCACCCTAATTTCATAGACCCACCACCGATTGTACAAGACTTATGATAGTGCAAGGTTTGGGGAAGCATTCAACTTAAACATTGTTGAGGGATCGTTCTACTTCACTACCGCACTCATGTAGACAAAAACATAATAGCATGTGAAAGTAGAACATAGTAAGAACGGCATAACACAGACATGACTTGTTATAGCCCATTATTCCTTTGGGGATCTCCATCTCCATCAATCTATGCATCACGGTGATCTCCATCTCCATGATTCAAGTATGCCATCCTTCAGTGATGATTCCGCCAAGACTAGCTACTACTAGCGCAAGTAAAATGAAATTACATAGTCGCGGATAGATCATCATAGATTGGCACAGAGGCCATTACATTAATTTTGACAATATGTATGTGGCTCCTGCCCATATTGTCCTCATGACATGCAAGCCATGAATTAAATACATACATGCATCACATACACATAATGGCTATACCAGTCATCAATACCTGCAAAACAGAGTTATCCGAATCCAACGTCTAATCTTGCAACGCAGAAAACTCTATTTTGCAAGCCTTATTTTGCAATTCTAATTTCACCAAATGCAGCAAAACAGGAGAAAACCATATGTAAAATTTTGTTCTCTATGATTTTCATTTGGAGTTCGTCTCAATCCGAGTTATGGTTCAAAAGTTACGGTTGTTTTACCGAACAACACTTTTCTCGGCAAACCGGCGCCCGACAGTAAATTCCATCTACCACCGCCGCGCATCATATGTGCTTGGCACTTGACCTAGGGTTCAATTAGATTAATCTGATTGATCTCTAACTCGCCATGACTAGATTTACATGAATCACTTAACTTGGATGGTGGAATTCTGACCGGTATGAGTAGATCGCTTCAAGACCAACACGGTAAGATGATGAACCAAGGTTAGAGACTCATCTACCATCATGCATATCACCATATGCACAAAACTGAACCTATAACGAGGCAGTAATGGCTCTGATACCACTGTTAGGTTATGAGGGTGATACCTAGCTAGAAAACAAAATTTTTTAACCTCATAAACCAGGATCTACTGCTAGTTACAGGTTACGAGATTACCACTAGACACGCAGGTGCAGCGAAAGATGACTCATGTAGTCATACGCATTGCAGCAGGTAGTGCAATTGCATGGTCATCCATCACCTCAATTCCCTCGTGTGGTTCGTCCCAGTGTTCCAGATGCAGCACCTCCGAGGAATCCCACACGTGCAGGGAAGAAGCGATGCGCCTCCGGACTGCTAGGTCCACGAGGAGCAGAAGGCGCGTGCGTGGGGAGGGCGGCGGCGGCTGCCAAAGGCATGTGTAACCCTAACCGGCGCCCCTACCCCTTGCTTATATAGGCGTCCCTAATGAGCTCACGAGTTGGAGGCCCATTAGTAACCCTAAGCCTTGTCTAATTTGGGTCCAACCCGAATTAGGCTTCCAGCCCCTTAAGCGTGCGACCCTATGGGTTCACGCACACATTGACATGGGCCAAGTACTCCTACTCACCCAATAGTTGACAGCGGCCTCTAGCAAGGCGTCACAACTCCTATGTGCATGTAAAGATCATATCAGACGAACCACTACGACCACATACAAGTTATTTCCTTTGCCACTCGATATATGGTTCAACTCATGGGTTAACACTTAACACAAGCACGGCCATGCATTGTTGATCCAATCACTTGAGTGATCCAGTGATATCTCTCTCATGTAGAGGGGCAAATTCTATCTTGATTGTCTATGTCTCATAGCACACTTCTCGACCACCCGAAGACCACATTTATAACTACCCAATTACGGAGTAGCGTTTGATAGTCCCTAAGTAGGCAGTTTCACATCTTGAGTACATACCACAATCTTAGGTCTAACGATATAACGTACATGATGTGAATAGAGACTTTCTCATATCGGGTCAGTCCAGCCTACATGTCTCACATGTGCCCACATTATTAGTTTAACATCTCCATGTCCATGACTTGTGAAACATAGCCATCAACTAATACATGTGCTGGTCTAATATTCAAGTGTATTCTCACAAGAATGCCGACCAGGGACAACTTTAGAATAACCATTCAAGTAATTGAGTTCCATAAATAATTCATATAATCACCAATCAATACAAGTTGTCTATAATGGATATTCAATGAACACTTTATTAATCATGGATATAATCGGAATATCATCATCTACATGATTAGCTCTGGGCATATTCCCAACATATTTATTTTCTAATCTAATATCCTATATAATATATTATGATATAATATGTATGTGGATATCTATATATATATGCTTGGTTATTTCGGTAGGAATTGCCCCGCATCATGCCACAACGGCGGCACGATTTTCGTTGGCTGCACGTGCTACTAGAGCTTGATGGATTCGGCGCATACAGGCTGCCACCAAGTCGTTGAGCTGTCAAGCGAGCCACAACGAGCCACGTCCATCCACTCACCCATGACAACAACATGTCTCCAAAGACAAGCTAAGTTTATTTGAGAAATTACTAAAATTCATTGTTATCTTCTCCCTGTTACAGCTTTGCATCCGTGCACTGATCTGTTATACATGCGCCCTGCATAAATCACAATTGAACTTTATTTATTGCTCGTTGAGAACGGCGCGACAAGGTGTTGCCTCGATCCTCTTATGATGTGTTACAGCTCCACGCTACATGGCACTAGGAGATTCGGCAGTCACTCTCTAACGGTACTAGGTACCTAATGATCCTGGCAGTCCTACGCTGTTCACTAGCGCATCCTTATGTCACCTAACAGAGTTAGCTCACTTCGAGGGTCAGAGCAAAACTTAATTGTCGACATTTTTTTCTACGACAACATGCATACTTAAAAATACATCAACCTGTTGATTTTCTCTCTGGAGATCAATTATTTGTACATCATGTACTATCGCTCTTCATGTTTATTTTTCAGGGACAAGGTTTGGTTGCCGAGCACACTCTGTACGCTCGGGGATTGGATCAAGGATCATCATCCAGGTGGTCATGGCACCTGGCACTCAGACTTAACATCCAACCAGTTGGTCCAACTGCTCATCGCCACGGCTCGGTGCCACGCACTGCACAGCCTCATCTCCAACCACATTGCTCCGGGACTCATCATCGTCACCTCAGCTCGGTGCTGCACACTGCACAGCCTCGTCTCTGACCTCGTGCTGCTCGGGGACTCATCATCTTCATCTCATCTTGGTGCCACGCATCGCACAACCTCGTCTTCAACCTCGCGCTGCTTGGGGACTCGTCATCGTTGCCTCGGCTTGGTGTCATGCACCACATACCCTCGGCTCCATGCCATGCACCACACAGCATGTGCTCCATCCAGGACTTACCTACGGACTGCGCATTTGACTTGCCACCCAGAGGTGTCCATGGAACAGTGGTTCTCGGTGTCCCTTGACCCGATTGAGTCTGAGCTATGTTTCCTAAGCAGAAGGCTGTAGGTTCATACCTGGGATTTTGCATCAACTCATCATTTGGCACTGACTACGGACCAGTTAGTGTTGTGTTGAGTTTTTTCTTAAAAGCTCGATGCAACATGTTCCATCTTCCATCAAGCTTGGGGACTATATGGGCCCACGTCACCTCGTGGTGACTGGGCCTATCCTTTCCTGGATTGTTTGCATTAGCATTTTAGTGATCTCTGTATCACGTGTTAATGTGGGCCCACATCCTAGAGACGTGAAAGGCTTTATTCTTTTTCTCAGAGCACCACACATCTTGCGACACACCACCTTCCTTGACATAAGTCATGGTCGGGAGCAGACTTACGAAGTCCTCAGGATGAAGTTGGTCAACACTACGTGGTCAGCATCATCACTGGTCAGGACTACGTCGACTACATCTTCGCTGGTCGGCACTACGTGGTCAGCATCTTCGCTGGTCGACACTACGTGGTCAGCATCGTCGCTGATCGGGACTACGTCGACTACATCTTCGCTGGTCGGCACTACGTGGTCAGCATCTTCACTGGTCGGCACTACATGGTCTGCATCTTCACTGCTCAACACAGGAAAAGACGGTGACTCCCTCAAGATACATGGTGCTCGGGGACTAGCTGTGGGGATATGACCCCCACATACCCTCATGGCTATACTTGGGCCGCACCTTTGAAGATGGTCCAGCCCAAGATGAAGACGTGCGGCACATGACGTGCACAACACAGATTAGTAATCGTACCAAATAGGCTGTATAAGGAGGGGCAGAGGTCCTTAGATAGTAGAGGTCATCCGATCTACCAGATCACCATGATCTCATACCAATCAATCCAATATACAAAGCATAGGACGTAGGGTTTTACGCCATGTTGGCGGCCTAAACCTATATAAATCTTGTGTCTTGTGTCTCTATAACCATCCAGTTCTCGATTACGTGCGCCCCTTCTGATCAATCTACCATCTTAGGTCTACCTCTAGATGGACCGCCAATGATATCTCATCGACATGTGGCAGCGGAGTGGATTCAGGAGGCCAGAGGCGAAATGGATGAGGACAGAGGGGATGCGGCAGTGGCGGAGAGTATGCGGGAGGAGGTGGCAACAGAGAGGATGTGGGAGGAGATGGCAGCGGAGAGGATGCGGGAGGAGGTGGCGGTTGAGTGGATCTGGGAGGCTGGAGGCGAAGAGGATGGCCAGAGGTGAAGTGGATGGGGGTGGAGTGGACGAGGCAGCGGTGGAGTGGACGAGGATGAGACGCTGCCGGTGTGGATTTCAATATCTATAGTCATACGTGACTTGACTATATTGTCCTCGGTCTTATGCAGAAGGAGGTGTTAGGTCTGAGGGTAGTATGGAAATTTCTGAGTCCAAACTTTGGCCGGCGGTTGAGGCGGGAACCAAAATTTTTAGTAAAAAGACCGCAAAAACTTGTCTCACGAGGGACTGGAACACCGGACCATAGATTTCACAGCCTTTCGACCTAACCAGTGCGATCGAGCAGTGAGTTTTGTAGGATTGAAGTTTTTATTTTACAAAACAAGTTACTTCACCTTCACTTCATTACCGAGTGGCTGACAGTGGGCCCTGCCCCATTGTTGGTATTTATTAAGTGCAACAAAAATATGAAAGTTATCCGCAAGCGCACAGATAATATACCGATGTAGCACTTCACTAGGATGACCCAGTTTTTAAATATCGAACCCAAAGGAATGAAAGGAGGGATCTTGGTCTATGCTTAATCCCTGAGCACAATCAAGGATGAGACGCTTACAAGATTAAGGGAGATTACTAGGGCTATCTAGTTCTACTTTTAGAAAGTATTGCTTTTATCAGTCTACTATGGGATTACAATGGAAGACCGCAAACAGAGTATGAATCTAACACGTAACCAAATCTCCTGCAAGTACTATATTCAGGTAGTGGATTACAGAGGACTCAACGAAGTTGTCACCTTTGTGATCTACCACATGGCCCGAAACATAGGGGGCATTCCACAAGTAATCGAACCTAAGCACCATGCTTACGAATGACAACTCCTCTAACCCTAGAGCTACCAGAATCAAAGTACTCAAAGAGTTGCGAAAATAGAAGAACAATAAGAACAATTACTCATAGACTCATAGAAGTTGAAGACCGTAGAAATCTCTGATCCAAGCTCTTTGAAGAACTTGAATCCGCAGGTACAAGGCGTAGAGGAGCACTGACACAACCGGGGCTTCCTCCAGATCTTCTACCTCTCTCTCTCTCTCTTCTAGTTCTAGTGCAAGACTAGATCTAAACCTAACTAGAGGTATACTAGCCTTCTTCTTGATTGCTAAGCTCTAGAGAGAAAGTCCATTCAAGGGACCCCTCTCCGGAGATCTACTCTGGAGATAATGAATGAGTTGATGGATCAAATGAGATATAGATCATGCCTTCAGGGGGGTCTGCCCATGCTTATATAGCCTGGTGGGATGAACCGCAGTCCTTGGATCAAACCGACATGAAACAATGGTCAAGATACGTCGTGGAGGTCGGTTGGAGATCAAACTATGAAGGAGATCGCCAGGTGAGACCCACCTGGGCTGACTGGCCCCACATGGCAGGCCGGTCAGCCTGGCCCAGTGCCAGGTGGCCTTTTCCTTTGCTCTGGTGTCCTCTAGAACCTTCCTGTCAATTCTTGTGAGAATCCGACTTGATTTCGTTTGGTTCCCTGACTCCTACTCTTCCTCGGTTATTTCTGATCCAATCCCTAAAAAATCACAATTCACCAAAGTTGTGGAAATTGTTATGTTAGTCCAAAAAACTCTTGCTTGGTGATGATTCCGGTATCTTCTAGAAAGTTCAAAGCGTATCCAAAGTGGACTCTCTCATCGTGACTACAAATATAGCAAGTGATATGTCCGTTTCGATCATCTCGATGAGCTCTTCTTAATGGTATGCTCTAATTCTTCATCTAAGATACTTTTCTGTGATAATCCTACAATCAAGTGGAAACACCAATGCTCGTGGAACTTATTAGTTTCAATACCCTACAACTATGCTTTATGATCTTTTTTAGATGTTGTTAAGCAACAATTAATAGGTATATTTAAGCACTAATGAGTGTCAAGAAGCTCCCCCACACTTAGTATTTACTCGTCCTCGAGGAAAGGTCAGATTTAACTTTAACATAACTGCAAGACAAGAAATTAGCAGTAGACTGTTCCTAGTTATCAATGTATACTGCAGGATTCAATGTGTCCACCATAAAACTTTAAGCAGTTGAAAAATAGAACAGCGTGAAACAGAGCTCCTTTCATCCTTCAATCTTATCACCTAAAGTTTTTGAATAGGTTTTTGAAAAGAAAACATAGCATACCTTCTCCATCATGTAGTGCAATCAAATCACTCATTATATGTGGTATTTATTAAATCTCACTAAGGCATAAATGATGGATGCCTTGATCACGTTCCTACTTCTATAGAAGATTATATGGAGTTAAAGGTATTTCAAGGAATGGCATACTTACTCTGCATGTGTTACCCGTCATAACAGGATCCTCGAAGGGACCATCATACCCTTAGATCAAGATTGTGCATATGTGTGGAATATTTGGTGGCCAAACCTATTTCTACATTGCTCCTGGAGAGAACTTCCTTCAAATGATGAATCGGTGATGAACTTTGTTTTGAAGATCTTGAACTTCCTTCTTCTTTCTTGATTGATACAATTGAAGCACTTTCAAAGAAAGGTCATGGGCTATCTCATTTTATTTTATTTTCTTTTTCTCTCTCTTCTTCTTTCTTTTTTTATAGCCTCATGCCAATAAAAATTATAATAAGTTTGAATAAGAAATTACAATCTTGAACTCAATCTTGGAGCATCTATTTTGAATCCTAACAATATTTTTGGATCTTCTCCTAGTGTAGAAGATAGATTTTTATGGGCGGAAAGGCATGTTTTTGCGTACTCCCAAGGTAGGAGCAGCAGAATATATCTGGATGTAAGTGAATCTTGATCTTGAGGATATGAGCAATCTCTCGACAAGGGTCTAACACGGGATAACCAAACTCAATACAATGAAAGTAGCGTATGTGCTGGGTTAAACAATATATGGCTCTAATAGGCATTTAATCATTACCACAGAGGAGAAAGACAACTATATAAATTTTAAGATTTTGGAAAAGAAATTTCTCCAAATGACAAGATATCAAGAATCAGGTCTCATTATTCTTCTATATCACACTCCTCAACAACTTAAGTAATATGAGGTCCCTAATAAAAAGTTCCCAACAGCAACAAGATTTCCAGAAATAGTGTTGTGCAAGTCTATCTCTTAGTCATGATGAAGCAATCATTACTTTACTCAAGTTTTTAATTAATATTTCATTTAAGGTGTCTTTCAGAGTTAAATCCCAAAACAAGAAGCAATTAGAAATGTGTGGATAACTTACCTTAATCATGGAGAAAAGATTAGGAACAAGGTAGTAAAAGGGCAGGGCATCCTTGCAGGAGAGCTGGGCGTCCAAGTCTAGTTCCTTGACCTGATCCGTTCATAGTGATCTTTGCTTCTTCTTAGGGTGCTAAGTGTGGATTCTCCCACACTTGTTCTTTGTTTATCCTTGCAATCACAACATGTGGAGACAAAAATAGATATTTCCAAAAATAAAGACAGAGATTATGACACTAATTAAACTTTATTGATATCATTTAGGGCACTTTATTACACAAATCCGGGCAAAACAAACTAATTGACAATTTTAAAGACTCTAACAAATTTGACTCTTCAAAAACATGAGCGCCCTATCAATCGACTCAACTTTCTCTTCTTCTCACTTCTTCCACTTCTTCTCAGCTTCTCCTTCTAGATGATTGGAAACAGTGCGACACATGATATTGACCTTAGCTTTTAGCCCATTGTGCTTTATCTCATTTGTGTCTACACGTCTAATAAAACTATCAATCATGACGTGGCAGGAAGCTAAGCTTTGTCTATCCCTAGCCTGGGTCTTGGTAAGCATCTCAATAGACTCTAGCATGGCCTCATTTTGCTTCTCTAACTCTTCATAGGTTCTTCTCTTGCGCTTTGTTCTGCTAGAGCTAGGTGATGAGGATGAAGATGGAGATCTAGTCCTTGGTGGGTTGACTTGAATTTGTTGAGGCATAGCCCGAACTCCATCAAAAGTGACATGTGGGATGGTGGATTTATAATTCACACAAGTGACTTCTCAAAACTTGTTAGTCTTCAACCCGTTAGCATCTCATTGGGCTTAGGATGATGAAGATCTAACTCCTTGGGAACACAAAACCTTGGCATCTCTTGATTGCGAGGTCCCTCAATGGAGAGATGAGATGGTGGTGGTGCAAGGCGAAGTGTTGGCATGGCTTAGGCATAGTAAGATTGTTGATTATGAACTGGCACCTCCTCCCTTGGCTGCACCATGGCAAGATCCTTTGGTGGAACGGCAACGAGAGGCTTTGGCTAGGCGACGACAAGGGCCATCGACTCATCAGAAGGGAAAGAGTCACCGTGGTTGGTCTTGTTGTAGGAAACCATTGGAGCTTGTGCAAGGAGAGCTTTGGCTGCTGCTAGAAAAGATTGGAGGCTTGGTATGGCTTTGAGGGGACAAGGGGGCTTGGTTTTATAGCCCTAGATCAACTTGGAGGGGAGGTTGATCTAAGCTCTATGGGAAGAAACAGAATCGCACAAAAAAGGAAAAGATCGAAATTAGGAAAGCTCAAGAAGGGACGTGAGAAGCGACGAAACTTGGTCTGCCACTAAGGCAGACCAATCGGCCTCGCATGTGGGGTAGGCCGGCCGCACTTGCTGCCAGTTCTCATGCAAGTTTTTCATACTTCCTTCTAATTCGATTTTAACTCAGATTTCCTACCTTTTAGTTGCACAATGATTCGTAGCCGTAGGAGGATCACATTAATGGAAAAGAATAAACTCAACTATGTCTATCTCAGTAGGACTTTTATCAGGTTGTAGAAAGATCTTAAGGCATTGGCCATTTACCATGAATAACATATCTTAAGGCAATGAAGAGCTAACCACCGTAAATGGGCCTTCCCATTTGCTTCGTAACTTTCCATGTTCGAATAGCTTGACCCTGGAATTAAAAAGTAATACCTGTTGGCGGCCCTTACAGATCATTTTTAACCACCAACTTATGCCTAAAAGGAGAGAAACAATCATGCTTTAACACATAGACATATGCTATTAATGGAATCCCACTTGTACCCCTAGTGTTCATGATTTTGCAGGTTTATTAAAGTGGAAGTACAAACACAAATGAGAAAGAGCAAAAGCAAACTTCGAATTCAGCAATGCATGCTTCGAATTCAGCAATGCATGGACAAAGAATAACGTAGAAACCCAATATGAGCCAAAGGAGCAAAGGCCGAAATAAAGTTCAAGTCCATCTCATGACTGCACGAGTAGGCCCGAGTAAATCAGTCATTCCGGGCTCATCCGAACTTCGATTTGGGTGATCCACCAGGCAGAACGAAGCTATCGACGAGGCCCACATGCTCACAAAAGGCAATGGCCAGGAGGGCCTACGCAGGGACCGGCTGCACCTAGAACCGGCTGTCCCCCAGCTGGGCCTCCCGGGCCTAGTCTTCTTTGGCAGTTCGTAGGACGGTTCAGCAAGGATGGTCCCACCTGTGATTGGTGCAGATGGAAGGTGGAAACCACCCTTTGGAGGTCAGTTTGGGTCCTTCCATATGGGGATGGCCCCTTTGCATAGAGCTCCCCTCTCAAGCTATAAAAGAAGGCCTCCTCTCTTCACAATCATTCATTCACCAACACAAAGAGTTCACACTGTAGAGAGGAAGAGAAAGTTGCTTTCCATTAGCTTCTAGCTAAATTAGTATAGGGAGTGAAAGAGGGAAAGAGCTGGAGAAAGAGCGGAGTCAAAGCAGTTCTACCTCCGATGGACGAAGTGCCGAGCTTGTCGGCTCTCGCTCCAACTTGTACCTCTACGATCGTCTTGCTACTTGAAGTAAGAAGTTCATGTTCAACTTTGGTTTGATTCATTAAGATGTCTCTTTCATAAAGATACATGTTTATGGGATTGTCATTCATCCTTTGGGTGGGTGCTCTAGTAGAGGACTCCTGATAGAGATGGATGTTCCTGTATGATGCTAGAGTATTAGTCGCCTTCATAGACGTGGTCTCTAGGTTGGGGTCTACCTTTGTTTGCTACACGCGCCCAGGGTAGAGGGGTAGGAGGTAGGTGGAGACAGCCCTGTCCACTCATACCTACATTCCCTCATGTCCAGACGTGGAGTAGAGCTTATGCTGATATCGCTTGGCAGACCAAGTGCGTCAGTGCCCAAAGCAAGCAAGTAGTGGGAAAGTTATCATTGCTTAGGGTTTCTTTCCTTAGATGAACCTCTTTACCCATGCTACTCTTCATCTTATCATTCTAGAAGAACTAGTTTAGAGACTTCTTACACCTCCGTTCCCTGTGGAAATAGGATACCCTGAATACTCCTGGGTGAAGGCTACAACGGTACTTCCGTGCTCTTGCGGACTTTTCTACTAACGCTAAGAAGCGCCAACAATACCTTATCTCCCGGGGTGAAGGTCTTCATCTTGATCCTCTTGTCATGCCATCTTTTTTCCTCTATTTGTATATCTTGGAGTTATGATAAGCTTTTTTACACCATTCATCAAGTTCTGATAGTTGCATTTGATGCTTGACTCCAGCTGCTTTAAGATCCATATTCCACCTTTTGATTGCCTAGTGAGCTTTGAATTCTAGCTCGACAGGCAAGTGAAAAGTCTTTCCATAGATCAGTCGATATGGAGACATCCCCAATGGTGTTTTGTAAGTGGTTCGACAGGCCCACAATGCATTGGGTAGCTTGTTCTTCCACTTGGTTCTCATCTCGTTGACCGTCTTTTGTAGAATGTTCTTGATCTGCTTGTTCGATGTTTCTGCTTGGCCAATTGTTCGAGGGTGATAAGGAGTAACGATATTGTGACAGATCCCATGATTCATCAAGTACTTACGAAAGCTTTTGTCGATAAAGTGAGTCCTCCATCACTAATCACCATCTTTGGAACTCCAAATCTTGGAAAAACTATTTCTTCAAACATCTTCTTGGAGTTTTTCGAATCAGAGGTTCTGCAAGGCATGGCTTCAACCCATTTGGAAACGTAATCAACTACCACCAGAATATACTCAAAATTCCCAGATTTGGAAACGGTCTCATGTAATCAATTCCCCAACAATCAAAGAGTTGAATCTGGAGGTTGTTAGTCAGTGGCATGGCATCTCTTGAATTGATATTGCCATGTTTCTGACATGCTCTACATCTTCGGATGAATTTTTTTGTGTCTTCATACATGGTTAGCCAGAAAATTCCGCTTTGCCAGATCTTCAAATGTGTACAGAATGCTCCATAGCGTCCTCCATAGGGTGTCGAATGACATCTTTCAATGATTTTGATTCCTTCTTCAACTGGTACACACCTTCTCAGTCGTCCATCTACATAGATCCTAAAGAGGTACGAATCATCCCATAGATGAACACGACTCTCATGGATGAGCTTCCTCTTGTCTCCGCCTGGTGGTACATATCCTGAAACTATAAAATTAACAATATCTGCAAACCAGGGGTCAGTAGTGGAGATTTGATAAAGCATATCATCCCTGAGTGAATCATTGATGGGAAATTCTTATGGATTTTTAATCTGCATTCTTAATAATTGATCAGCAACAGAATTTTCTACTCCCTTTTTATCCTTAATTTCTAAATTAAATTCTTGGAGTAACAAAATCCATCTTATCAAGCGAGGTTTAGCATCTTTCTTGGTGAGCGGGTATTTAAGAGCAGCATGGTCAGTGTAAACAATTACCTTAGCTCCTACCAAGTAAGATCTAAACTTATCAATAACAAAAATAATAACCAGGAGTTCTTTTTCAGTAGTTGCATAATTAAGTTGTGGTCCTATCAAAGTTTTGCTAGCATAAACAATTGCATGATGTTTCTTATCTTTACATTGTCCGAACATAGCACCTACTGTATAATCACTTGCATCACACATGATCTCAAAAGGTAAAGACCAATTAGGAGGTCGAATGATTGGAGCAGAATTGAGTGCTTTTTTCAAAGTATCAAAATCCCTAAGACAATCATCATAAAATTCAAAAGGAACATCTTTAGCCAAAAGATTAGTAAGCAGTCTAGCAATGTGTGAGAAATCTTTTATAAAACAATGATAAAAACCAGCATGGCCAAGAAAACTTTGTATTCCTTTAATATTCATAGGTGGGGGTAGTTGTTCAATTACTTGAATTTTAGCTCTATCTACCTCAATTCCACGCTCAAAAATTAAATGCCCAAGCAATATGCCCTCTCTAACCATGAAATGACATTTTTCCCAATTAAGGACTAAGTGCTTTTCTTCACACCTTTACAAAACTTTATCTAAATTTTCAAGACAGTCATCAAAAGTTTTTCTATAAATAGAAAAGTCATCCATAAAAACTTCCAGGATTTCTTCAATCATCTCAGAAAATATAGACATCATATATCTTTGAAAAGAAGCAGGGGCATTACATAATCCAAAAGACATTCTGCGATAAGCATAGGTTCCATATGGACATGTAAAGGTAGTTTTGTTTTGATCATTCGGATGGATTGAAATCTGATGATATCTAGAATATACATCAAGAAAATAAAAGAAAGAGTGGTTTGCCAAATGCTCTAACATTTCATCAATGAAAGGCAGAGGAAAGTGATCTTTCTTTGTTGCCTTGTTGAGTTTTCTATAATCAATACACATTCACCATCCAGTGATGGTTCTTTGAGGAATTAATTCATTCTTCTCATTCCACACAATAGTCATGCCTCCCTTATTAGGCACAACTTGCACAGGGCTTACCCACTCATTGTGGGGCACAGGATAAATAATCCCGGCGTGTAATAGCTTCAAAACCTCTTTCTTAACCACTTCTCTCATCGCATTATTGAGCCTCCTTTGAGGTTCTCTAAAAGGTAAGACATCGGGGTCTATAGGAATATGATGAGTACAAAGGGTAGGGTTAATCCCCTTGAGATCTTGGAGTGAATAGCCAAAAGCTGATCTATGTTTTTCTAAGATAGTGATTAAGTGTAATGTCTCTTCTAAAGAAATTTTGTCACTTATAATCACGGGAGTGTTCGGATCATCGTTAAGAAAAACGTAATGAAGTCCTGGAGGTAGAGGTTTCAACTCAATGGGAGATTTAGGAGGTTCTTCAAAAGGATCTACAGGTTGTGGAGGTTGATCCTCCTCTTCCTCTATGAAAAACTAAGCATCTTCTTCTAAGTTGGGTTCTATTAAAGGTTCTAAAGAAGCTACCCTAACCTCTTCCATAGGGTCTAGCTCTAAACAGGGTTCACTCTCAGCATTTAAGTATGGGTAATGGATAACGGGAATGAAAAATTTTTCCCAAAACAAATGTTTAGTTTCCCTGTATGTCCTTCATGAATAAACCTTTCAATTGGTTGGCCTATCAACAGGTCAAACTCAATGATGTCAAAGACGTAAAAAACTCAAATTCACCAGAGTGTCGTCTACCCAGATAGGTAAGACATATAAAATTCCTAAACAAGGAAGAATATGTCCTAAAGGGCTTTTCTAAAGTTTTGATGTTGGAGTTAATGGCATGTATGCTAGTAAATCTTGAGCAAACATTGCAGACATGATATTAACACCTATAGCTGGATTGTATAAGGCATCAAAAGGGTCTTCATGAATTTGGCAACAAATGGAAGTAGAAGGTGAATCTAAACAAATTACATCAGAGGAGGATTCTGACTCTTCTAACCATTCGTGGCTTATCACGGAGACTAACTCTTTTGTAGCCTCATGTAAAAAAGCTTGATCAGTCATATCTAAAGGTTTTTCTAAAAGTTTGGGATTCTGAGGCCTTCTTACCATATGATATTTTGAGGTATCTCCAAATTTGGTGAAATATTCATCCTCGAAATTGAAGATCTCTGAAACTAGAATTTCCTCCTCATTAGAGTATGAGATAGCTAAAGTGATGGATTGGATAGGATTTTTGGTTCAACTATCTGGGTTTCTTTCTCTTCTAAGCACTCTATGGGCTCAGCTTTAGGTGTGGATTCAGCAATCTTGAGCAATAGCTCTCTTGCTGTGGAGGGTGATATGTGTAGGAAAAATCCATTAGAAGCTAAGTTAAGAAAAGAAGTTTCCTTTTTTAGACCTAGATAAAAGTGTTGCAAAAGCACCGGGTCTAGAATGCATAAGGATGGACCTGAACGAACAAGATTGTCAAAACGTTCCCAGGCAGCAACTTGAGATTCATTCTCCTTTTGAGCAAAAGACAAGATCTTTATACGTAGTTTGGCAATTTTAGAAACAGGGAAGAAGGCTAGGCAAAAGCTAGAACAAAGTGCTTCCCAATTCCCTTCGTTATTCGGTACGGTTCTAGAATACCAGATCTTAGCCCTTCCTTCCAAAGAGAAAGGAAAAATCTTCCGTCTAAGGGCTTCATCAGACATGCCTTTTGTATGAAGACATGAACAGGTCTGTTCGAACTCGTTAAGGTGAGCATGAGGATTTTTGTCAACCTTGCCTGAAAAGGTTTGGTTTTAGACCATCTCTATTAAGCATGAGCGCAGCTCAAAGCCATCGAAAAGGATAGGTTTATCGGATGGTGTGGGCTCTGATCCTACGGTTTTAGGAAAACGGCATAGTTGGACACGAATGGAATCCTTTGAATCTTTGGAAGACTCTGAGAAATCCATGGAGTAAAAAGAATAAAAAGGAAAATAAAAGTATAATACAAGATTAAGCTAGACTCGAGATCACCTAGCAACCGTTCCCTAGCAACGGCGCCAGAAATACTTGTTGGTATTTATTAAGTGCAACAAAAATATGAAAGTTATCCGCAAGGACACGGATAATATACCGATATAGGACTTCACCAGGATAACCTAGTTTTTAAATATCAAACCCAAAGGAACGAAAGGAGGGATCTTGATCTATGCTTAATCCCTGAGCACAATCAAGGATGAGACACTTAGAAGATAGAGGGAGATTACTAGGGCTGTCTAGTTGTACTTTTAGAAAGTATTGCTCTTATGAGTCTGCTATGGGATTACAATGGAAGACTACAAACAGAGTATGAATCTGACATGTAACCAAGTCCCCTGCAAGTCCTATATTCGGGGAGTGGACTACAGAGGACTCAACGAAGCTGTCACCTTCGCGATCTACTACATGGCCCAAAACATTGGGGCATTCCACAAGTAATCGAACCAAAGCACCACGCTTAAGAACGACAACTCCTCTAACCCTAGAGTTGCCAGGATCAAAGTACTCAAAGAGTTTGAAAATAGAAGAACAATAAGAACAATTACTCACAGACTCATAGAAGTTGATGACCATAGAAATCTCTAATCCAAGCTCTTTGAAGAACATGAATCCGCAGGTACAAGGTGTAGAGGAGCACCGACACGCCCGAGGCTTCCTCTAGATCTTCTACCTCTCTCTCTCTTCTAGTCTAGTGTAAGACTAGATCTAAACCTAACTAGAGGTGTACTAGCCTTCTTCTTGATTGCTAAGCTCTAGAGTGGAAGTCCATTCAAGGGAACCCTCTCCTGAGATCTACTCTGGAGATAATGAATGAGTTGATGGATCAAATGAGAGATAGATCATGCCTTCAGGGGGTCTGCCCTTGCTTAAATAGCCCAGTGGGATGAACTGCAGCCCTTGGATCAAACCAACTTGAAACAATGGTCAAGATGTGTCGTGGAGGTCGGTTGGAGATCGAACTCTGAAGGAGACCGCCAGGTGAGACCCACCTGGGCCGGCCGGCCCCACATGGCAGGCCGGTTGGCCCGGCCCAATGCCAGGTGGCCTTTTCCTTTGGTCTGGTGTGCTCTAGAACCTTCCTATCAATTCTTGCGAGAATCCAACTTGATTTGGTTTGATTTCTTGACTCCAACTCTTCCTCGGTTATTTGTGATCCAATCCCTAAAAAATCATAATTCACCAAAGTTGTGGAAATTGTTATGTTAGTCCAGAAAACTATTGCTTGGGGATGATTCCAGTGTCTTTTAGAAAGTTCAAAGCGTATCCAAAGTGGACTCTCTCGTCGTGACTCCAAATATAGCAAGTGATATGTCCATTTTGATCGTCTTGATTGTATGCTCTAATCCTTCATCTGAGATACTTTTCTGTGATAATCCTGCAATCAAGTTGAAACACCAATACTTGTGGAACTTGTTACTTTCAATACCCTACAACTATGCTTTATGATCTTTTTAGATGCTGTTAAGCAATAATTAATAGGTATATTTAAGCACTAATGAGTGTCAACACCCATCCACCCGGATTCACCACTTCACCTTCACCCCACCCCTTCACCTACCCCCATTCACCCCTTTCAACTCTCCCAGATCCACTTTCACCTTGCCGTCGCCGCCCCTGCTGACGCCCACACAAATGCCCCCACCACCGATGATGTTGTAGATGACGAAGCGGTCAAGGAGGCACTGCATCAAGGAACCACTCACCGACAGATGGGCCCCTTCCTTCGTGGCTTCGCCTGCTGCCACAAATGCGGCCGCACTAGCAGCAAAGAAGGAGCCAGTGTCGGGGTAAAGAAGGAGGCCGCGCCAGCGGCGAAGAAGGAGGCCACGCCCGCGGCAATGAAGGTGCCTATGGCGCAGGCTACGAAGAAGGCAGAAACCCTATCTAGGGCTATGATGGTGAAGGCCGCGCCAACAGCCATGAAGAAGCCCATGTTGACGACCATGAAGAAGCCCTCCTTGGCGGCTAAGAAGAAGGCCACACCGGCAGCCAAGAAGAAGCCCGCGCCAGCGAACAAGAAGCGTGCGCCCTCAGCAAGGAAGGAGCCCGGGCCCTCGACCAAGATGGAGCCCACATACTCTTTGTTGTCGGAGAGTGGCACGTGCAGACGCTATGCCGTGAGTGCTTCGAGGGATACCATGACCTGTGTAGGAGGTATCTGCGTGGGGGTACCCAATGTGGCTGCGCCGGTCCCAGGTCCAGCTCCGCGAACAAGTCACCGTCAAGCTTCGATGACAAGCCATCATCCAGCTCCGACTACCAGTCGTCGTCCAGCTCCAACAACACCTCCTCAAACACGGAGGTATAGGCTTCTCTGGATTTTTTATTGATGATCTAGTACATGATCCTAGATGATTTCACTAGAATAGGGAATTAGGGTTTAGGTAGATTATTAGTTGATTTATTCACTAGATTAGGGTTTGGGTAGCATTGTTCACTTGATTATGGTTTAGTTAATTTATTCACATGATGAGGCATTAGCAATTGAGGAACAGTGTGTGACTACCATAAACACTAGTGAAGGTTGCCTGAAACTGGATCATGCTCGAGTGAGTTTGATTCAGGGTATTTTTTGCCTATGCTTAGTTCACTATTTTTAGTAGTTGCTTCTGTTAGGACATGATCTGGACATCTTACGTACCGAGCAGAAAAGTAGCTTTAATTCTCTTGGTTCTACTAATGGGAGCCCATTCTGTCCTAAAAATAGGATGGTGTTAGTTTTGCTTGTGTCTCTCTTGAAACTAGTTAATACTCATAGAACAAGCACTCTACATGGTTTTGATAGAGAATGTTGGCTAAAAAGTATATCTTCCTCACAATGTGATTCTTCTGCTATTGTTTTGTTGATGCCAGATGTCCAAGTAAACATAGGTAGCTGATTTTGACAGTAGGATTCAATTTGTGTGGAATTTGCTGCATCTTCAGGCATGGTAGCTTGCATGTTCTTGCTCCCTATGATCATCCATGCATTTTTTAATTGCTCTGATTGCTCTGCTTCCTACTTGGTGAATTGCCATTTATCCCTTGTACAGTTATAGTTGTTTTCACACACTAATAACAATTCCACTTGTCCATATGCAGTACCATGTTCAGAATTGGTTGTTGACCCGACCTGCGCTCATAAGCGCAATGGAATCAGTGACTACACCCCTGAAGCAGAGCATCACTTGTTTGACTTGGAAGGTTGACGACCTCACTGCCGTGGTCAAGGAATCAACCAACCAGAAGAAAATGGATATGATCCTTGTGGGGCTGGAGAAGCTCAAAGCCAAAGTTGCCATGTATGAGAAGGTGCTGGATGACGCTGGCCTGGGCAAGAAGATCCTCTAAAGATGCCGTATGTATGGCTATGGCAGCATCTGTCTTTTGGTGATGAAGCATCTATCTTGTGAAGATATCTCTGGCCTAGATGACTTTTGAAAACCGAAGTGGGGCACTGATGATGTATTATGAAACTTAAGTTGATGTAGGGATGTAATGTAGTATGTATGCATGGCACCCTTTATATATGTTGGTATGAAACTTATGGCTGCTTCAACTGCAATGTTTAGATAATATGGCTGCTTCAACTTATGGTTTTTTTGAAACTTGCTTCAACTTATGGCTGCTTCAACTGCTTGTTTGAGTGTCGGTTGTTCATAGATTCTTGTGGAGAGAATGACATGTGGGCCATAGTGAGAAACCTAATTACAATTCACTATGAATTTTAACTAACATTGTCATAATTTTAAAATAAATTTTTAAATCTATGAAATGAATTCGCAGGAATAAATGATAAGAGAAAAGATATAAACCCTACCATATTTGTTTTAATGGAATTTGTTAAAATTTGAAATTTAAATTTAAAAAATACAAAATGAATTCAGATGAATAAATGATCAAGATAGAAAATGTACGTCTCAATGAGTTATACAACTTTATTCCTTACAATTTTTTGATATGGAATCATTTACACTCCCAAAATGTTGTTTCAAGTGGGTACATATACAATTCATCTCAAATCACATGAAGAAGCACAGATTTTCTTTTTAATCTCTTCTTAAAACTTCTAACTAGTTTTTCTCCCTCATGTGAACTTCAAATTGGATGATTTTTTTCTAAAAATCTCTAAAATCATTCTACATATTTTTCTTAGATTCTTACTGCTATTACTTTCAAAAGTGCTCTCGTGTAATGAAATTTGATCAAATTGAATTTTGAATTTACATAAATGACACATTGAAGCAAGATTTTCTAACACTAAACGATTTCAAATGATAAAAATTTGAATACCAAGTTTGCATAACTCAATGAGATCTACAATCCATTTATAGGACATTTTTTCATTTGGGAAAGTGGTGGTACACATTGTTCACTAATCCTAGAATC
This sequence comes from Bothriochloa decipiens, assembly GCA_023333625.1. Classification (NCBI taxonomy): domain Eukaryota; kingdom Viridiplantae; phylum Streptophyta; class Magnoliopsida; order Poales; family Poaceae; genus Bothriochloa; species Bothriochloa decipiens. The sequence continues at coordinate 34,923,653 of CM041628.1, forward strand.
ACTCACATAGTTTAAGAAACTATGTGAGTGATTTGTCCAATATGTACCTCATGTTATTATCACTTTCTCAAATGAAAAAATGTCCTATATAAGATTTGTAGATCTCAATGAGTTATGAAAACCAGGTATTCAAAACTTTTCATTTGAAACCATTTGAGTTTTTAAAATCTTGATTTAATGTGTCATTTACTTAAATTCACAATTTAATTTGTTCAAATTTTGTCAAATGGAGTACTATCCAAAACAAAGAATGTAGATTTCAATGAGTTACACAAATCTCTAGTTGATGATTTTTTAATTTGAGATCATCTTCAGGTTGAAAATAGTTGTTTACACAAAATAGTCCACTTAGGGCTCACATGTCAGCCTCATGACCACGGTGAACCGAGCTCACCCATCTGGAGGCCTGACGTGGTCGACCCAACATGTCAACCTCTCTACCAACGGTCACCACCCCCCCAATTTTGCCCCTCCCTAAAATCCCCAAATCCCCCTCAGCCACGTCTGACCCCAAATCAGCCGCCGCACCGACGCACCGCCGCTCCATCGCTCAACACGCTGTGCCATCAGCCAGATCTTGCCCCCTGCGTGCACCCACACCACCGGCTAACACCCGTCATGCCATCAGTCATCACCCGCCGTGCCATGACCTTTGTTCCCCTTTCATTGACTCCTTCTGCCTCTCTTTCGCCTCTCTTGTTCACCCAAGAACCCTAGCAGCCACTGGCCAAGCACCACCACACGACGAGCATGCCGACGATGAAGCAATCCACATGCTCAAGCTTGACGCCCAACAACCGAAGGGAGTGCCAATACTGCCATGTTCCTTTGGTTAGGATCCAGAGCAAGCAGCCGGCGACAAAGGGCGAGTGGTACATCAAGTGCCCGTATAACATCAAGCTTGTGCTCAATGTTTCATATTTTTGTGCTCAGTTTGTGTCAATGCTTGTTTGATGTATATCATTTGTTTTGATCGCAGGATGATGGTATTACCTGCCCCTACATCCTCTCTGAGGTGGAGCTGATGGCTTTGGAAGCAAAAGAACAGAGTCTGCAGACAAGGAAGGCGGTAGCTATTGCTTGTGTGCTAAATGCAGGGATGAGCTACAATTGTTGAATCAAAATCTGAATAGTCTTGTAGCTGAGTTTTGGAAACTGTAGAAGCAACCTGTTGAGCCGATCCCTGCGGTGAAGTCTAAAGTCAACAAGAACATGCACATTGTTATTGATTCCTCATTTCTACCTCATGCCTTCATAGGCTTCCTAGGTGTTCTGATTGGTGTGTTTGTCACTAGTATGTGGAAGTGAACTAGAGAATCTAGTTGGAGTAGTTGATTAGTTCAGTTACCTAAATGTATGTGTGTATGTGGCTCTATGTCACCTGATTGTACTTCTGTGTGTGTGGCTCTATGTGACCAAAACATTGAAATGAAATGAGTTCCCTGGTTTGGTTGAAATGAAATCAATGAATGTGGTGGATGATATGAATTGAAATTTAGAGTTGAAATGTATGTATGCATAAGGCAACAACATAGACTTGAGATGGAAACAAGACATATTTGACATAATATATCAAATGTTTCACAAAATGGTGAATTGGATCACATAATGTATATTACATCTCCATATCATCCAAAAGACAGTGTAGCTCCACAAATTCCATTACATTCAATGACAACTAACCTAATCAACATTATTACACTGCATGGGATCTCTATCATTATCACTACTATACTCTAACATAGTATCATCTTCATCATCTTCTTCGCCATTGTCTTCACCCATGTCTTCTTCCCTTCTATTGATAAGAGCTTGTAAAATACCAGCAACAGTTGCAATTTCTCCATGTAAACGGCGGTAAACTGGTGCAGGCTCATCTAAGTCATCATCATCTTCCACACCACCTTCATTATCAGAATTTGTCTCATCTTGTTGAGCTATGGTCAATTCAGTTTCATTGACATCAAAATAGCTCCTCTGTTCCCACTTTTGTGCAACGCGCCAATTTATGCCAAACATTCTATCCTCCATATAGAAGACCTTTTTTGATTGGGTTGCTAATATGAATGGATCTGACTGGTACCAAAGCCTCTCAACGTTGATGGCTCTAAAATGACCATCATCTCTAATGGCTCTAGCTTTGCCTTCTTGACTGAACCAATCACACCAAAATAGTACAACCTTTCTTTGGAATTCCAAATTTGAGTTGTAGTTCAACCTAATTATCTCTATGAGCTGACCATAGAATTCAGTGAACTCCCCATTATGTGATCCATCAACCAGCACACCACTATTTTGTGTCTTCCTGTGTCTCTCACGTTCAACAGTGTTGTACCGAACACCATCGACAATGCATGATGACCATATCACGACTCTTAGGTCAGGACAACATGATAATGCATATAGCCCTTCACTAACCTCTTCACAATTATCCTTCCACTCTTGCCTCATCTGAAATAGCAAAATAGTGAAAATTTGAAATATATGAAAATAACCTCGAAAGGATGACATGTGAGTTCTAAAACAGCTTACCTTACTCCTAAACCAAGCAGGAAATTCCCTTTCCAACCTTTTGTCAACATCAAGGGCTCCTTGATCTCTCTACAACTCTTTTTTGAACTTGCTGCAGCCATAGTGCATAATATATTGGTCAAGCAAGTTTAACAAAGTAGCCTATGCTCAAATTCAGTAGATTTGTTCAGCAAAGCTACAGAAAAGTACTCACCCCAAATATGGCTCTACCTCATCACAGTTGTTCCACACATACCAACAAATCTTGTCAAATTTATTTGCCTCGAGATGTGTCTGCCTGTTGGCTCCTAAGAGTTTAACACAATGATTGAAAATAGGGAGGTCACCCTTTGTTGCTCTCTTCCCTTTATCATCATCCCAATTGAATCTAGTGACAACATCTTCCATGTACCTTGAACAAAAGGTCAAGGCCTCATTAGCTATGTAAGCCTTAGTGACGGATCCTCACATACCCCTTAAAAGTGCCCATATGACGTTCAATCGGGTACATCCATCCATATTGCACAGGACCTCTTAAGAGTGCTTCATCTGGTAGAAGGACAACCAAGTAGACTATCATATCAAAAAATGTAGGAGGAAATATTTTCTCTAGCTTGCATAGGATCACTGGAATTTTTTCTTTCAGCCGATTGACTACATCAACCTTTAGTTTCCTACTGCAAAGCTCTCTAAAAAATTTACCCAACTCTGCAACTACTTCATATATGTCCTTGTGCACTTGTCCTCGGAGACCAGCTGCTAAAATTCTTTGAAGCATGACATGGCAATCATGGGTTTTCATGCCTTGCACCTTAGAACCATCTGCACTAATGCATCTTCTCAGGTTGGAAGCATATCCATATGGAAACCAAATCCCTTTTAGAAATTGACAAAATGCTGCAGTCTCTTGTTTCTCCAAGGAATACCATGCTGCTGGCATGGAATTGTCATCATCTTGTTCTAATGCAAGTCAGGACGTATGCCCATATCCTACAGATCAAGTCTCGCATTAACTATATCCTTATTCTTGCCCTCAAGGTGGAGTATTATGCCTAGAAGGGCAACACATATATTCTTCTCTATATTCATCACATCAAGATTATGTGGCAACTTCAAGAACTTTGGCTCAGCATCCTTCTTTCCTCGCTTTCTTTTCTTCATACCCTCAGCATTGATGACGGGCTTACCAGGACACACATCTTTTACCTTCTCTAGGCACTACAATATCTCCTCCACACTCAACTTTCTTGGCGCACCACGGTTTTCACGTTTGCCATCAAAGACCAAGCTTCTTCGCCACTTGTGATTTATTGGAAGGAAGTGATGGTGTCCAATGTAACATATCTTCCTCCTAAGACTCCTTGACAATGGATCTGTATTGCAATGGATACATGCATAGTAACCTTTAGTAATTCTCCCTGATAATACACCCAAAGCTAGATAATCATGGATGCACCATAGAACTGTAGCACAAAGGTCAAACTTTGAACCAGTGAATGCATCATAAGTTTAGACACATTCCCAAAGTTTTATCAAGTCCTCAATATGAGGTTGTAAAAATACATCAAAGTCCTTGTTTGGAGACTTTGGTCCTAGGATGAGCAATGCCATGATGCAGTTGGATGCATCAGTGCATGACCATGGAGGTAGGTTGTATACCTTTACAAGTACAGGCCACATGCTATAACTAGTGATCATGTTTCCAAATGGATTGAACCCTTCTGTAGCTAAACCAAGCCTTAGTTTCTTGCATCATCAGCTAATCTCGGAAACTCCTTATCAAAATCTTTCCAGGCATCACCATCGGCTGCATGGTTCATTTAATTTTGCATAGCCACCCACTTTTCCTTGTGCCACCGGGTCTCCTCAGATGTTGCTTTGTTTGCAAACATCCGCTTCAGCCAAGGTATAAGAGGAAAATACCTCAACACCTTCTTTGGAAGTTATTTGGTAGCATCTCCATCCACCCACCTAGATTCCTTGCATTTTGGGCAGATGTCATGTTTTTTAAGTTCTCCACGAAACAACACATAATTATTGTCACAAACATCTATTACCTCATATCTAAGGCCCAATGCTTTGAGATACCTCTTTGTTTTGTCATATGAATCTGGAAGACCTGTATTAGGGAATGACTCTAACAACAACTTCAATATTGCACTGAATCCTATGTTGCTGATCCTATAAAATGATTTGATATGGAGCATCCTGACTAGAAAAGAGAACCTTGATTGAGTAGAACTTGGAAAAAGAGCATGCTTTGCATCTTCAATAAGTTTCACAAACATAGGCTCTCCTCCATCTTTTTTTACAGTTGTGTACAAGTCTGCAAGCATCTCTGTCGTACCCAGATCATCTTCATCATCAGGTTGACTCACATCCACCACATCACCTAGATGTTCAGGTTCATCTGCATCATTTACACATTCCACAATCTCAACATCAAATGTTTCTCCATGGTGTACCCACTGAGTATATGTAGCTGAACATCCATGGAGATAAACATGGTTATGCATGTCTCTCTGACTCAATGAAGACTGATTCAGACAATTACGACACGGGCAGGGTATAACATCATCAGCATTGAATCTATCTCGAATAAAACACATAAAATGATCAACACCATTGTTGAAGTCACCTCTTAATTAGCCTTGTACAAACAACTCAAATGTCGTCAGTTGCAGGCAATGGGAGAGGACAATACCTATGCACCTGGAGCTCACAGATGGCTGCCGCTTGACCCGATGATGGAACTAGTAGACGGAGAAGGATTAGGTGCCATATCATCCCATCTCGTCGCCCGCCTACAATGCTCCCCACCGTGGCATGGTGCACGCCAGAGCAGTGCGCACGTGCACCGGAGTAGCTAACCCAGAGCACGCCGGAGAAGGTAGGCCAAGCTTATAGTAGGAGCGTCCCGCAGGATATGCGCACTTGAGCGGAACGCCGGACCTGGATGACGGAGAGGTCAGCCGGAGCTCCGACGACGGTGGAGGCGGCGGCCGCGCAAGTGAAATGGATTTGGGCGCGATTGAGGGGAAGGTCTGGGCGCCAGGTCATATTGCTTATTCAAAATTATAATAAGAAGCCAACGTTACCACCCCTAAACACGTCCTACCGTGTAGCCTGATGGTTAGCCCAGTTGATGCTCAATTTGAAGGTGTCGGGTTTGATTCCCAGGTACCGCACATTTTTTTGCAACAAATTTCACTTTTATGACAAAAAAAACTGACAGGTGGGACCTCAACGGTGGAACAATACTGACTTTCACATTTATGACAATGTCCAAAGCATTTTGTGACGATCATTTTCAATTCGTCACGGATGAACAAGGGGGTTGACGGCCAAACCAATCATCCATGACGATATGCGTAATTTCATCATTAATGACCTCAGTTTAGTGACTAAAAATGAAATCATCATCACCAAAACGTCATGGATGTGCACTTTTTTAGTAGTGTGGCCTCATTATAGCTCTGCGGTACAAATCATTCTACTTCGTATTTGTACCATTGCAGCAAAGTTTTCCGAGGATGAGGAAGGACATGGACCCATGCCAAGTAGATGGTACAAGCATGCTGATTTCTGACAAATGTATTGAAAAAATACATAAAGATTTCCTACGTCAAACTATATTCATATATTGTTTATATAAATAAATTTGGTCATATACGTTTAACTTAATTAAGACAAAGTTAAAAACAACTACCAACTTAGATGGGGGGAGTATATTTCAGTATGAAACTACTACTAGGTTATGGGGGATAAATAAAAAAAATTAAATCCTATAACCTAAGAATCTAAACAACCAAGATTATTGTCATCCATAATTGGGATTGTTATAATAAAAATGTGACTCAACTTAGATTGTTAAAATCTAAATATGCTCCAAAGTCCAAACATACCCTAAGACCACCTTAGAACATGATAATTTCAAAGGGATTATTTTGAAATTTCACAAGATTTATTTATTTACTTAAAAATACAAAAATTAGGATAAAATCTGCAAACATCAGAGGGCCCTTCATCCCTCGGTGAATGGATTAGCGTTCAGGAGCAAGGCCCGGCAAGCGAAGACCGGGCTATATCGATGCAACGTCCGACGCGATGAAGGCCTCCATCGCCCCTATAATCGCTTCGACAATCATTGAAGCCCAACCAGCGGAGCTTATCCCGCCTTGTGCGACTATTGTTGCGCAATGGGCCGGCTCGACAAGGAACGGCCCGATGTGCTACGGCTCGAGAAGGCACACGGGCCCTGCGGGCCGTGCCTACAAGGCACATGGGCATGGCTTTCGGCCAGACACGACACTATGGGTTTATTTTCATGTCGTGCTGCCCGTCAGGCACATCACTTTTTATGGGACGTGCCGGCGCACAGCCCGAAGTGCATGAAATACCTCAAAAAATACTTCTAAAACCATTCATTCCAATCAAAACACATCTTCTGAACTTTTGAACTCACAGATTCACGGATAAGGTCACATTGTCACAACTCGCAACTTAAGCACATTTCAATTGAACAAAGATAACAAGTGAACAAGAACAAGTACAATAGAAAGACAAGGACAAGGAGTCAAGGACATCGATAACAGAAACTTATCAGACATCATAATAAGTTGTGTGTGTAATATTGCCTCGTTAAAAATCTTTTTAGATAAAACTCACCTTTATGAGAAACCATAGAAAGAAAACAAAAGTGTAGCCAGCTCTAAATTGTCTCAAGGATATAAGTTATTATAGATTGCTCAAATGTTTATTGCTCCCTATTACAAGTGAGTAAGTGATGAGTCCAATCTTAACTCACACAAAAGCACATCACCACCTTCTTGACAACTCAGCCTGTCAGCGGCCACCACCACCAGCTGCAGCAGTATCATCACCTGCTTCTCCTTCATCATGAATGCTTCTTCGAGTCTCTCTCATAACTCCTAATCCTTCAAGCAAGACAACATCTCAACAGTTTCAGGTAACAAGCGCCGGCACTGTTCTTCGATGATCCTGCCAGACAAAAGCTATGTTTGGCCATTATAATCAGGAACTGTCAAGATATATTTGGCCATTGTTAACAAGACTGGATAGTTTAGTGGTCAGCCTGCCCTGTGCCCTCCCTAATTAACTCCAACTGCGAGTAGGCCTTGTCATGCTGAATCTTCATGTCATTTCACGTGCCTTGTGTGAGCCTGGGCTTCGATCGAGACGTACGATCGGTCTCGATCCGACGAGCCAATGCAAAGAAACCATGCGAGTCAGCCGCCAGCAGCTGCAGACAGAGTCGCGTGGCCGAGGCGACCTTTTTTGTGTGTTTGGTCTGCTAATTTTGTCCAGCGGTTTTGATTTTTTTATGAGATGAGGCTAGTAGGATTATAGGACTGCTTCTTTTCCGTGCGAGATATATACGCAAATTACTCCTGAATCGTTTACGCACACAGATTTTAGATGATCCGTACCAACCTCTTCTTCTTGCCATATAAATTACCGTTGCTTTTGTTTTTTTTGCACCGTACTCGACTTAGCCTATGGGCTCGGCCCAGTAAGTCATCAGGTCGAGCTCATCAGGTCGAGCAGGCCACAACCACATAGGCCCCAGGATGGTCTACGAATACGATAACTTTGGCTTACAAGGTGGAAACTGGAACCTTCTCATACTGTCTTGTGACAACACAACTTTGTCATACACAAAGTGTTTTGTCACATTATTTTGGTGTTCACGTTTGTGATGTTTTATTAGTTCTGTTGTTCTTTGCGGAGTTGAGATGATTTTAAAATTTGTCACTGAAAGAGTAGGGTTACAATTCCCTGTTCTAGCATGCAGACCTTTACCACTATGAGTAGGTTTGGTCCACATATCTTCTAAATCACGCTTTGATTATTTATTTATTTTACATTATATTATTTATGATTATTGGATAGTACAATATATTACGAATATAGTAATATTAAGTTTATATCCTAATAATTAAAAATATTTATTAGAGTAAAATATTATGAAGTTTGCATTGACTCTTGATTTACTCTAACTGTCTTATGAACTGTACCAAAGAGAGAGTACCATTCATGGTTTATATGGTCTAGAGACCAAACTTATATATTAACATAATGATATGTGATTGAATGCATGCATTCCAAGAGTCAAACTGTGGCGACACATCTACCAGAAGGCGCCCAAAGCAACGCATAACAAAAGTCCCCATCCAACCCATAGATTGTAGCCCATCTGTATTCACGGGAATGGGGTCCGTGATCTTTCATCAGATACAAGTACCTCTCGATTTGGCGGAAAAAGCAGACACTCATGATCCAACTTTTAAACATAGAGAATCGAAATAGAAACCCGCGATACATAATAGCGTAGTGTTTCCCGCTTATCAACCATGTATTGCCTACTAACCTCCCCACAAGTCCACAAAGGCTAATCCATGCCTACAATCGAAGAGTAGAAATAGAGCTACCACTTCCGAAATTTAGTGACGTATTTTGGAAGACGCTAACAATATTAGACCGTTTCCTCTAGTAAAACCATTTTGTAGTAGTAAAAAATATGCTACATGTTATAATAGGTTTTAGTGATGCGAGATCCGACTTAAGACAGACAGAATTGAAGAAACAATGAAGATTACTTTAAGATTCCCCATCAGAGCATACACCGAATAACTTGATCAGACCGTGTTGATCACAGTGCAATCGAATAAGTTGAGTAGTTGACCAGCAGGAAGTGCTGGATCGTAATGGTGGAATCCAATAAGTTGGCCAAAAGACAGTGCACGCATAATGATACGTAGTCCCTCCGTATATGTAAAGCAAGTTGTTTTGACAAGACTTCGGTCAAACATTGAGAATCTAAATGATGAATAACTTTTAAGTCACTGAGATTGGAAACGTGAAAACTATATTAATAAATTTATTTTAAAAAGTATTTTTTATAAAAATATACATATATTACTTTTTAATAAATATTTTTAAAAAAACAAGAAGTTAAAGTTAGGCTTTGAAGAACTGTGTCGTTGTCCTAAACGACTCGTTTTACAGGTACAGAAGGAGTACATATAAGAACATCTCCAACATTGCTACCTAAATCAGACTGTAATCGCCTATTCTGATACTACCAAATTTTCCTCCCAACACAGTACTATCTTAAAACTGCCTATCCATTTTCGTCCCTAGCAGCGAATCATTATATATTATATAGCCTGCAGGAGGAATTTCTTTTCCACGGTGATTGAAGAATTTTGGTGCAAGCAATAGGATTGACTGATTGTTAACTTGAGCAAAGACCACGTAGAGAAAGAGATCGACTTTTGTATCTGGGTACATACGTGGTTGGCTACCTGGAGAAGGAAACGAACCAGTACCCCTGCTGACCCTGTGCTGCTATATATCATATATGATCTCTCATCTGATCAAGCTGCTATAATTGGGTTGGCCGTTCTATTCTCCGTTTGTCCTCAGCTGCAGATTTTCAGTGTGACCTCTGACCGGGCCGGGGTCTGAAAACAGGGCTTCCCTGAACCTTGCACTGCACGTGAATATTGTTTATGATCATTATTGTTGCCCTATCCTGATCGGTTGTAGCTAAGGGTCGTACAGTAATAATGTACACTTCTTAGTCCTCCTGCAGCAAGCTACCTGCTAGCTGCTACATCTATATATATGCACCGCCGCGCGCATACGTAAAAAGGAAATTAAAAGCTGATTGCCTGATTCCCGTTACATATATATTACGTGAGCGATCGAACTACATTTTTACTAAGTAATGTCGATGCATTGTTTGGTTTCTGTATCCGTGACTCGCTTGGCTCTGGACTCTGGTAGTGGGAGCTATTTTGGTGTTGAGATGGAGGAAGGGCGGCCGAACGAGCGGAGAAGCGAGGCTGCCACCGGGGTCGAGGGGCCTGCCGTTCCTCGGGGAGACGCTCCACTACTTGGCAGCGTCCTCGACTCATGGGATATTGCCACCCTTCTTCGAGAAACGGTTGGAGAGGTAAAAAAAAACAATACCCTATATCTATTTTAAATTATAAATTATTTTAAGAATATTAGGTTTAACCAAAATTATACACAAAGATTTATGATGTTATTTTAAATAGGTATATTTCCTAAAAACAAATAGGTATACCATGAATTATAACTAATAAAAAATTTAATGACACTTCGGGTATCATAAATTATTAAAAACATCAACTCTCTGAGATTTTTGGATTAACTTATAACTTAGGACGGAGGGAGTAGCTCTCCTTTTACACACTCTTTTTGACTAGTAAATAGATATGAACCATGAAGATCCCTAATACTAAAGAAAATGTTCGTTCGTCCTTTGTTGCTCACAACCGTTTGATGGGATATGGCGGACTCAATTCTTTCATGTGCCCTCAGATTCTCAGAAGTTTGTGCATGAGTATTGTGTGCTACGTAATTATATATACTCCCTTCGTCTCAAATTATAGTTTGTTTGACTTTTTTTATTTTAAGTTTGACCACTCGTCTTATTTAAAAAATTTAAGCAAAACTAGTTAAATTTAGATAATTCTCGTATATCTTTTGTTATTAAAGCAAGCCATAACAAAAGAAATAATATTTTAAATAAATTTTGAATAAGATAAGATGGTCAAACTTAGGATAAAAAAATCAAACGAACTATAATTTAAAACAGGTTATTAAAAGTTAAAAGTAAACCAAAACACGGGATAGCCTCTCGTTCCAAAACAAGTTGAAATACGCCACGATGGACGTTCATTCATGCATTGCATGCTTGGACTTGGGAGTTTTTGCAGGTATGGCCCCATCTTCCAGACGAACCTAGTCGGGGAGGACCTCATCGTGTCGCTGGACGCGGAGCAGAATGCCTTTGTGCTGAAGCAGGAGGATCGTGAGTTTCAGGTTTGGTACCCGCGCTCCTTCATGCGCGTCTTCGGCGCCGACCTCATCTCAAAGACTATTGGCGTGCTCCACCGCCACGAGGACCCTTGTGCTGCGCCTCTTTGGCCTCCACACCACCCGCATTGTGCTCCTGCGTGACGTGCAGCGGAGCGCGCGCGACGAGCTACGCTCATGGCTCGACCGCCCGGACGTCGAGGTCAGGACGGCCACCTCCAGGGTTAGTAACTCCGTTAGCTTCAATTCTGCTTCGCTATTCATTCCCTATAAGGGTTATGGAAGGATCAGCCAAGATATCATTATCAGTCCCGATCTCTGCTGTGTCTGCAGATGATATTTGGCGTCACTGCATAGATGCTGATCAGCCACGATGATGCAGCATCTTCCACGACTGGATTTCGGGGCTATTCTCATTTCCGGTTTGCATTCCTGGCACAACCTTCTACAGATGCATGCAGGTATGCAGTGCACTCCCTCTGTTCCAAGATATAATATAATTTGACACTTTAGCTATGGATCTGAATAATTATTTGTCTAGATTCATAGCAAGTGTCAATGTACTATTTTAGAACTGAACAAGTATATGCCCTAATTAGTAATTACCCACATGGCACCCAAAGGACCTTATGATCCATCCCTGCAGGGACGCAAGAACGTTATCAAGATACTGAAGCAGCAGCTTGACGAGCGTAGGAACAGAGCGGAGCGCGAGAACGTGGATTTCTTCGATCTTGTGATCGATGAATTGAAAAAGCCAGACCCGATAATGAACGAGAACACCGAATTGGACTTGTTATTCGCGTTGCTTTTGGCAAGCCATGAGTCGACGTCGATGGCATTAACCATGATACTCAAGTATTTGACGGACAACCCGAAAGCTTTGCAATAACTAACCGTAAGTAGATATCCCTTTTACTTAACGTGTTTCCACAACTCAGTTGTGTCCAAAGTTTACATTGGATTCGTATTTGAGTGTGACGTACTCTTTCAGGAGGAGCATGAAAGAATCATGGAAAGTAGGATCGATGCAGAATCTGATATTACGTGGGAGGAGTACAAGTCTATGAAATTCACTTCTCACGTATGTCAGTATGCGCTAGAATTGTCAAAAGCAAAGAAAATAAACTTGAAATACACAAATATATCTTGACCATGGCAGAATTCAAATGGTTGTCTTGGAATAATATGCTTTCTATATGATATATATATAGGTTATACATGAATCTCTAAGGCTGGCAAACATCGCTCCGGTCATGTTCAGGAAAGCAAAGCAGGATGTGCACATAAATGGTATACATATGCATCATCCAACCCCCAGCGCCACCATCATATTCATTAAAAATTTTCTAGCTACATTTCCTACTACATAGTTCATTAGGATAATATAAATCAATGTACGTTCTAATCCATCCATTAAGATACGTACTATACATACTTTGCTCTTAGGGTACACAATTCCAAAAGGATCAAAGATCATGATATGTCCACTCGCATCGCACTTGAATATGAAGGTCTATGAGGACTCGTTGGTTTTCAATCCATGGAGATGGAAGGTATATATGTGAATTGAACTCAAATCGACCAATAAATCCTTGCCCAAAGATCAACATGTGTGCATTATATATGTGTATGTGTATAGGATATTTCTGAACCAGTTGGTGGCTCTAAAGACTTTATGGCCTTTGGGGGTGGTTTGCGGCTATGTGCTGGTGCCGATTTTGCCAAGCTGCAAATAGCTATGTTCCTCCATTACCTGGTCACCAATTACAGGTAAAAAGCTCTCTCTTTTAGAGAGGGAGAGAGAGCACTATAAAATTTTCAATATACAGAAGTACTTATATATCAATTGTATGACAAAATCAATCTTATTTTCTCTTGAATAGGTGGAAACTGTCAGCGGTGGGACAATGGTATTTTATCCGGGGCTGAAATTTCCAGATGGCTTTCACATCCAGCTTATTCCAAAATTTTGAAACTTGGTTCTGGAAACCCTATCAAGAAACAGGCGCATGATATTAATAATTATGTTTTCAGTCGTAGTCATGAATGAATAAATAGGAATAAGTGTAATTTTATTAAATATTTGTTTTTTTGAAAGATTCAGCAATTAGCCGGCTTTGGTTAATAATAAGGAGAAGCAGCATAAACAGTCATTACAAGCGTGAGGGGCGCTCTCCAGCTCAGCCTAGGCTGCCTGGGGCATGGACTCAGAAGGGATTACTCGCTAGGTACATTAACAACGGTAATAGGCTGAAGAGCCTTACAACCCGCCAAAGACCATTGCCGGGCCAAATCTTTTATTTCTATAAGCAGAGCAAGCGCCGGCTTCCTGACTTCTATGAAAATGATCGCGTTTCGCCGGTTCCATAAGCACCAGACACTACGGAAACAGCCGGTTTGCCGAGTGCAATTTGCACTCGGCAAAGGCTATATAGCACTCGGCAAAGCCTTTACCAAGTACAGCACTCGGCAAAGGCCACTCGGCAAAACTCGGAACGGCAAGGATCCTTTGCCGAGTGCAATTTTTGGCACTTGGCAAAGAAAAGCCTTTGCGAAAAGCGGTCCGTCAGTGAATTCTTTGTCAAGTGCCCCTGACAAGCACTACTAATTTTTGACCCTGTTTCAACGCCCAAAAAGTATTGCAACATGTCTGAAATAGTTGCAATAGCTGAAATAGCAACACTTTTTTTTCGTTTCGAGGCGTTGCAAGCGCTTGCGTGGGTAAAGCTTTGGACAACGCTAATTTAAGACAGGTTGCAAAATGTGTTTTGGATTTGCAACGCCTAAGCGTTGCAACTAAGTTTTTGCTACGGTTGTAGGTGTGGCAACAACAACTAATGCAACGCCTTGGGCGTTGCAACACAATGTATTGCGACGCCTATCGATAGTAGCAAAAGAATTATGTCGCAACGCTCAGAAGTGGTGGCAACATGTATACTTGCCACACCCACCAGTTGGTTGCTATAAGGTGTGGTTGCTATTGCCACGCAAAATAAGTGTGGCAACAAGGATTATGTCGCAACACCAAGAAGTGGTGGCAACATGTGCATTGCCACGCCTAATATTTGGTGCTATAAGGTGCAGCCGCTATTGCTACACATAACGATTGTGGCAACAAGGATCATATCACAACACCAAGATGTGGTGGCAACACGTGCAATTGCCATGTTAACTTATGAGTTGCTATAAGGTTTCGCCGCTATTGCTACACAGAGTTTACGTTGCTATAAGATATATTGCCAAAAAAATAGGGTTTACAATAGCCCTTTTTCCAACGCTTTTAGTTTGGTATAACTGAACAATATCGCAACACTATTAATTAATTGATTAGAACTCAATAGACATCAACAAAGGTTTTGAATCAAGCCATTAAACTAATATATTAACTTGTTTAATTTGTTCGCGTCTGGAATTAAATGATCCGATGTCAAACTCAAGGCTCACACATCATTGGAATAAGATATCTAGCACATTTGTTCCTAAACCAAAACATCTAAGATGCCTAGACACTACTGCAGCTTCGTTTGGTTTGATTTGGACGATCCCATCACTTGTGTGCTCCACTCAAACTCTTCCTTCATCCTGAAATAAAGTGACATTGCAAACCACATGTTCATAAGAATATGCAATTGTCATAGGAAAACAAAGCTAAAAAAATCACCTCAATACTATCAGCCTGTACATTTCTTGTTTTTTTTTTGCATGCTTGTCTCTTAGACACAACATCAGTCCATTGTGACAGAATATCTATGTGACAAGTAGAGATACCAAAAGCCATATCATTATCAAACTAACAGCAAGAGTTATGGCTAGACCTAAACTGAGATACGTTCCAGGTCTCAATATTAAAGCATACGGTAAGTGATAAAATTGTGTGAAATAGGTGGCAAATTTTTCATTGTGGAGAATAATCACACTAATTATAACAAAAGAAAGAAACAACAGCAGCATATTGCAATTTGTAATCAAATTTCAAAGAAATGAATTATGATATAAATGGAGCAGTGCAAGGACCTGAATAACAAAAGAAATTTACTATATGGATAAATGGGGCAATGCAAATATATGACAACACAACTTGTAGGAACAATAATAAAAATAACAATGAATTGAGAAGAACACGTGGCATATAGCAAAGAGATTACATAGAAATCTTTCTACCGAAATAAGATGCTTCAATTTTAGAGCCATAACAATTAAGCAAGCATACACGCCCTCTCAAGTTCAACCTGTATCATGTTCTCTGCAGTTAATAAAAACAAGTAGCTTCCAGTATCTAGCATGCTATCTGATCAAGTATGCAGTAGAAAACCAGATATACCTAACAAGCTAATGGAAAGCTCAGGTTATTAAATGACACAAAATGGATTTCATTGATTTGATAAAACAACGCTAGTGTCGTGAAAATCTACGTCCCTACACCCTGCTACAAGAATTCTGCAATACAGAACCAAAGGTCGTCTCTTTTCTCAATACAGAATCAACACTAATGCAACTAAATATCATCATGGCAATATTATTAATCAATAGCAACACTTTTTGAAAAACCTTTGCTATACGTCTAACCTCTTGCAATGCCAAACGTAAAAATTACAATGCACTATTTTTGTAGTAACATAGTCCCCCTATTACCACGCTTTTAGACAAATGTTGCAAAATATACCCCTATTGTAACACAATTCATGGTGTTGCAAATAGCGTCAAGTGGCAATATGGTTGAAATCTTGTAATGAAGGCACTCGGCAAAAAATTTATTTTTAAAAAATAAAAAATTCTTTGCCGAGTGCCACTGTACCGAACACTTGGCAAAGAAATTTTTATTTTTTCTAAAAAATCTTTGCTGAGTGCTAGAGTGCATGCCACTCGGTAAAGAATCTTTTTTATTTTAAAAAAAATTGATGCAGACTTCAAAGCACTGCAGCGTAGATATATCGGTATGTAAAATTAATTCATATATGTAGGCTCTGTAAATTACGAAAATGAACTGAAGCATGCAAATACAGTTGTATCATATACACAAAACATGTACCTTAGAATATCCTAAATCCTAATTGGACTGAGCAAAAGATATGGTAAATCATAGCAGTACTAAGGCACGTAATTTCTTCGAAATGAGAAAAATGCAGCAGTAAAGATAAATCAAGTATCATTTGATCATGAACTTGGAGCATAACAATATATCCCAAAAAAATAGAAAAAGTAGGAATGGCCTCAGAAACATGTCTAGCATCATTTGATCATGAACTTGGAGCATCAAGGCATCAAAACAGAGAACACAGGAGAAGGCACTTTAGGGGCGGCTAGTAATGATGCCAAGTTCCTCACAAGTTTTGGATCATCAGCTCATATTCTAAAATAATGTATGGTGTTGGACAATTTCATCATCGGCAAAACAAAGGAGAGGAGAGTAGAGGAGAGGGGAGATTTGGCCAAAAAAAGCAACAACTGCTAAACAAACATACAGAGGTGTCAAAAAAAGCAGTTGCTGCTTCCCAAACATAGAGAGGTGCAGTAGACAGAATAGAGTAGATTAGTGAGAGTAGTAGAGTAAACCTGCCATATAAGCAGCAGTAATCCTGCCAAATAAACAACAGTAATCTTACGAGTGGCAATTATACTAGAGTGGCAATTATAGCAAGACAGAAGTGGAACTGAGCATTAAAGTCCATAATAAGAGCAATAGTAGGCATCATATGCTGAATTCCAAATAGGACTAGAGGAGTTGGAGACAGCAGCATCATCATCCACCAGCCGAGAAATCCATTAGGCAGAGCTCAAAATTGGATGGACAGTGGACAATCACAAACACAATTAACAGCCATAGGTTGGAGTACACAGTAGAGTACATTAGATGCATGTATAAGCCACCAGAAAGTCACAAAGATCACAAATATAAGCCATTCATCTCAATTTAGTCAACAATTCCCCAATTCCAACTAAAAACAGTATTTCAACTAAAGGAGTGCCATATGAGATATATAGAGACATTGCAATGCTCAGTTAAGTTTAGACATCATTTGATCATGAACTTGGAGCATAACAACATATCCCAAAAAAAACCAAGTAGTAGAAGTAGGAGTGGCCTCAGAAACATGTCTAGCATCATTTGATCATGAACTTGGAGCGTCAAGGCATCAAAACAGAGAACATAGGAGAAGGCACTTTAGGGGCGGCTAGTAATGATGCCAAGTTCCTCACAAGTTTTGGATCATAAGCTCATATTCTAAAATAATGTATGGAGGTGGACAATTTCATCATCGGCACAGAAAAAGGAGAGGATAGTAGATGGGAGATTTGGTCTGGACAATTTCATCATCGACAAGTTCCTCACAGTAGTAGTAAGACAGTGAGAGTAGTAGAATGACAGTGGACAGTTGGACAATTTCATCATAGGCAGTATTGGCATTGTTTAGATTCATAATTTGCAAACACAAGGCATCATAGGCAGCAAGGGCAACCAAAATTCAATTCATCTCAAATTTCTCAGTTAATAAAATTACCATAATTTTCATCTCAAATCCTCATATGGGGATAGTGTTCAATTCACGGGCATAATCAGTGCACGATCCATAACACAATCCATCACAAGACCTGCAGAGCGGAGGAATGGAGAAGGGGGTGGGTGTGTACCCGTAGAGCGGAGGAATGGAGAAGGGGTTGGTGCACGGGCACCAAAGGCGCCGGAGAGAGGAGGGGCACCAGCATGGCCGCCGGCGAGAGTGGCCGTCGGAGTAGGGGCACGAGGGCCCCGGGGGCGCAAGGGCACCGGCGTTGGGGCACATGGGGCGCACGGGCAAATTGAGTTTTTTCGGTAGTGAGATAGTTAGGATTGCCATGGTATGATGACGGAAACAGCTTAAAAGCGCCCTCTTTTCCTCCCAGGAGTCCGGCTGCAAGCTAGGACAGTGTCTCTAGCCCGCCACAAGAGAGAGTAGGGGCACTCGAAGAACAGTGGTGAGCCATTTCGAGGTTCCTCTCACATAAGGCGCAGAAATAATTGTTTTTCCATTGTCTTCGTTGGAGCCAAGCTGCAGTACATAACCTGTTTTCAAGACACAGCCACATGAAAAACTTACATTTTGGGGGCGCCCATGCATTCAACACTAGGTCAGGGAAAGACTGGATTTGTCCAACAAATGGAATGTGGTATGCCGATTTTGTAGAGAATTGGCCAGAGCTTTTCGAGTGTCCAGATTATGGTATCTTCTTTGGGGGTGTCCAAGTCCAAATGAACAGCTTCGATGGCAGTCCAAAGCTTGAAAGAATCCCTAAGGAGATCGTGATCCAGGTTTCTTGCAATATCCTGGACCCATGTTTCATTGCGCATTAGCTCACTGACGGTTCTATTTTTTCGGGTACTGTGGTCATATAGTGCGAACATATGGTTTTTTACATAACCATTGTGAAGCACCCTTGTTGTGTGATGAGCGATTGTCAACACGCCAACACTTTGGTGTGTGGTTGGTTCGGTGGTTCTTCTGATCCCCTGGCACAGGGTTATGTGTCGAAACGGTGTCTCTTGCTTCGTGATGTGCAGGTGTAGAGTCCGGAGGCGGTGGCAGTGGTCGGGCGAAGGTCAAGTAGGGCGTGCCGTGCTGACGGACCGGTTGCGGTGAAGGTCGGACGTGAGGATTGGATCAAGGGACCAGACGGCCGGGTGGCCAGCCGCGGTGGCTGACACTTAGGACATCAATGAGCGCAAGTGTACACGGCGGGGGACGCGTACGGGTTACGCTACTCGTGGACGGTTTGGTGGTTTGCCCTCAAAACCATCGGCGATGGTTTGGTGGTTTGGCCTCAAAACCATCGGCAGGGGATGCATACGGGCTACGCTACTCGCGGGCGGTTTGGTGGTTTGTCCTCAAAACCACTAACGGCGGGTTTCACGGGTTTGGGCCTCAAAACCCGGCGGAGGTCCCGATGCGGACGGACGGCACGTGGCGGCATCGAGGAGATCGCTTCGGGGCGAGGCTACCGGTGAGGAGGCGCGGTGGCCGTCGGATCAGGAAAACTCGAGTTGGACCATAATGCCCTTGGCTAGGTGGTTCTCTCTTAGGAAATAGCTAGGGGTAGAAGTGGAATCTGTCATGAGACTATAAATAAGAAGGGACTGCCTCCACTCAGTCTTACCTCTCCCATTCCAGTGTTAGGGTTTCTCAGTCTCTAGTCTTTCAGAGTGTGTGAGGTCCACTGCATGACATTGTAGTGTATTTGTTCGTGGAAAGAGCACCTCCTAGTGTGCTCGTGCCCTCCGGGCGTTTATCTTTGTGTTGAATTCGTGATGGATTTTTGTTCTATGTGTTCTTGAGTTGTTCATCCCGAGTTCTTTCTTCCCTCCTCTCTTTGTGGTCGGATTTCTTCATTTCTAGGCCGTTTGAGATGATTCTTTTTGCACTGGATCGATCTATGACATGAGCTGAGTGTTTCCACCGAAGAAAATTGATTGAATCCTCGTGAGATCGTAGATCGGGGCGGTTTTATGTTCTTGGCGAGTTCATGGCGGTTTTCTCACCCCTTTCTTGATTTCTCTTGATTCGTGTCAAATTGGGCCATGACCTTTTAGAGGTAGCCTCCCTATTGCCTTGTGAACCTACGGTTAAAATTTCATGGCAATCGGAGTTGATTTGACCAAGAAATCGAACATTCCTTGTTCCGGGCGATTTCCGCGCGTTTCTGTTCGTGCTGATTTTTTGACACCGGTACTACCGGTGGTACTTCCGGTAGTACTTCCGGTAGTACATTTTAAGGGTCGTTTTTGCGCATGGCTAGGCAGTACTTCCGGTAGTAGCACCGGTACTACCAGTTGTAACACCGGTACTACCGGTAGTAACACCAGTACTACCGCTAGTACATTTTTGGGCAGTTAAGGCCTCGTTCGACTTGGGCTAAAACTCTTTTTCTTGTACTTCCGGTTTTTTATAGGTACTACCGGTTGCTCCTCCAGTACTTCCAGTAGTACACCCGAGACTCGGTTGTTTGTTCGTTGCTTGTCCGTTTGGTCTCCGATTTGCTTCCGGTTTGTTGCGTTGGTTTTGTAGTGACCCGCTGTATTCCTAGAGAACATCCACCCTCTCAATAGGGTCGTGGTCACTACCGGCTTATGTGGTTTTGCTCTTGGGGTTGTTTTCCGAGCCAAGGACCTAAAGTTTCGAAAGAAATTTTGAGGCTCCCATTCACCCCCCTCTGGTCGCCGTATCCGGTCCTTCAATTGGTATCAGAGCCAGTTAAGGATCACTTTCACCTTAATCGGTCCGTGATCCGCAAGAAGGCGACATGGCTTTACAGGCTTTGCATCACCGGCTGGGTAAGCCACCCCAATTTAATGGGGAGAACTACTCGTACTGGAAGAAGCGTATGCAAGCCCACTTGCAGGGGATCGACTCGCGTGTTTGGGAGATCGTTGAGAACGAGAACTACCAGGTGCTTGAGGCACGGGTCACTGACGTTCAGATCGAACAACACAATGCGAATAACATCGCCCGTGCTGAGCTTTACGCTGCTTTGTCGATTCCTGAGTTTGATCGTATTTCCGATTGTGTGACTGCTCGTGAGATCTGGAGGAAGCTTCAAAGCTTCCATGAGGGTTCACCCCATGTCAAAACCAGACTCTATGAGACATACAAGCGGGAGTATGAGAACTTCACCCAGCGTGATGGAGAGACAGTCGATTCCATGTTTTCTCGCTTTACTATCATCGTGAACAACATGAGAGCTAACAATGCAGCTATGCCCTACGACGATCATCAGAGGGCACTCAAACTCCTCCACGCCCTTGACCGGAGAGTTTGGGAGGTCAAGGTGCAGGCAATCATTGAGTCGGCCAACTATGAAGCCCTCACCGTTGATGAGCTGTTCAGCAAGCTCAAGTCCACGGAGATCGACCTCCAGACTCAAGCGAGGATCAAGAACCCCTCGGCTCCTACCATGGCTTTGGTGTCGGGTAACACAAGTTCAAGTTTAGTTTTGACTAACCCGTCACAGTTGTCTCTTGCTTTGTCTTCTCTCGTGACTACAACAGAGGAGCAGATGGAGTCCCTTGGAGATGAAGAGCTGGCGCTTGTGATAAGCAAGTTCTCGCGGTTTCACAACAACCGCTTGAACCGATGGCGTGGTCGCAACAAGCAAGGATGCTTTGAGTGTGGAAGCCCCGACCACTACGTCGCCAGTTGTCCCGAGAAGCACAAGAGCTACTCCGGCAAGAACGACTACACCAAGCACAAGGACAAGCACGAGTCGGCCTACCGCAAGAACAAGGGCAAGAAGGACTTCGACCCCAAGCGCATGAACAAGAAGTACTTCGAGGCTTTGCAAGCGAAGTAGCGCGCTCTTGTGGTCAACTTCAGCGACATCGACTCCGATGGTGACTCTCCACCAAGTGATGATGAAGATGAGAAGAAGGTGGAGCACCACTTCAACGGCTTGAGCTTCTACGCCAACGAGCGCCGAGGAGGTTACTGCACCATGGCGCTCGATGAAACCACCACCGGCAAAGAAGAGGACGACGACACCAATCCTGAGGTAGAACATACCATCGAATCCCTTCTAGCTGAGCTTGATTCTGTGAATGATACCATGATTCGCCAAGATGCTTTAGTTGTGCGTGCTGCTAAGGAGCGCAATGAGTTCAAGGCTAAGTATCTTGCTGCTTTAGATGAGCTTGAGCGAGCTAAGAAGGATACGGTTGTTGTGTCTGATGAGACTGAGTGCGATGAATGTGCTGTTCATATGACTAGTCTTGTTGAGTTGCAATCCAAGTACTCTTCTTTGGTTGATGAGTTGGATAGGACTAAAGTTGAGCCTGTTTTGTCAGGTCCTTGCAAGTCTTGTGCTGATTTGGTTGCTGAGCTAGCTGAGAAAGTTGCTAGGATAGCTGTGCTTGAGAAGTTTAGTGCGGATGGCACAAGTGCTTCATGTGTTTGCTGTGAGGCTTTGGAACTAGAGCTTGCTACTTGTCGGATTGACAAGAAAAAGACCGAAGAAGAAAACACATCCCTTCGGCAAATGTTGAGTTGGCTTTCTTGCAGTGAGCCCCAATTGGGCATGATGATGAGTCAGTACAAGAGGGGTACTGACACATCGGGCTTAGGCTTTGCTTCAGGTGGGAAGGGAAAAAATGTGTTTGGCAAGGTTGGTGAGTACAGTGGTTTGAGCATGAGTGAGAAACCCACCAACAACCCCAAG
This sequence comes from Bothriochloa decipiens, assembly GCA_023333625.1. Taxonomy (NCBI): domain Eukaryota; kingdom Viridiplantae; phylum Streptophyta; class Magnoliopsida; order Poales; family Poaceae; genus Bothriochloa; species Bothriochloa decipiens. The sequence continues at coordinate 34,946,219 of CM041628.1, forward strand.
CTCATCAAGATTGACCCACCTAAGCCCTCTGAGCCTACCAAGCCTTTTATGAAGAATGCAGTGATTGATGAGACACCCAAAGCTCCACCACAGAAACAAGTGTGGATTCCAAAACCTAACCATCTTAGGAACCCACTTGATACTTTGCTAAACATCCCTGATAAACCCCTTCCTAAAGTCAAACCACCTCCAAGAGTGAACCAAGTTTACAACCGTGTGAATCACCCACAACCCAACAGAGAGGTGTACCACTGTGAGTATTGCAAGAGGGATGGTCACTTGTTTGAGTTTTGCTTTAGGAGGAAGAGGGATGAGAGGCGTCAGTTTGAGCTTTCACGTCAGAACATGTATCGCCCATCTCATGGTATGCATGCTTCACCTGCTCAGAGGAGCAATGCTAGGCCTAGAGGTGCGAGACCTCAAGGTGCTAGGCCTCAGTTTGTGAGACCATGTGATGGTCGTGCCCGGCGTGGACCAAGTCGTCCTCAATACGACTCACGGTCCCGTGGCAGTGGCTCTCAGACCTACACCTCTGGCGGACCACGTTTTCTCTCTCGTGGTGATCGCTACTCTCCCATGGGACATGGTGTGTATGGTGTTTTTCCTAACGTCTTTCCAGGGCAAATGACCCAGCACTAGTTTTCTCCTCAGTTTACTAACCCCAGTGTTGGATCATTTGCTCATCCCATGTCTTACTATTGATGCAGCATGGAGGATTGGAGAACATATGGCTCGTTGATTCCGGGTGTTCGTGCCACATGACCGGAAATTCAAATTGGTTCTCCAGCCTCAACCCCATGACCTCCAAGGAGTACATCACATTTGGGGACAATGGTAAGGGTAAGGCGCTTTCCATTGGGTCGGTAAGGCTCAATGAGAACTTTGTACTCAAGGAAGTTGCTTTGGTTTCGAGCTTGCACTTCAATCTTCTTTCGGTTTCGCAACTCCTTAGAGATGGCTTCGAAGTGCGCTTTAAGCTGGGTCTTTCTCGCATACTTGATTCGCGTGGTGATCTTGTGTGTGCGATTGTGCCTTTTGGGCTTGTCTTTCGTGCCGATTTTTCTCGATCTTTTGGCTTTTCTCGGTGTTTGGTGGCAGGCACTTCTTCTGAGCTTTGGAAGTGGCATAGGAGACTTGATCATTTGAGCTTTGACTTGCTTGCAAGATTGAGTTCTCTTGATCTAATCCGAGGATTGCCTAAGCTAAAGTTTGAGAAGGACATGGTTTGTCACCCGTGTCGTCACGGGAAGATGGTTGCCGCTTCTCATTCCCCTATGAACCAAGTGATGACCAAACAACCCGGCGAGCTTCTCCATATGGACACTGTAGGTCCAGCTCGGGTTAGGTCGGATGGTGGGAAGTGGTATGTTCTTGTGATCGTGGACGACTTTTCTCGCTATTCTTGGGTCTTTTTCATGGAAACCAAGGATGAGGCGTTTTCTCATGTGCGGGATTTGATTCTTAGACTTCAAAATGAGCTTCCCAAGAATGCCATGAGAGCTATGCGCAGTGACAATGGCACCGAATTCAAGAACTCTCACTTTGAAGCCTTTTGCAAGTCTTTGGGTCTTGAGCATCAGTTTTCGTCACCTTATGTGCCACAACAGAATGGGATTGTTGAACGCAAGAATCGGACCCTTGTTGAGATGGCCAGGACGATGCTCGATGAGCATAGGACTCCTAGGCGGTATTGGGCCGAAGCGATCAACACAGCTTGTTACGTCTCAAATCGCATTTTCCTTCGTGCTCATACTAAGAAGACATCTTATGAGTTGCGGTTTGGGCATCTCCCCAAGGTGAGTTACTTCAGGGTCTTTGGGTGTCAGTGTTTTATACTCAAGCAAGGTAACTTGGACAAGTTTGAGTCTCGTTCTTCTGATGGCATCTTTCTCGGTTATGCTACTCACTCACGTGCTTATAGAGTACTTAATCTTGCAACTAACCGTGTCATGGAGACTTGTGAAGTTACCTTCGATGAAACCGCACCTTGCTCCTCTCCTGTCTTTGAGTGTGCAGGTGATCAAGAGAAGGGTGACAGCATCTTTGTGGAGGAGGAGCAGGATGATGCCGATTGGGGTGCTCCCGAGCCGACTCCACCGGCTGCCCCAGTCGACCCTGTGACGACCATGACTGCTCGCGGCCCCGATCTTTCTTCGTCTACTTCATGGGGGCCGAACGACCAGTACCCCACCCTTGCATCTGAGGGAGCTCCAGCTGAGGTCGAGGGAGAGGCTACTTCATCAAGATCGGCGCCTGTACACATTCAGCATCGCCATCCTCCTGAGACTATGATTGGTGATCTCAACCAGCGGGTAACTCGCAACAGGTCCTATGAAATCTCTCATTTCGCTCATTCTGCTTTTGTTGCCAACTTTGAGCCCAAAGATGTTGGACATGCTTTATCTGACGCTGATTGGATCAATGCCATGCATGAGGAGTTAGAGAACTTTGAGAGAAACCAAGTTTGGGTCCTAGTTCCTCCACCTCCAGAGCGTCATCCCATAGGTACCAAGTGGGTGTTTAAGAACAAGCAGAGTGAGGATGGAGTGATAGTGAGAAACAAGGCGAGGTTGGTTGCTCAGGGGTATTGTCAGAAAGAGGGAATAGACTATGATGAAACATTTGCTCCTGTTGCCCGTTTAGAAGCCATTAGGATTCTCCTAGCCTTTGCAGCTTCGAAAGGGTTCAAGCTGTACCAAATGGATGTCAAGAGTGCTTTCCTCAATGGGTACATAGAGGAGGAAGTGTATGTGAAACAACCCCCTGGCTTTGAACATCCCAAGCACCCTGAGTATGTTTACAAACTCCACAAAGCCTTGTATGGTCTGAAACAAGCCCCTAGAGCATGGTATGAGCGTTTGAAGTCCTTTTGCTTGGAAAGGGTTTCACCATGGGCACTGTTGATAAGACCTTGTTTCTCCTCAGGCAAGGCAAAGATATCCTCATTGTTCAGATTTACGTGGATGATATTATCTTTGGTGGCTCTTCACACGCCCTTGTGGCGAGGTTTTCTGATTTGATGAGCAGGGAGTTCGAAATGAGTATGATGGGCGAGTTGACCTTCTTCCTTGGATTGCAAATCAAGCAAACTCAAGAGGGGACATTTGTGCACCAAGGCAAGTACACGAAGGACCTTCTGAGGAAGTTCGACATGGGCGAGGCCAAGCCTCTTTCGACGCCCATGGCGACCACCACTGCCTTGGATGAAGACAAGGATGGAGAGCCCGTGGACCAGAAGGAGTACCGCAGCATGATTGGATCACTGCTGTACCTGACGGCGACAAGACCGGACATTCAGTTCGCGGTCTGCTTGTGCGCGCGCTTTCAGTCTTCCCCACGCATGTCTCATCGCCAAGCTGTGAAACGCATCATGAGGTACCTTCGATTCACTCCTGAATTTGGGCTTTGGTATTCGACTGCTTCCTCTCTTTCTCTCTCTGGTTATTCGGATGCGGATTATGGTGGTTGTCGGGTTGAGCGTTGTGAGTTTCTGGGTTCCTCTTTGATTTCTTGGTCTTCTCGAAAGCAATCCTCTGTTGCCACTTCCACTTGTGAGGCTGAGTTGTTGCTGCTGCCGCTTGCTGCTCCCAGCTGCTTTGGATTATGGCCACTTTGAGGGACTTTGGCTTAGAGTTTTCTCGAGTACCTCTCTTCTGTGATAGCACCAGTGCCATTAGCGTTGCCAAAAACCCAGTTCTTCACTCCAAGACCAAGCACATAGAGATAAGGTATCACTTTCTGAGAGACAACTATGAGAAGGGCACCATAGACCTTTTTCACATCCGATCCGAGAATCAGAAAGCAGACATTTTCACCAAGCCCCTTGACCAAACCCAGTTTGCCCATTTGAGAGGAGAATTGGGAGTGTGCTTCCCTTTTTAGATGAGGGTTGCTTTGTTGTACACTAGTTTTTGGTTCTTTGCTTTTGTATCATACTTGCATTTGTATCTCATCATGTATCATATAGCATGTACTTAGCTTCACTTGTATAGCTTGTTGGTTAAGATTATGCTCTTGTTTGATATGCTCTATGGGTACATGATGGCTATAGCAGCTTAGGCTCTTTTTGATCACTTGATACATGTTATGAACCAAGCTTGCTTTTGAAGTGTGAACATGCTTAACTACTTGATGCAACTTGAAAACTTGTTCACCCTTGAGATGGCAACTAGCATGTTTAGGACTTCTTGAAGATCCTTATGCTTTCATGTGTATACTTGAGTTGCTATGTCTCATGTTTCTTGAATCATACACTTAGCTCGGATACTTGATATCTTTATGCTTAAACTTGATGTATAATGCTAAGTGTTGATATGCTTTTGGAGATTGAGCTTTATTGTCCCACGTCAATGTCACGAGACCGCTTCTCATTCTTTTGAGTGAGATGAACTTGGGCATTGTAGTGCTAGTCCTCAACCACTCGTGACGAGACGGCTTCCCACTTACACATAGGGATGAACTCGGCGTGGTTGCAAAACATGATAAAAACAACTTTGGCGGACAATTTTTGACTCTCTCATACACATGACTAAAAATAATCTTGTAAATTCGCTGTAAAACTCTGATCAATGTTGAAGCTATAAGTGTTGAGTGCTTCCTTGAGTCATGATGTATGATCATTATATGGGGTAGTTCACTCTTGTATACATGTGGTAGCACTCGTTTGATCTCCTGCCTATATATGCTATGTGCTATTCTCTCTGGTGAACCCCTTTTTATGAAGACATGCTTAAAATTGGTCAAAATGCTTATGATTCATATTTCGTACACTTGATCAGTTTGAGCATTGGTCTTGTCTTGCGCCTGTTGTCATTCATATACCGTACCAACTTGAGCATGTTTTTAATCCACTTGCTATACTTCTGAAGCTTTGGACTTTTGCATTGTACACTATGTGCATCTCATAGCATGATTTGAAGGGGAGTTTGCTCTTGATAAGTGCTTTGTCAACAAGGGGGAGAAAGTTTCCACAAATTCAGAGTGTGCATTCATATGCATTGTGAGGTTGATGCACTTGTTAAGGGGGAGCTGCACATTTGCTTTGCTAGACGTGTCGAGCCGTTTGCCTCTGTCTTGAGGGTCTAGCCGCTTTCAGGTGCTTTGAGCTTGTTTTGCTTGGTTGCTTCAAACCGTTGCCCATGTCTTTGGGGACCAAGTTGTTGGCTTTGCTTTGCTCATTGTGAGTGACCCCGTTTCGAGCTTTTCTTTGGCTTTTGGTCACTTGAGTGGGTTTTCTCTGGCTTTGTGTTGGTGTTGACAATGCACTCATCAAGGGGGAGATTGCGAACACATGGTTTTTTACATAACCATTGTGAAGCACCCTTGTTGTGTGATGAGCGATTGTCAACACGCCAACACTTTGGTGTGTGGTTGGTTCGGTGGTTCTTCTGATCCCCTGGCACAGGGTTATGTGTCGAAACAGTGTCTCTTGCTTCGTGATGTGCAGGTGTGGAGTCCGGAGGCGGTGGCAGTGGTCGGGCGAAGGTCAAGTAGGGCATGCCGTGCTGACGGACCGGTTGCGGTGAAGGGCGGACGTGAGGCTTGGATCGAGGGACCAGACGGCCAGGTGGCCAGCCGCGGTGGCTGACACTTAGGACATCGACGAGCGCAAGTGTACACGGCGGGGGACGCGTACGGGTTACGCTACTCGCGGACGGTTTGGTGGTTTGCCCTCAAAACCATCGGCGATGGTTTGGTGGTTTGGCCTCAAAACCATCGGCGGGGGATGCGTACGGGCTACGCTACTAGCGGACGGTTTGGTGGTTTGTCCTCAAAACCACTGACGGCGGGTTTCGCGGGTTTGGGCCTCAAAACCCGGCGGAGGTCCCGATGCGGACGGACGGCACGTGGCGGCATCGAGGAGATCGCTTCGGGGCGAGGCTACCGGTGAGGAGGCGCGGTGGCCGTCGGATCAGGAAAACTCGAGTTGGACCATAATGCCCTTGGCTAGGTGGTTCTCTCTTAGGAAATAGCTAGGGGTAGAAGTGGAATCTGTCATGAGACTATAAATAAGAAGGGACTGCCTCCACTCAGTCTTACCTCTCCCATTCCAGTGTTAGGGTTTCTCAGTCTCTAGTCTTTCAGAGTGTGTGAGGTCCACTGCATGACATTGTAGTGTATTTGTTCGTGGAAAGAGCACCTCCTAGTGTGCTCGTGCCCTCCGGCGTTTATCTTTGTGTTGAATTCGTGATGGATTTTTGTTCTATGTGTTCTTGAGTTGTTCATCCCGAGTTCTTTCTTCCCTCCTCTCTTTGTGGTCGGATTTCTTCATTTCTAGGCCGTTTGAGATGATTCTTTTTGCACTGGATCGATCTATGACATGAGCTGAGTGTTTCCACCGAAGAAAATCGATTGAATCCTCGTGAGATCGTAGATCGGGGCGGTTTTATGTTCTTGGCGAGTTCATGGCGGTTTTCTCACCCCTTTCTTGATTTCTCTTGATTCGTGTCAAATTGGGCCATGACCTTTTAGAGGTAGCCTCCCTATTGCCTTGTGAACCTATGGTTAAAATTTCGTGGCAATCGGAGTTGATTTGACCAAGAAATCGAACATTCCTTGTTCCGGGCGATTTCCGCGCGTTTCTGTTCGTGCTGATTTTTTGACACCGGTACTACCGGTGGTACTTCCGGTAGTACTTCCGGTAGTACATTTTAAGGGTCGTTTTTGCGCATGGCTGGGCAGTACTTCCGGTAGTAGCACCAGTACTACCGGTTGTAACACCGGTACTACCGGTAGTAACACCAGTACTACCGCTAGTACATTTTTGGGTAGTTAAGGCCTCGTTCGACTTGGGCTAAAACTCTTTTTCTTGTACTTCCGGTTTTTTATAGGTACTACCGGTTGCTCCTCCAGTACTTCCGGTAGTACACCCGAGACTCGGTTGTTTGTTCGTTGCTTGTCCGTTTGGTCTCCGATTTGCTTCCGGTTTGTTGCGTTGGTTTTATAGTGACCCGCTGTGTTCCTAGAGAACATCCACCCTCTCAATAGGGTCGTGGTCACTACCGGCTTGTGTGGTTTTGCTCTTGGGGTTGTTTTCCGAGCCAAGGACCTAAAGTTTCGAAAGAAATTTTGAGGCTCCCATTCACCCCCCCTCTGGTCGCCGTATCCGGTCCTTCGTATAGTAGCAGGCAAATGCTGGCTGGGGCTCGTCTGTCGATCCAGGCAGATTTCCAGAAGGAGGCCTTCATCCCATTCGTGACAGTTACTATTGTCGCTGTGTTGAAAAGCGCCTCATCCACCTCGTCGATCGGCAACTCATATCCATTCCATGGGCGTTCAGGGTGAATCCACTGAAACCACAGCCATCTGAGGCGTAATGCTCGGCTGGAACGCTCAAGTTCAATAATACCCAGACCTCCAGACTCCACAGGTTTAGCCACCGTTGTCCAAGCTACTTTGCATTTTCCACCAGTGAGTTCATTGTGGCCAGCCCAAAGGAAAAGTCTCCGCATTTGATCAATGTTAATCACAAGTTGCTTTGCCACTTTGATCGATGTGATCAGGTATACAGGCATGGAGCTTAGCACCGCACGGACTAGTTCCCGCCGACCTGCTTGATTTAGCAGGCGTCCTTGCCATGCTGCCAGGCGTGACCTTGTTTTGTCTACAACACTCTGAACATGCACCATTTTCAGTCTTCCTAAGGCAAGTGGCAAACCCAGGTATGTGAGTGGAAAGTTTGCCCTTTTTCCCCTGAAACTCTCAAGCACATGGTCTAGATTAATTTCGGCACACCTGATAGGCGACACAGTACACTTCTCAATATTGAGCTTCAGTCCCGTAGCTGACCCAAACTGCCAACAGAGCTTCTACCTCCTCCTTGACCGGGTTAAGAAAAATTACGGCATCATCAGCATAGAGGGACAAACGCAATCTGGCATTCCTTCCCCGTAGAGGTGACAAAAGCCCATTCTCCGTACGTAGCCACTTCCAGAATGGCTAATATGAAGAGATATGGGGAGAGTGGGTCACCTTGCCGAAGCCCTCTTGCATGACTGATTTCATTCCCTTCAGTTCCATTGAATATTAAATACTTGTCAAGGGACAAAGAAAATGCTTAAAATCAATACGATGCAAGACTCAAGAGTAGTTGCCAGTTGGCAATGTTCTGAGTAGTAATGTGTGTAATTCTTTTAACTTATTAAACGATGACCAAGTCGTATCAATTTGGTGCATATACGTCCACCTCGCGCCGCTGAGCTCCGTTCGCTGACCCCTTAAGAACCTTGACTACCAATTACTATTACAAGAGTAATAACTGATACAATGTATGGAGAATCAGAGGAAGTTTAGATAGGGATTAGCAAGAAATCAGAAGTAGAAAGCAAAAACAGAGTTCTAGGGAGGAGCTGACGGAAGGTAGAAGACTAGTCCGGTTCCGGTTCGATAGCTCTGATATATATATTTTTTTGGAGCAACAGTTCTAGCTCTGATGTCTTCCCATCTTCACTTTTTTTCTGAGCAACACTTCCCTTCTTCACTTTTGTAGTCTAGCTGGGCGGCCCCTTTATCAGTTGACTTAGGCCAAGAGCCTTTTTACTAGCCCATGCATTTGCTTTTCTGCAGCCCAACTAAGCCGAAGAGAGGCCCGCAAATAAGTGATACAATATATGATATTATGGGTATCTCTTTGGTCCACAGTCATAAGCTAACACTTTGCTCAGAATATCTCTATCTTTAATTGCAGGTCTCATGTTTGCATTGACTCTTGACTTACAATAGATGTTTATAAACTCTACCAGAGGTAGTGCCATTCATGGTTAATAGTTTATATCGTCCAGTCACCTAACTTATTGACAAAATGGCAGCGATTGAATGCATACATTCCAAGTCAAACTGCGGTCATGCATTTTCCAAAAGGCGGCCAAAGTAGCGAATAACAAAACTCCCCATCCAATTCATAGGTTTCAGGCTTTCAGCCTATCGGTGCTCATGGGATGGGATCCCTGGTCTTTCATCAGATAGAAGTACTACTGATTTGGTGAAAAACTGAACTTTCGAACACAAAGACTCGAAAGTCGGAACCCATGATCATAGCACCATGTCTTCTCAACAATGCATTACTGGAAACTCGAATAGCCTCGTGGGTGACGAATTTTTCTATGCATTTTTTTTGGGTACAAAGAGAAAAATAGTTTCGAACTGCGAACCGATAGAAAAATAGGATTTCTACGTTGAGCTAGTTCCCGTCGGTCATTATCTGTTATTATCGGTTATTACACTGTCATAAAAAAATATTTTTGTGAGGATACATATTTTTCTGTGAGCACTCCAAGGACCGAGCAAGTCATCGCTGTCGTCTTATCGTCGACGGAAACCTTGGTTACCCTTCAAAGCATAACGTGAGATAATTCTAAAATAAATCTATAAAAATAAATTGTTCTATTGCTAGGAAGACACGGTGCACACCGAATGATGCGGTGAAAATATCGAAGAATGAACCGGTGGATAATCTTGTGCATATAAGAGAAGTGGCACAGTTGAGGACCGAAAAATTACCAATGCTCTCAAAAGCTTTGATTGTTGGACGGGAATTATCATATTAGAGCACATCAGATTTTCTTTCCACGGTTATTGAAGAATTTTGTGGACGCAAAGCAATCAATTGGATAGGATTGGCTGATTGTTAACTTGAGCACAGAGCACGGAGAGAAAGAAATCCACTTGGAGACAGGTACGTACGTGGTTGGCTGCCTGAGGAAGGAAACGATCCAGTACCACTGCTGACTCCGTGCTCCTATCTCTCACTAATCAGTCAAGCTGCTAATAGGGGGTTGCCCATTCTAGCTACCCGTTACATTAGCCCCTCCAATTAATTACCGCGTGCTTATGCAGGGAAATAATTAAACGATTTTAGTCATTCCATAAATAGGCCCATCAACCAAAAAACGGTTAGTAATAGATAGTTAATCTAATAGCCAATTGTCCTTACTTGACTGTTGTGAACGACAACAACTTGCGGCAGGTTTCACTAAGAGTTTGTTGGCTCATAAGAAAGCCATTAACTAAAAACAGTACTATTAAATAAGTTCACCGGCACAAAAGCCATTGTTTATTGATCTAGAAGATGTTGAAAGAAGCACGAAAGTCAAAGTTGATAGGTGAACTTGGGTATAATGGAGCAGCCAGCCCATTTGCATCAAAAGTGACAACACTGCAAGCATAATAGTGTGGAAGTTAGACATATGGGTCCTGAAAGTTACCTAGAAATGTTTATGTTCGCGGACAAAGTGTGGATCAAATATGTTGTATAGACAACACAACATGTTCAGAATTTTAGAGTGGATAGCATCTGCAGCATTCAGTAAACCATGCCCAGTCTTGATTCCTGCAAAGGTACATGTAAGACATCATTTTAGTTCTCATTGTGAAGGAAAAAAAAATAACAAAAACATGAACATGCAGGTTTAACTATTGATAACACGTTAACTATTGGCCATTTACGGTTTGCCCAACTGCCCTTTTGCTATTATACGTCCCTATCGGTACGGTTTTGGTTGTGTTTCTGGTAGTTGTCTGCCTGGGGAAGGAAACGAACTAGTACCACTGCTGACTCTCTGCTCCTCTCTCTCACCTGAGATCAAGCTGCTAATTAGGTTGGGTTGCCCATCATATTCTCCGTTTGTCCTCTTCGGGGTCTGAAAAACGGGTTCCTGATGGTCCAGCCCTGCACCGCACATGAATAATGCTTATGATACATCTATCTATATATAGGCATTGCCGTGCGTTTACATAAAACGAAAATTGAAAGCTGAGAGTTACTCATAACAGAGCGAGCTACATTTTTAGTAAAGAGTAATGTCGATGCATTACTGGGATGTTGTATACGTGACCTGCTTGGCTCTGGGAGTGGGAGCTATCTTGGTCTTAAGATGGAGGAACGGCGGGCGAACCAGCGGAGAAGCGAGGCTGCCGCCGGGGTCGAGGGGCCTGCCGTTCATTGGGGAGACGCTCCACTACTTGGCAGCGTCCTCAACTCTTGGGGTATTGCCACCCTTCTTCCAGAAACGGTTGGAGAGGTATACAAATACTAGTACTAGTATAAATCACAATAGCTTCGTTTTTAGTTTTTAGTCTATATATGTACTACTAGGTAGCTTTCGTGGTTCCATACAAAATAGGGTGTTCAACAGGTCTAGAACACCGGTACGGTGCCAGCGCCGCATGCAGCTCGCATCGGCAACAAGAGGACCGTGCTAATTAATAACAGCTCATTGTCACCACAGGTTTCTTCGGATGCACATGTTCAGATCTAGACAACTAGTACTCCGTACATATTTTTCATAAACCTAGTCCAACTTGTTAGAGTCGTATAAGTATGACTTAGGATTTCCATCAAAAAAAAAAAGTATGACTAGGATAAAACTAAACAATCTTGCATTTACATTTTGGAAAAGATGAACTATATATTTTGTCTTCAATCAACGATTACCTCCTGAACCACCCCTAGCTAGCTAGATACATGATCCGGAGCGATTGAACTAATCACATACGTATACGTGGCTGCTGTAAACTCAAACAAAGTGCATGCTAGCAATGGATCGACGTTCAAGCTTGGACTTGGAGTTTGCAGGTATGGCCCCATCTTCCAAACGAGCCTAGTCGGGGAGGACCTCGTCGTGTCGCTGGACGCGGAGCTGAACGCTCATATCCTGAAGCAGGAGGAGCGCGGCTTCCAGATTTGGTACCCGCCCTCCTTCATGCGCGTCTTCGGCGCCGACAACATCACCTCTAAGATCGGCGTGCTCCACCGCCACATGAGGACCCTCGTGCTACGCCTCTTCGGCCACCAGACCGTCCGCTCCGTGCTGCTGCACGACGTGCAGCGGAGCGCGCGCGACGAGCTGCGCTCGTGGCTCGGCAGGCCGGACGTCGAGGTCAGGACTGCCACCTCCAGGGTCAGTTCTCGTTGCTATATATTAGCTTCTTATTCACTTTAGTCATAACAAAGCCAAGATAGGTCCTTTGCAAGGTGTAATTAACATGAGCATGTGTCGTGCTTAATTATATATGCTTCTGCAGATGATATTTGGCGTCACTGCAAAGAAGCTCATCAGCCATGATGATGCAGCATCAGGAGGAAGGTTGTGGGAATGCTTCCACGACTGGACTTCGGGGCTACTCTCATTTCCGGTTTGCATTCCAGGCACAACCTTCTACAAATGCATGCAGGTATATACGTACGCTAATACAACCACAAGACCTGTCAGATCACAACCTTAAAAATTACTAGAAGTATACCCTGCCATTGATCTGGTACATCACTGCAGGGGCGTAAGAACGTTATGAAGATGCTGAAGCAGCAGCTCAGTGAGCGTAGGAACGCAGCGGAGCGTGAGGCCGAGGATTTCTTCGATCTTGTGATCGACGAATTGAACAAGCCGAACCCTTTAATGGACGAGAGCACCGCGTTGGACTTACTTTTCGCGATGCTCTTTGCAAGCCATGAGACGACGTCCATGGTATTAACCGTCATACTCAAGTATTTGACGGACAACCCCAAAGCTTTGCAAGAACTCACAGTAAGTAAATTAATTTGTTGCCACAGTTTGACTGTGTCCAGTTCTCAGGAAACATATATATGTACCAGAACACGCCATGTTTACAACGAATTCGTATTTGGCTCTGTGATGTTTTCAGAAGGAGCACGAAAGAATCCTAGAAAGAAGGGTCGATCCAGACTCAGATATCACGTGGGAGGAGTATAAGTCTATGAAATTCACATCTCATGTATGTACTGAAATAATTGTCAAAACAAAAATTAATTTTAAAATCACACAAAAATATCTTCTCCATGGCAGAATTCAAATGGTTGTCATGGACGACTAATATGCTTTCTATATCACATAGGTTATACATGAATCTTTAAGGCTGGCAAACATCGCTCTGGTCATGTTCAGGAAAGCAGATCAGGATGTGCACATAAAGGGTATGCATAATCTCCACCACCCCCCCCCCCCCAAATCCCCGCACACACCATATGTCCAATAAAAAAATCTTGTGTCTACATTTCCTACTACATATTTAAGATAATATAAATCAATGTTCCATACATTAAGATGATATGCATATTATGCACTTAGGGTACACAATTCCAAAAGGATCAAAGATCATGATCAGTCCACTAGCATCACACTTGAATGCGAAGGTTTACGAGGACACCTCAGTGTTCAATCCATGGAGATGGAAGGTATATAAATTTGTGAAAGATAAACTCAAATCAAATCAATAGATGAACCATATGGCCCAAAGATCACACATGTGTGCATTATGTATAGGATATTCCTGAACCAGTCGGTGCCTCTAACGACTTTATGGCCTTTGGCGGTGGTTTGCGTCTATGTGCTGGTGCCGATTTTTCCAAGATGCAAATGGCTATGTTCCTCCATTACTTGGTCATAAATTACAGGTAAAAATGCTCCCTCTTTTAGATAGAGAGCAAGAGACAGAGATAGAGAGCGCTATAAAATTTTCATCACTATGCAAAAGTACTTAACAATTGTATGACAAAATCAACATTGTGTTCTCATTAATAGGTGGAAAACCGTCAGCGGTGGGACAATGGTATACTATCCAGGGCTGCAATTTCCAGAGGGGTTCCACATCCAGCTTCTTCCAAAATTCTGAAACGTGGTTCCAAAAACCCTGTCAAGAAATTAGGTGCATGATATTGATAACTATGCTATTTAGTAGTTTTCATGACTAACTAAACACGAATAAAAATAATTCTAGCAAATATTTTATATCTACCAGGGGCAAGGTGAAAAGGCTTAACATTCAACAATGATGAATGCGATAGATTATTCGACCAACTATGCCTCAATCGTAGTTGGTAATGTTGTACTACAATGATAGCCGGTCAAAAAGGCAATATAAATGTGTGTTACATTTTTGAACTTATGAATAATAATTGAGTAAATTTCGCCCAACAACTATGTATGTGAGTACAAATTGGTTAAACATCTTGTAATATGTCCAATTTAATGTAAAAGCTTGGTTGTTTGGTGTATATACAATCCTCCAAACGTGCCACAAATGATGTGTTTGGCCACACGGGACACTAAAAATTGTATAGAGCTTATATTCGATTGCTTGAAAATATTCTGCCTGACACATGCAACCCTTCATCAGTGGCTTACTCCAAATCTGTTGAGGACGGTAAAGATCACTAGGGTTAGTCTCATAGCATGCCCAACATCACAGTGACAACCTTTGATTGGCTCGAGTCCAACTAAAACAACACCGATGTCATAGGTCTATTGCAAACAACATCCTAGCTTGGTCAGACAATGCAATTGAAGAGGGTTTTGTGGATATCATAGGGAAGCTACTCCTTGCTAGCTAGTGTTTGTTTGAGCCATTGAGGATGGAGCACCTCATCACCAGGAACTCAACAATGACCCACCCTAGTATGATTATTATTTCATTACCTCTATATGTCTCAATAGCTAAGTTCTCCGATCCATCTAAAAACATGCTACGATTACATGGGACTCTGATTATCCAAGCTGAGTGCAAAACAGACAACCACTGTTTAGTCAAGTGGATGACACTCGGTGTACGTTATTTAACTCTCATGATCCTCATTGAGTTAGGCATCCTTCACGGTGTGATTGCCCTTCTTGAGCCTCTCCACCTCTTATGAGGTATTTGACATTTTTGTTTGCTGATATTTATTGAAATGAAGATTTTTTTCTTCTTATTCTTCTAGACTAAGATAGCATTTGTGTGACTTTCTCCTAATGTCATTATCATCCAATGCTTTCAGAATGAGACTAGACTTGCAATGATCGTAGAGCACACAGACCACTCATGAAAAATATTGAGTTGTGTTGTGAAGCTATCTCTTGCTTTTGTCATCAATGCAACTGTTGATTGAAAACATAGAATTAATCTTTCAATTTCAACAATATGGCATAAATTATGATTGATTAAGAATAAACCAAGGCAGAAAAAATATATTTTTGATTTTTTTGCTTCCCGTGAGTGGTCTTTTATGTTTTTAGCATCAAAGGTGTTAAGTGTGAGATTGGGAGGTTCGGTTTTACTGTGGTTTTGGAGAAACTTGTAATAAGCTTGGCCAGATTTTTCCCTAGGAGGACGAAGCATATTGTATCATTTGAGTTATAATTATTGAAACAAAGATTTTTCTCTCTTTTTTGACCAAGACAACACATTTGTGTGACTTTCTGCTAATGATATCATCATCCAACGCTTTTAAAATGTGACTGTACTTGCAATGATCGTAGAGCACACAGACCATTCATGAAAAAACATCAATTTGTGTTATGAAGCTATCTCTTTGCTTAAGTCATGAATGCAATGGTCTTTCTCTTCCCGTAAATGGTGATTGATTAAGAGGTAGAAACAACATATTTTTTTATTTTTTTTCCCGTAAATGGTCTTTTATGTTTACAATCAAATGTTAAGCTTGAGATCGGGAGGTTTGGTTTTATTTTGGTTTTGGAGAAATTTGCAATAAGTTTGGCCTGATTTCTCTCGTAGGAGGACGAAGAATATTATATCATTTGAGTTAGGCAACTGATATTTATTGAAACAAAGATATCGTAGAGCCGCAGCAGGGTGCCAGAAAATTGGCTGGGCGATGGGTGCATTCCACAGCCGGTGCGCCCCTACACTGGATGCTCGACGCGTGGCTGACAAACGAATCGAATGCTATGGGCCTTGGCTCCCCCCGACGCATGTCTCTCGGCTCCCTGTGTTCACGCAGCGTTCTGAGACAGTGGCTCGGCTCGGTTCCAAGTTGAGTCCACGATGCATGACAAGGGCCTGGCCCATACGGGCGGCGTCGCAATAGATCGATACGAGCGGCGTTCGCTCCGGTACCGGCGGCGGCCTTTTGCTATCTGCGCCATGGTCACCACGGGCCATGTCTGCCAGAGTACCAGGTGTTGACGAAGTGCCAGAACATGGTCTCGTCGTCGACGGCATGGTTGTCTGGTTGAGTGGTTGTGGCACGGCGATGAACATGGCTGTTAGATTATGCGTATATGTGTGTTATGTGTTGTGACAAGATCGTGAATATGTCTAGGTTCATTGAGGCGGTGTTAGTTGTAGACGCCCCTTGATTATAGGGTAGTTAGCTATCCAAATCTTGTATCACACGTCCATGATCTTCCCCTTGTACAAGCCACCACTAAGGCTATTCTCGTGTATATAACACGCAGCCGAGAGCCTGGAACGGCATCTAGTTAAACCCTATCTTTTACATGGTATCAAGAGCCTTCTTCCACACAGGAAATCTCCATGGCTTTCGCTTCTTCATCCTCAGGGCTTTCGGCTGCCATTTCCCTCACCACCTTCCTCCCTCCGGTCATGGAGAAGCTCATCTGCGCCAACCATCAGTCATGGAAGGCGCATGTGTTGGCGTTGAGGGGAGCTCAGCTCGCCGACTGGCTGGAGGCCACGGCTTCACCTCTAGCCAAGTACCTACCCGTTGAGGTAGGAAAGGAGAAAGATCCACCCACGACGAATCCAGAGTACGCACCATGGGTGGCAAAGTTCAGATGGTCCTGAGCTACTTGTTCACCAACCTCTCCATCCTCGGTCATGTCAACACCGAGGTGACGGCGAAAGGTGCGTCGGCGGCGATTAAGGGGATGTTTGCATCCCAGTCGTGTGCCAAGTTCATCAGCACTCGGATGGCATTAGCCAATGCCATCAAAGGTACATCAACTACTGCAGAATACTTTGCCAAGATCAAATCTTTGGCAGATGAGATGGCGGTGGCAGGTCGGAGACTTGAAGATGAGGAAATGATCTCCTACCTCCTCAACGGCCTTGATGCGGACTACGACCCGGTTGCCACTTCGGTTGCAAATCGGGTGGAGCCAATCTCCATCAGCGAGCTGTTCACGCAGCTTATCATCCACGAGCAGCCTCAACCTGCGGAATGGCTTTGGCAACTCTTCCTCCGCCAACATCGTAAGACTTCTGATGAGGAACCAACCAATGTTCGTGAGGCCCTTTGTGATAAATGGTGGGTGATCGCTATGGATGCAGAGCATAATGCTCTTCTTCATAACAAGACTTGGCATTTAGTTCCTCATCCGGCAGGGAAAAATGTTACTGACTACAAATGGGTCTATAAGGTCAAGAGGAAAGCTGATGGTTCAGTTGATAGATACAAGGCGCGTCTCATTGCCAAAGGTTTTAAACAGAAATATGGACTTGACTACGAAAAAACTTTCAGTCAGGTAGTAAAAGCAGCTACTATTCGGCTCATCTTGTCTATTGTAGTGTCCAATGGGTGGTCATTGAGACAATTGGACATGCAAAATGCCTTCTTCATGGCATTTTGGAAGAAGAAGCTTATATGTCACAACCTCCTAGTTATGTGAATCCACAGTATCCCAACTATGTATGCAAGCTAGATAAAGCTCTTTATGGTCTTAAACAGGCGCCTCGAGCATGGTATGCAAGGTTGTGTGCAAAGTTGATCTCTTTGGGATTTACAGCATCCAAGGCTGATACTTCTCTGTTCTATTATTGTCAAGGAGGTCATACTATTTTTGTTCTGGTTTATGTGGATGACATTATTGTCGCTAGCTCCTCTTCCTCAGCGACTAGTGCTCTCCTTGTAGATTTACGGAAGGATTTTACCTTGAAAGATCTTGATGATCTTGATTACTTCTTAGGGATTGAGGTACAACAGAAGAATGGTGGACGGTTGTTGACACAGAGTCGTTATGCCAAAGATATGTTGGCCCGATCAGGGATGGCTTCATGCAAAGAGATTGATACACCTCTTTCCACTGTTGACAAGCTGATTATTGTTCATGGCACACCTCTTGGACTAGATGATGTCACACGGTACAGGAGTCTTGTTGGTGCTCTTCAATATCTTACTCTCACCAGACCGGACTTATGTTTTATAGTTATGCCAATTTCTTCATGCTCCGACTTCCATGCTCTGGAGTGATGTTAAATGGATTCTTCGTTATGTCCAAGGGACTTTGTCGTTGGGTCTTCAGATTAGTCCATCAAGGTCCATGATTGTGAGTGCCTTTTCTGATGCTGATTGGGCAGGAGATATTGATGACCGTCGATCCACGGGGGGTTTTGCTGTGTTCCTTGGTGACAATTTGATCTCCTGGAGTGCTATGAAATAGCCTACTGTCTCGCAGTCAAGTACGGAAGCTGAATACAAGTCTCTTGCAAATGCTACTGCTGAAATGATTTGGGTACAGAAAGCGCTCAAAGAGCTTGGTGTCAAACATCCTCCTGCTGCACAACTTTGGTGTGACAATCTAGGTGCCAAGTATCTCTCAGGAAATACAATCTTTCATGCAAGAACGAAGCATATTGAAATTGATTTTCATTTTGTTTGAGAATCAGTGGCTAGCAAGTTATTAGACATCAGATTTATCAACTCTACTGATCAGGTTGCAGATGGATTCACTAAAGCATTCTCAAGTGTGAAGTTACAACAATTCAGAAACAATCTCAAGCTCACAAGTGGCTATGATTGAGGGGGAGTGTTAGATTATGTGTATATGTGCGTTATGTGTTGTAACAAGATTATGAACGTGTCTAGGTTCATTGAGGCGGTGTTAGTTGTAGACGCCCCTTGATTATAGGCTAGTTAGCTATCCAAATTTTGTATCATACGTTTATGATCTTCCCCTTGTACAAGCCACCACACAAGAGCTATTCTCGTGTATATAACACGCAGCCGAGAGCCTGGAACGGCATCTCGTTAAACCCTATCTTTTACAATGGCGTCCGCGAGCTTGGTGATCTGCGCAGCAAGCAGTGGCGCCCACTAGCAGTTGCCTCCAAGTCCGGCTCCGACGAGGCAGCTCCGGGAAAAGGCTCTGGCGAAGACGACAGCAACGTGCGCAGATAGAGGCCCGGCCATGCTCCTCTCGGGTACAGTGGCGGTGGAGTTAGAAGCGGCGGGGACGGGGACGGGGACTGCGGCAAATGGCGGCGGCGGACTCAGGAGAGACGAGACTTTGACGAGTCTGAGCTGACGGGAACTCAAGCCGAACAGGGATATCCTACCATGCTGAGCCGACGGAAACCGAAGAAATGTGCTCGATTCCAGCGGCCGTTCGA
The DNA here is from genome assembly GCA_023333625.1 of Bothriochloa decipiens. Classification (NCBI taxonomy): domain Eukaryota; kingdom Viridiplantae; phylum Streptophyta; class Magnoliopsida; order Poales; family Poaceae; genus Bothriochloa; species Bothriochloa decipiens. The sequence continues at coordinate 34,965,299 of CM041628.1, forward strand.
TGCGGGGTGCCTCCACGGGTCGTCCATCCTGGCAGGGAGCGCACGCTCCGCTGAATGCGCAAATCGCCCACCTAATTTTTTTCCCTTGTGACACCTGCACTGCAGGGCCGAGGAGATCTGGCAGTCCAACCGGGTTGGGCTTGGGCGACGTGAGCGGAGACGAAGACATGGCCGGTGTACGTCAATCTGCTCCGGCGGCGGGTACGACTATATACGATCGAGAGCTGATGCTACGATGGCTGGCAGCGTGCGCTAGCAGGGATCGATTCAGTAGGCCACTGGGAACGATGAGTTGGATGATCGCTTGATGAGCAGATGCAGATTAGATCAGGCCGCAGACAGACACACACCCCTCTCTATTATTGGGGAATGGGGAATAGTGTTGGAACAGTCGATCGCTTGTGTGTTTGGTCTTTGGACAACGGCTTTACCCTTAGGCGGCTCGAGAAAATGTATGGACTGGCAGCGAAAATGATGCACGAGAAAGAATTTGACAGACATGTAAAGAGACCCGCATGAAAGTTTCAATATGACTCAATTATCATGATGTCTCCGAAGCGATCTGATCTGGTAGAGGATTACTTACTTCAGACTTACTCCTACAAAGTACTGTACTAACGTGCTGGCTGTCAGCTTCATCCCGTGCTCGGATCGTTGATCTAACACTCCACACGGTTGGGCACCCACAGGTTCATTTTCAAGCTTGTCGTCATCGTACTACTATCCAAGTTGGTTGCAAGCAAATTGGTCTGTTTCTCACGCTTCGATCTTATTTTTTTTCAAGGACATGTTTTTTTTTGTGTGTAATTTTTCAAGGACATGTTACAGTGACACATGTTTCATTGAGAGGAAGTACAATTTGTTCACACGACGGAGCTACGAGAGACCTTGCAGTGCATACAATACACGCACTTCAGAGCTTGTGGAACATCGGAGTTCCAGCTGACAGATGAGCCTAAGCTTTCATCGGAATCCCCTTTGAGCCTAAGTTTTGTGTAATGGACATGCCTAATCGTATGTTTTGTGAATCCCCTTTGGGCCATCTGGCCCATCATGACTCCTAACAAACTCTCAGACCACGGCCAAATTCAATTGGATCACGATTACCACCACCCTACAACGGAACCTGGACCGAAATATTATTGGGCCTTATATATATTTTGTCACCAATAGCACGAACACAATTTCGGCACATCCAACATTTTTCTTTTCATTTTTCTATTTTTGTTTTTCCATGGTAACGTGATCTTTTTTTTATTTTCCATGATATTTCAAATCTCCTTTTGTTTGTTCAAACACATTGAGTTCAAATACATTGAGAGAATAAAATTTGACCAACTAAAAGTGCTTACTAGAGTTCAACCATGTCTGGCTTTTTGAGCCTTATATAAACTCGTTTTATACTTTTTGATCATTGTGAGCTCACGCTTGCTTAAATTCAGCAAAATCGCAGGTAGGGGTACCGCTACCAAATGGTGGATGCAGTGAGTTTTCTGAGAAGTACCAGGATTTGTTAGGCGTACGTATGCTTCCCTGAAGCCATCACTTTTCTGTGTCACGCACGTGTCATGCACGCTTTTTAAAAAAAAGTGGGTTTTTACATAGTGTATATTTTTTTCTTTTTTGCGGAGGACGTAGTATATACTGTCTAGCATATTACTAGTACCCTTTTTCCTATCAATTTTTACTTGAACATGGTGATCTTACTTTGCTATTAAAAAGGTAAAGCACAAGTAAAATCTTTGATTAGTCGCCGTATATACATAGAACTCTAAATAAAATAGTACCATCTATTGAGAAGGGGTAGCTCGTTTATTTACGCAATTCTAACAGTCTGTACTAGAAAACATCAGCTCAAATGACATATGCATATACCACAAAACGAAGCTAATGGATAGATCAAAGGACAAAAAAGAACTACGTGAAGCTAGCACCAAATATATCTCTAGGCAGCTAGTACATATATATTAGCTATTAACTTCGATCACAAGCACTTGAGGAGCGTCAGCTCTTTTGGCGCTGTGGACTCCCCACTGCGCTGCTGCTGATGGTGATCCTGCTGGTGGTTGTGTTGCCATCCCTGCCTCCCCAGGCTTATCTCCAGGTTCGGTACCGCGATCCTTGATGGCACCTGTTGCTGCTGATGCTTGTTCGACATCGTCCAGCTGCATGCTGGTTGTTCCCTGCTCCTGACGATGCTACTCCTGGCGCTCGACGGAGAAGGCGCCACCGCCGCCGTCGACGACGACCAGCGGCTTGCAGCACCTGCGCTCCACGGTGATGGTCTCCTGATAGCCGTGTCAGCAAATCCTGCATGTAGACGCCGCGCAGCATTGTCCTGTCCTAGGACGTGCGAAGTAGCGTCTTGCTGCGCACCTCTGGTCCTCCATCCCTGTAGAAAAACATGCATGGATGCATCGCTTAGATATAGGTTTTTGCCATGCAGAACTATTAATGTAGATGTCATACACAGTTTGGGAGGACAAGATATTACATAAAACACAGCCTTTCGTACGATTACACCCTAAGCGGACTACTCATACACTAGACAACCTATTATGCATGCATGGCCCCGCTTCGACCCTCCGGTCAGCGGTATGCGTCGTTGTGTTATCCATTACGGATACAACATTCGAAGGTCGGCAGTCAATCACGGCGCCCGCAGCGCCTCTGAGATCATCATGGGTGCACGAAGTCAGGGAAGAGAGCTCCGCAGTGACTCTGTGTCTGAGGGATCTAGGTTGCCGACGAACATTGCCTCGTATCCCTTCTTGGCCACCTCGATCAGCTTCTCCTGCAGCTGGCCGAGCCGCTGTATGATGAGCATCTTTCCACGCTTTGTTACCAAGATCTTGGCATGGCTGCGCCGCTCTAAAGGAAAATGTTCAGCTCGTGTTTGAAATATTATTTCGTAGCACTTTTCAGCTCGTGTTTGCTCACTCTCTCTATTGAGGTATAGGAGCGTTGGGTGGCTCCAGCAAGCAATATACAACACGATTTCTAAAGGGAAATGTAGTATCTATAGTCTAGCTCTATGTGTTTCGAGTAGCATCTCAATCTGGCCGTAGAAAGTGCCATTATGAATGCGACAAACGTCAACACAACATAACTTTTTTGCCATCTGTACGTGTTGTATACTGCTACTGTATTTCAGTATTTTCCAAGTCTAAAAATAAAATAATAATAATATAACAAATGTATGTAGAGGAGAGGATCTGATTACGTACAGCTAGTGAATGTGAAATATATTTAGTAATGAATCTGGGAAACAAGACAACATTTTCTTGCATGCATTATATTGTGCGTGAATGTTTGTGGCTCATCTAACTAGCAGTGGCACGTACAGCTGGCTGCCCGGACCAAACTCAAGTTAAGACATGTATTAATTCTGCAATTACCTAGTTTATTTCAATCCTTGTATAATACGGACCGAGTAAGTCATGTGGGGGGGATCGGAGATCGACATCCGCCGGGAAGCATTACGGACTAGCAAATTAATTTTTGCGGAGATATTCGTTCATCAACAACCTTTGATCCTACGATCTAATGGACCACAGATGATGCTACTAGACTGCTCGGAACTGAAAAGCATTGATTGAGTAACAGTATATGGAGTATATATTAACTACTGTACTATAGATAGGCCAGGATGTAAAGTTCTAGTTACTTTAATTTGAGCCTAATGAATCGACCAAAAAACTTATTCGAATGAAGTAGAATAATGGTACTTTATGTAACGTAAGTTTAAGGGAGAAAGGATTTGATTGTAATTAGTTAGCTGTACCCTTAATAATAACCAAGGGGAGCACATGATCATATCTGTTGTTAACTTTTTTTTCTTTTTTTTGCAAAACACCCCTTTTTAAAACACATGAAGCTGTTTTATTCTTCCTATCACACAAAGTGATAAGTTGGAAATGAAGCTGAAAAAAGAAGGTAGCTTATCCTAGCTCTCTCCTCAATATCATGCATGCAGTAATTGGTGAAGTTGTTTTGCCAAACGTACACTTTTCCAAAATAGCCCAGCTTCATCAAAAGTATTAATTTTTTACGAGCTATGCCAAAAAAGAGCCATATATGTATATACTGAATACGTACTGATACGAGAGATTAATTAGATTTACTTAGGAGCGAGAGAGAAAGAGAGGTGGTCATATAATATATAATTACCGTACCTGATTTTGTGAGAGCAAGTAGCGGTTGTTGTGGGCAGACATGAGGTAGGGACAGGGCAGCGGCAGCGGCAGCGGCACCGCCCCACTTCCACTTTGGTGTGCCAAGGGTGGTGGCCGCAAGAACCAGGCCACCTCCTGCTTCCCTGCCGGCGGCGACCCTACAGCTACCTGCATTCTGCATCATGCATGCAAACACGTATGTACGAAAAACGTACGTACATACATCAATGACCAATATTTGTCACTACTTTGTTCATACACATGCATATATAGTTTCAGATAGCTAAGTAACCTTCAGTATATATATATATAAAATCAGTCTTGTGACTCGATCAGTACTATAATCAGTTTAGATGCTATGCTAGTTATTACTACTACAGACGTACCAGGTCGTGCGCGGTAAGGAAAAGTGAGGAGAAAGAGAGAATAATCAATCTCGTGACTCACTGTACGGTGTACCAGAAGAGACACAAAGGCAGCAAAACAGTTAAAAACATCAGATTACACGAACAAGGATGCATGCAGAGGACAGCAGCGATATCTATCGTAGTCGTAGCTAAGGTACACAAGGAATTAACTCCGTTCTGGTCTGGTCGAGCCGAGAGATCGAGAGGATCTCTGGTAATCTAATCTACTACCACTAGCTAGTAACTGATGCCGGCTGCATATGCTGAGTCTCTGGGACTCTGGGTGCCGGTACCGGTACCAAGCTGCTCGATCTCACCATACATATCCACTACGGAGCTAGCTGAAATTAATGGATGCCACACACTCCTCCTCCATCACACGAAGCACGCACAATATGCAAGTGCATGAAGGAGAACTATAGCTAGCTGTCTGGCCGCGAGTACACTGTTAATGAAATGCGCAGCTGCTGGCAACTTGGCTTGTCCATGCTCGCCACTCACTACGTGCCAGCTCTATTTAAGCAGCTGGTGGCCGGCCGGCAAGCCGGGCTGCACGCCTGCATGGCTGTGAGCTGAGCCGCTCTATACTATCGTGCTGGAGCATGGTACCTGGGCAATATGGACGGATGGATCGGATAGCTTGATAGATGGAGCTGCGGCAACTGCATCATTCATGCAGCTAGCAGCTGCTTGTCCCCCGGCGCGCACTACTGCCCTCCGTCGCCCTGATCTTGTTTTCTTCTACTTGTTTCTTGCCAAGATTCCGGCCACCACTCTCGTCGTCGCATAAATATAATGTGGCAGGGGGGCAATTGATATGGATCTGAATGACAATGAATGAATCGCATGCATCCATCACAACGGACTACTCACTACGTACCGGTGGTGGTCGCCGGCCGGCCATCAGCCGGCTAGGCAGCAGCGGCCACTCAGCCGGCTTCTTGCACATAAGTATCCTCCACCGCATTGTTGGGACCTCGCTCATCAACGCACAGCTCTAGCTGCAGCATGCTAATTTGCAAGTTAGTCGTAGGACTGTAGCCGGCCTGTAGGAGGCAATCGATCTGGCATATGCAAGAGGCGAGAAAGTCTTGCCATCCATCATGATGTCCTTGGCCGCCAGTGGCTGGCTGGCTGGCTACTACTCTAACTGGCTGTAGTACTACCATTCATGCAAATGCAATGAAGGTGACTGCTGCTCACTGCACCGCAATTTTATTTCTTGGCAATAATATGACCAGCTAGCTAGAGGCTTTACTTTCCCTTTAAAGACGTGTCTCCCATGCAGGCCAAACCCTAACTAGCCGCTATATATGCATGTGCTGATACTATACTATAGTGCTAGTACATGGATAGATGGCTCTATCCTACTACTACGCTGTGCACGCAGCAGAGAGGGATCCAATCGATCCAGCAATTAGTTGGAGTTGGATCGGATCAGAGCATTATATATTTGCTACCTGCCACTGCACTGCCAGCAGCGTCCCATTCTATGTGCATGACGCACAGGTGCGCGTTCAGTTCAGGTTCCTCCTGCGTTGCGTGTTGCACGTTCAGTTCAGGTTCCTCCGATCCAGCGTAGCCAATTGCAAGGACGACAACGCGCGTCCATCACCATCAGACATGCATCCATGCACAACACACTGTCATCGTACGTCGTACCTCTACCCAACAAATGTTTCGATTTTTTAAAATTCTCGACAAGCATACACTCAACGACGACACGGGGAGGGCAGGCAGAGTGCCCACATGAATGAACTAAAACAAAAATCACAATACTGATATATACATAAGGTGACCATGGGACATAAGTGTATTACAAGTATTACTGTTAGTCTTTTGAGGAGAGATTGTTTTCATATGAAAAATTATTCTCAGTCTTGATGCTTATATACACATATAACAATCGATGTGTATGTTAATTAATCAGTAATAAATAGTTTTCAGTAATATCAAAATTAATCGGACATATGTGTGTATAATATATTATATATAGTTTGTGTGAATAATAAGGGTGTCAAGCTTTCTTCAAATTCCGGGCAATAACTAAAGTAAGCGTACGGTTGAGACGAAAGCTAGGGCAGCTCCAATAGTATTTTAAAAAGATCCAGTTCATGGAATATTTTGTCGAGTAATAAGAAGCTGAGAGAACGATAAGTTAGCTTTTCATGCAGACCCAAGTTCACACACTTTCTTAAGATTAATGTGTCTATGCTTGAACATTTTTCTGTACTATATATGTTGGGTTACTCTATTTTATCTTATTTTAGGTTCATATGAGCTAGCAAATTGGATCTATTGTTGATGTGCCCTAAACATTATTTGTAGTATTTATTATTACTTATAGGAAGTCTCCTTTTAATGCAAGTAATGTCCACAAATCTGGTATACTACCTGTCATACAGATTTTTTTTTGTTTTAACCCTAATAATTTTCTCATGTTCCATTTAAAAAGAGAAGTACTTTTCAACTTATGTCATTCAGGAATCAATCCGACCTCTGCTTCATTTATGTTGTACATCTTGGTTACAACAACTGCCTGACAATGTAGACACAATTCTTTCATTTGTATGATATGATTTATTCATAAAAGTATAGGGTAATAGAAAAACTTTAAATGTTTTTACATCTAATGTCCTTGATTCCAACTAATACCTACATATTGTAGTATGGGTTTTCATGGGGATCTATATTCAAATAAACTATTTTTTTTCTATTTGTGTTGTCAAAGTATAGAATTTGACGAACAATCTTTGTGAATATATCAAAAAAGCAATTGTTTTGCGTCACATTTTCTTATAAGTTTTTTTCCTTGTCAACTAAAATAAATTTGTGACAAAATTTGTTCTTTATGGATTATTCAAATATCAAAAGGGTGCTTGGGTTTTAAGCATTACTAACATTTAATAAAAAGTAGGAGTTGTGGTGAATTAGTCCTAACTATTATATATTTGGCATAGATATAAATGCATATTATGGCCCCTTACATCTAAACTATGACTTCTATGATAGATCAACATATATAAATACCAATATGATTATCATAGCACTATATTATTGATCGTATATGAAATATGTTCATCCATAGCATTTAAATAAATATGATCCTTTCACTTCCATATGACAGCTCAAAATTATCGTGTTCACTAGTGTCATCTTGTAAAAATTGGACTTAAGCTTTTCCACCGCTCCCACTAGTTATTGTCCCTCTATCCTAAAAGCCATGGAATTTCCCAATGAGTTAAAACAATTCTTAGTTTGACCAAATATATACACAATATACTTATACTATTTATGATACATAATATATACCATTGGATTAGCCATAAAGTACATTTTCATAATAAACTATTTAAAGATACAAATGTTAATATCATTATCTATAAAACTAATCAAACTTGAGATTGATTGGGAAAAGTGATATTTCATATTTTTAGGACAAAGGGAGTAGGAAAAAACAAAGTGACAGATTTTAAAACGTGCAATGAGTGGTTCTAATTTGACCAAATATGTTAGTATAATATGCAGTTTAGTTATATGAATACCGCTATAAATAGTTTTTTATTAAAATGGAATGATACTCCCACAGTTTTGTGCTTTTTGAACATATGATGATCAAAGTGTAGTCAAGCTAGTCCCATACTATTGATTTCAAAAAGTCAGAAAACATTAACCAGATTGAGATTTGAGAGTAAAATATTGCACATTGCGTTGATTGCAGGGAAGCTTAATATATGTACAACACATACAGGCCTGGAATCTTTCTATGTTTTATTTTTAACAAGTGCTATATATATCTTCTTGATCAAATGCTCCCTAAAGGTGCATGTGCAAAAAAAAGGGATAAAACTGTCTGCAACATGTGTTGTAGTTTTGACTTCTTAAAGGTTGATGGGCAGCGTATACAGGAGCATGTGGGGCCGGGCCAAAACCTGTAGCTGTAGAAGATGACAGAAGAAATGCAAGAGCCATGCACATGACAGCAACACTAGCCATGAGTGCAAGAAAGACATGAGAGATCATTGTTTTTAAAAAAAGGATATATGAAAGGATGCATGGGATCATAGTGGCCATGGCCGTGCATTATACATTTTTTAGAAAAAAAATATATATTCGGGTCTCTGCATAAGTTATGTGCACAACCATTTATTTATAAAATACAAAACTGACCAAAAACAACTTGCTCTCAAATAGCGACACAAACAATAGATGCCAACTAAACACAAGTCTATTAGAAGACAACCATCCATGTTCGCGCATTATACATGAAAAAAAATTAAACACACGCGCAAACGAAGGTATCCACACGTGAATCATCAAAATGGACAAAATATAGAGGATGCTGCAGATTCGCAGAGGAAATGCAAGGGAATAAACAAATATATATTGCATAACTGTACAGAATTATATATGCAATAATAACACACACAATACTATATGTATAATATAAGCAGTCGATATGATGTGTACAAACCTAGTATTGGCGGTAGCATTAGAATTGTTGTTGTTAAACGCTTGGACGAAGCCATTCATTTCACAACCCCTCTGCAGAAAGCCCATATCTCTCATCATCTGCACATGGCCTGCAGCAAATTATATATGCCTGTCAAATCACTGAAATTTATAACGCATATATATACATCTATATGAACATGTGTGGCTATTCCCTAGGTATTTTCCAGATACTGTGTAGTATAGCTCAAAGACAAATATATACTGCTACTTCATTTTTTAAGAAAAAAAAAATGGCAGTGCTTGTGCTTTATGGAACTCACTGGAAATACTAACCAGGCACGGCCTGTGCCAATAATTCAGCTAGCATTATGTGATATGACCCTAGGAATATCAACTCAGGAAAGGAAATGTTTGTTGAGCTGACATGTATGTAATGTTTTACCTGCAGCACATGATCTGTCTGCCGTCGTTCCCTTCACTGTTCGATACATCTGCATCAAGTAGTAAAGCAAATAATAAAACAACACGACGACATGGAAAGATTAGACTGATCCTTGTGCTACCATTTGGTTTACTCTTGAAACGTGCTAGGGAAAACAAACATTAGTTCGTTTTGGTTGATATATATTTTACTAATTAAATAGATGATTCAGATGAAAGAGACAAGTACTTGGCGAGAACTACAAACAATGCCAAGAAGAAAAGGGTGAAAGTGGCTGATCAAGAGACCATCAAACTGTGCTACCTTTTTGTTTGGTTCTAAGTACACAAACTGATGTACGTACTGGGGAGAAACAGAGAGAGATTATATTAAGGTTGTGGTAACTTGCCTGCAAGTGGCTCTTAACATGAGCCAATGTGAGATCCTTAACGTTCATCAGCTCCAACACTGACTTTGGCGTTGCTCCTAGAAAGAAAGAAAGGAATGTACAATTCTTAATTTGCAACGAAAAAGAAACTGAAACCTTCAGTGTGAAGTGTGCAAACGCTACAATTGAGTGGAAAGGAAACAAACAAAAGCACTCCACATTTGTTATAGGAAAGGGAATATATCCATATAATGAATCAACGAGAAAATATAATAAAAAGCAGATTCACCTAAGATTCCAAGAACTTAATATATAAGACTTGAGCAATCGAACTCTCGATCCCCGGCCAGTTCCCCACTATGAGATATGAAATTGGATCATCATGTCGGTATGAACGACAAGTGCAAACCCAACGAATTGAAGCACAATCAATCAATTGACTAACAATTCAACAGAACACATGTAAGCAAGCAACAAGAACGACGTTCTTGAAGAACGTACTCTCATGGCCGCCAAGGAGCTCTACGGCATGCACGAAGTGTGCATGAAGAGCCGTGGTCCACCTCATTCTCGGTGCCCTGGAGCTCCTCTTTCCACCACCGCTGCGGCCATTTCCAGATCTCGTGGTACCTCCGGACACCGCAGCCGCCGATGAGCCTTTCTTGAACCTCTCGATCTGGCTAGGTTGCTGGTGCAGCCTCTGCTCGCATTGGGCATCCTGCTGCGCCACCACCGCGGTCTTCTCAACAAGTCCGAGACACAGCGTCTGCTTGGAGAAGAACACGTCTGTTTCGTGGTTCACTTGGCCGCCACCGCCACTGCTCCTAGCATCGTCGGGCGGCGATGGAGGGCTAATATGGAGCGAGAGATCGGGGGCCGCGGCGGTAGCAGCCATATTGCAGCAATCTGCTGCGGCACTTCTAAATTGGCAACAGAGCCCTGCCGCCTGTTCTTCCTCGAGGAGAGAAGAAATGGATCTTGGTGATTAGGTCATGAGTGGCATATGACATATGACTGGTTCTTGTATAGGGGTTGGGTATGTTGAGCGTGTGGGTGTGACCGTGTGAGAAGGGAAGTAGATGCCTAGCTAGAGTGTGATCGAGGAGCAAAGTTTGCAGGTACAATTATAGGGAGGATAGCCCGCAGCTAGTGAGGTTTCATTGGACGGCGAGGGTGGTGAGAGGACAGAGAGAGATAAAATGCGTGGAGAGCTGGGTGGAGCAGGCACCAATATATTTTTTTTTTCCTTGTGTGCCGTTTTGAAGAGCCGGACCGGGGGTACAGCGTAGCAGTGAAACATGGTCCAAACCGATGGATGGGATGCATGGACTGGAAACTGATTGACATGATATGTGCACCCCTCTGAGTCGTGAATGTGTCGTTTATATTGTATGTGTACTGGCTTCAGCGTATTCCTTCCTCACCATGCATTTAATCAAGTGGCAGGGACACGTACGGTATTTCTTGGGCAATATGTATCGATCGATCATGTCAAAAAGGTAAAACTAGAGCTAGGAATCATGAGTGAGAATTGAATGTGTGTGCTCTCTATTGTCACTAGGAGAGGAGCGAGTACTGTAGCAATTAAAGAGCGTAATGTGCATGTGGGCGCACCGTTTTACCGAAAATATTCATTATATTGCAGCAAATTAATTACATAATTAAAGCTACTCTGGAATTATATATGAAGAAGTTTAGTTAAGAAATTAATTAAGGAGTAATACTGTACTTAGGAATTTCAGCTCGTCAAGCAAAATACCGGTATATATGTTGAACCAGATGGGTTATTTTGACATGGCCAAGGACTTTTTGGAAACCCTTTGGTTTTCAGATGCTTTGGTATCAAAATAAAAAGGACCAAGGGGATGTCGTTTGGTTTAGAGCCGCAGTTGGCCACACTCAATTGTGGCTCACCCACACACTTCTGTGGCGGTAGAATTGAGCGCCAAACCTTTGACAAAAATGTTTACATGTCCAGCAGTGTCACAAATACGTGTATTGAAAGGAAAGAAAAGAAAAGAAACTAACTTTTCTTGTTGGTTTTGTATTTTCTCTATCGAGTTTTTGAACCCACAATATAATTCCTAATTATGTTTTTTCTTGTTACCATCAAATCTATTGCTATAGATATGGGATTTCAAGAGCACATATGGGGCATACTCATAACCAGAAACAATAGGAATAGCTAGATCCGATGGTGGATGAAGTAATCAGGGATAGGTGGATTCAATGACATAGATCACTGTTGGGGGTCATGGTTCAATGCTGCAAAAATATTGTGTTGTCGCTACCGGATCAAGCCACGACCTGGAATTAGCATTTCACTATTGGGTTGTCATGGCCAGACACAACAGTGATATTCCCACTATCAATAATCTCTTGCAGTGAGGGGGGCTTCACTGTTGGGTCAAAAAGGATCCCCAACCACTAGACTATGGATTTATATTATGGAGGTAGCCAGGATGCCTTGAAAATGCCGCTTGACGGCCATGGGGGCAAGAGCCCACAACTCCTATTTTTAGAGATGGTTGAAAAAAAGTTGACTCTAGAAATCGATTTATAAAGGCGGCTGGAAATTGAAACATTTTTAAAAATAAGGATATTTGTAGAGGCAGCGGCTTCTCGTGGCGGCTTGGTTCAAACACATTGTAGAGACTTCTTGAAATTGAGCCACATCTTTAAAACAGCTCATGTTGCTAAAAATTAATTATGTAGCACGTAGTCAATGATGGTTTGGATCCTAGGCTTTCGTCAAGCCATCACTGCCTACTCAAGCACACACTTGGTAGTGATATGATAGGACGGTAGGAATTGATGTGGGATTCTGCAGTACTGTATCTAGACTAATTAGCTTGGGAAGCAAATAAGACACCTAAGCTAATTCTTAGCTCTAGGATCCAACAGGGCCCTTAAACTTTAGTCAATTGATGGGCGAGCTAGTTACTAAGATAGCAGGATGGGAAGGCATATACCTTAACATATTAGGGACAGGAAGACGGTGATAGATTACCAGCCGAACCCCACTTTCTGACACCTGGCCGGGGTGTTCGCCAGCATCAGACCTGCCAAGGCACGTGATCATAGCTTGGACCCTTCTTTATTTCTCTTCTGCTACTCTATAATACAAAGTTACTTTTTGATACACACATCACAAATATGCAGTATGTATGTTCCATCTTTTATGACACACACTGAGGAATTTATATACTGCAAGAAGACGACGCAATATATATTATTAGCTAGGCCCAACCTACATCATGTACAATATATACCTTGTGTATCTTTGCTGATAATATTGGTTGGAGGTATTGATGTGCGGCCGGATTTGAATAATCTCACCGGAGATAGCCATGTGGGTACCATGCATGTATGTATGTCCAAGCTAGCGCCACTAGCAAACATACCCTGCCACTGTCCTTTGTTACCATCCACATCAAACCATTCTTATTTATTTTTGGCTGTCGTCTCACCTTTGTATAGTATCTTCTTCCTCGCTAGCAGCTATATCATGTCATATGTTTTGTTTGCATGCTGTAGAGAGTGATGTGGACACCGATGCCTTGATTTTGTTTGGTTGGAAGCCACACTCATAACACTCAGACTGCATGCTTGCTTTGTTATACCAAAGTATGTCATACATTTATATATGTATACTTCATAATATGCAAACATCAATTGCTATGGTATAATTATAGAGTTGGACATTTTATTTATGGCCGTCTCGGTAAATACATTTTGCGAGACGGTTAGTTGTGACCCCTCCGTAAATAGCCTCTGTTATCCGAAGGGTGGAAGTCGTGGTCATAGCCTCTATTATCACTGCCAGTTTGAAATTGGTGATGCTTTTGTTCATCGCCGCAAGATTTGTGCCTCTTTAGCCTATGAACTGGCGGTGATCATCCTTTCTGTAGTAGTAATGCCCCGATGAAGCTGGGTTAGGGCACGGGTGAGGGTGGAGGTGGTTCCAGTGTCGAGGAGCTAGGAAATACGAGGCGCGCAAGGGGTGGGGCGGAGGCATTTATGTAAAGATGCCATTAACAAGCTTTGGAGCTTGCGGAAAAGAAAGGGGACACTGCAGGTAGAGGAAAAATGATGGTGTGTTAGATCTTGATCCAACTGTTAAAAAAATTCAAAAACCCAAACCCTTTAAAACACCTGACTTCTTTGTAGACAGATTATTTTGTAGGTCATTTATTAATTTGGTTGAATAGGAGAAACAAGAAGCCATACTATAGACTGTGATAAATAAATTAATTCAGATGATGTTCTTGTCACGTTAGAAAACAAATCAATGAAGAGTACTATGAACCAACAAGAAGTGGCTACTGGTTATTAGTCCTCTAGGGAATAATTGTCAATGCGCGATAATGGCGATATGGATGCATCCACCCGTTCTGTCCCTCTGATCTTCTGTTACATGTGATCGATCGTCATCGATAGATCCATCCATCCCGTACGAACGGCCGGGACCTGTACAGGAAGGCGACGACGGTGGGCAAATAAAGGTGGCCAGAGAGAGCCAGTCACCATTCAAGTTAGTTTGTCCGTACATAGGCATGCAGTGCAGCCGGCCCCATCGTCAGGCCATCACGTAGTAGAGGAGGTCGATGTATGCGTCCAATTGACTATATCTTGCTCGTCTCTTTACGCTGTATGTGCATGTATAATTCGTTTGTCGATAATTTAATGCAGGTCATGTGCCCTCGATCGAGGACCAGACAGTAACTGCATCCCAAATGGATGATCAACTAATAAGTTTAGCGGAATATGCAAGAGGATAATATGAAATTAGGCATCATCCCCCGCTGGGCCTGATTTCCGGTCTCCGACTTCAGTTCATGAAGTACTCCCTCCGTCCCAATGAATATGTAACTATGAGAAATATGTATGTCCTGGTATATCAACTTTGACCAACTTTATTTAAAAAAGTATTAACATTTATGTCTTGAAATAAATTTATTATGAAAATATATTTCATAAATAATCTAACAATACTTATTTTTTCTCATAAGTGTTAGTATTTTTTCTATAATTTTAGTCAAACTTCGTGATGTTTGACTCCTCGGGATGTGAGAATTGCATGTTCATTGAGACGGAGGGAGTATTGCTACTTATACTGGCTACTATATGCATCAAGGGAGGAACTGTAGACATTAGCCTCCGATTGCCCCCCTTTGGATTCACAATAATTGTCTTGCACACACATACCTGACCAATAAAAAGACTAAGTAATACTATCTTAACGAAATTAGTCTATATAAGGTCCATTTGCTAGGCTAACCGTCCAGTGGTATCGTGGCATATTACCGGTCTTTCATCACCTGTAACATATGTGATAGAACTACGTCATTGCCGATTGTTCTGGAGATGATAGTGAATATGCTTTATTTACTGTCAGGTCGTAACACTAAAATCCGGACAATGATTGGCATCCTATTCAGCCAACAGTGAAAAAAGCTCCTTCCACTACTAGCTCAAACCATTCACTATTGTTGGTTAATAATAATATGAACCAATAGTGATATTCCAACATTGGTCATGGCTTGACTAAGCAACAACATAACATTATCGATGCTGGTTTTTTGTTTGACCGCCAGTGTCCTAGCTATATTATAAGGCCCTAGCGCCCTTCTTCCTCCTAGACCGAGCACATCCAAGAAAGCATCTTTCCCCAACTATCTCTCTATTCTTGTGACAATTTTTCATGAAATTGCTAATAGAGGGACTAGCAGTTATTTTAAGGATGGACATTATCTTCTTGTTTTAATTAAGGTAGGTAACTAGCAGTTCTTTGAATTTATAGCTTAGTTTGTTCTTAGATTGTTTTAAGAGTGAAATTCATCGGCAGTCCTTCGACTTGACGAGTGGTGCCATATAGGTCCCTCTACTTTCAAAATGTCAATTCTGGATCCATGAACTTGGCTTCAGGTATCATCCATGCATGTCCAAATGGGTCCAGACCCGCTTCAAATGCTTACATGGCGGGTTGGCGTGGCTCCTAGATGTGGGGCCCACATGTCAACTGGTTATATTTCTCTTTATTTCTATTTTTCTTCTAATATATCCTGCGACATGCATGATCTATAACTTTGTATCAAAAAATAATCTAGCAACAAAAAGGACACGGAAGCATAGGCCATACCTGTTCTGATGTGTATATATGTATAGTCAGTCAACCCAGCACAGTCCTCCAACAGATCAACGGAGACCAGTATATATAATGCATCTGTCTCATCTATTTGTCCATGCAGTAGTCCATCT
The DNA here is from genome assembly GCA_023333625.1 of Bothriochloa decipiens. Classification (NCBI taxonomy): domain Eukaryota; kingdom Viridiplantae; phylum Streptophyta; class Magnoliopsida; order Poales; family Poaceae; genus Bothriochloa; species Bothriochloa decipiens. The sequence continues at coordinate 34,981,406 of CM041628.1, forward strand.
ACAACCGAGGCATGCACACGTAAATGTTAGTACTATTACTACTGTGTTTTTACTGTACGACGAAGCATGCATATATATGAATATGACGATGGTCCCTGGATGCATGTTAGTTTGGGGTAGCAGGAAAGGTCCATTTTGTTCCTTGATCCCTGTAACGAGAATAATGTTTTCGTCTGAATTCAATTCGTTCCTTCCTTCGATCGGTTGCTAGCTGTAGCATGCGTGACACAGGCAGGCCCTACGACCAGCAGGTCAAGTAGTAGATCGAACACTGCTGCCACAACCTGTCTGGAAGACCGATGCAGCTATCTTTGTGCTCCAGAGAAAAGCGTTCAAACAAGGCATCATGATGCATACCACTACGGCATAATGTTGGTTTTATTGCTGCCTCCAGTGCTTTGTTGGTCTTTCATAGCTTGGCTGTACCATTTCTGATTACAATATCATGTTAATTACTCTCAAATCTTGTTTGACTAAAACTCTTTAAATCAAATTTTACAGACCTAATAGTTTTTTGAATGAAACAGAAGGAGGGGTGCCCCCTACTAATGGAGACTTATTAAAACTAAAGACGCACAACGAGTATAATAACAGGTCAGGAAACAAACAAAGAAATTAAACGAAGAAGATTAAAAAGATTATACATAGGCTTCTAGGCATTGACTAATTGAGGGTTGATATTTTTCTTCTTTGATCCCAGCGTGTAACGACGTGAGAAACTTCTGCCATGTGAAGATGTTCCTGCATCAGGACATCGCTGGTTGAATATCTCTAAAAATCTTGTCCTTCCTGAAGGACCAAATTGACCAACACATGGTAACCCAAATCTCTCTAGCTAGTGCTTAGTCGACCTTTGAGAAATAGCCACAAGAAGAACTTTCTTTTAGGCTGGCATGATGATCTCCATGACCATGAGCAGGCTTGATGCACTTGACAAGAATCTAATATATTTTGTTCAGCTTCATGTGAATATAGATGCTAGGGGTGACGACCTTCATTAATTTGACTTGATGGAAATCGGCTAAGAAAACTACTACACAATGCAACATTTCATACTATGTTGTTATCAACACATTCAAAATCTTCGCAGTTACAACAATATTTTGGGACTCTAATAAATTTCAATTCAAAAAAATTTCAACTACAAAGTTGTAAATCCTATTGAGGGATAATTTTCAACTACACGGAAACATAATCTAGCACCAAACTGGATACGGAAGCATAGGCATCTGTGGGACCAAACAAAAGTGTATTTCCTTCGTCCCAAAATAAACGTCATTCTTGCTTCTCGAGAAGTTAATGTTTTCAAATTGATGACAATTATATATTAAAATATATAAATATTATGCTAAGTAACTACTATCATCTGGATCTTTAAGTCTAATTTTTTAATAAATTTATTTGAAGATATAAATATTGCACGTATTTTTTATAAATCTAGTCAAAGTTGAGAAAGTTTGACTTGCACGCTTCTTATTGCGTCCTTCTTTTTAGGACAGAGGGAGTATGTGAGGCGCAGGAAAGAGAACGTGAGGCATTATATAATATAACAATAATAAACTTTTTTAGAGCCAAATAGGAGATGACTATTGTATAGCTTGGCTTTTATTACTTGACTTATAGCCAAGCACTTGACTCTACGATTAACCATGCTCTCATATCTTCCATGCACAGAATGCACAAATCTAGTATCACCTATACAAATTATTTACACATCTATATATTGTAAAAGTTACTATATATAGTTCCTTTTTTAAAACTAGTCCTCTCGCTTCAGTTTTATACTATAATTAAAATTTTCTAATTTAATGAAACTAATTTGATGTCGTAGATGTTTATGTATTTTTATATAGAGTTGGTCAGAGTTTGTTACAGAAGTTTGACTCGGTTAAAAGCAAAAGTTAACTATAATTTAGAAGCTAGGGGAGCATTTCTCCCTCTGGCTCTTTGAACACCAATCATCCCTTAACAGTAATTCCCCTAATGATTCACTGTATGACTAGCTATATCATGTCAGGTGTCAGTTAGATCTCAGAAGACAAAACATGCCTGCTAAGCAATTATATCATCAGTGACACAAGATAGAGGGAAAGCCCTGCTTATATTAGAGCAAGCTAGCAGCCGCGTGCCGGCGTGCATCCGCGACATGTCCCTACATATGTACGGGGTGAAATGGAAATTAAGGTTTTTTTTATGCGCTCATATTCATTTTGATTCACGTACCTAGTAGACACCATGATGAAAAATTAACTAATTACACTTCATTCTACTTCATCTGTATGAATTAAGATGGATATATACCGGTACATTTAGTCAAACCTGTTCGCGCCATATGCATCATGGGAGAGACACACTACGTCAGACATGCACAGCGCAAACTTGTGCCACGCCTGCGGTTCATTCGTACTCCCTCCGTCCTAAAAGGAGGAATGTTTTTAATTTTCACTCATCATGTTTGACTGGCCATAATATTTAATAATTTTATATAAATTAGTTTATCATTAGAGATACACTAAAAATGATTTACTTCTCTACCTAATACTTAATCTCCAAAATTTCCCACAACTCTTTTTGTCCGCTAAAATTTCTGTCCGCCTCTCCTCTTCTCCCGTAAAGGCTCTGTGTCCGTCACCTTTTTTTCCACAAAGGCTCCGTCGTCCGTGTGTCTTTCTATGTAGTACATGAAGAAAAATAAAAAAAATACAGGGTGCCATATGTAAAAATGATAGAGAGAAAGAAAAGGTGAAATGATCTAAATTAAATTCGAGAAACTTGAGGATTTCTGATGTAAAAATTCAGCCTACGTTGGGCCACCTACTACTGGGTTGAAATCCACCGTATGGGCCTTTTGTGCCACAGGACTGGGCCTTTTTTATTTTTCTTTTTTTTTAAAACAACAAATTTATAAATTACATAGAAAATTAAATTACATAGAAATATTTTTTATGTAAGATTATATTTTGTGGACTTTTAAATCTAATTCTGGAATGGAACGCCATGTCGGAGTATTCCAGTACAAAAACATGTCATTTCAAACACTAAATTGGTATGGTCACCGGAATATAATTGATAAGTATGGTCCAAATGGAGCCAATAGTAAGTTCGAATTGAAAAGATAGTTATGTTTTGGAAATAGAAAAAAAATTCAGTGTCTCTCTAGAACATATTTTTGGGAGTTGTTCTCTAATTATTTTTACTTCGTACTCCAGCTCTTGCTAACTCAATCTTTTTTCATTGATGATGGTTAAAACACAAACCAACCCATAAGAACAATTGATTTAGGAGACACTTGCTTTTTTTTTTACCTTGACATGAAGCACAAATAAACAATAACTCTTTTATTTTTTGGGTCGTTATTAAAATTAGTTCTTACGTACGGTGTTTGTGCACAACTTATTTTGCATTGCCTTGAGGTTTATTTCCAAAATAATTTGTTTATTTCATAAACAAAATAGATGAAGACAACAACAAATTATGTTAAATGTCCTCCTGCCTCCAAATTGACATGTTTTGTTCACACATTTAACTTGATTGACTACACATGAATATTGTGAAACATAGATTATATATGGAAATAGAGATCATTGACCAAGAATGAAGAGATAAAAGAAGGTCTTAGACCATGTTTAATTGCTTATTTGTTACAAAAATATGTTTAATTGCTTATTGGACCAAGACATGTTAGTGAATTTTACCCGTTGCAATGCGCGAGCATATTTACTATATTTTATAATTTATATAAATTTTTTTATAAGACGAACGATCAAAGTCCAAAACATCTTCCTTCTTTGGATGGAGGTAGTAGCAAAGATGAACTAGCTAGCTCAAAGTCCAAGGCATGCAGGGCTGCACACCAGGAGATGCTTCCCCGATGGTGGATGGATCCAAGAAACACAAAGCACGCACGCGCGTGCATGCATGCATGGGTCCGCCGTGCAGCTAGCGTTCACGTCAATCGTCCCAGCCGGCCCAGGCCGACACTGAAGCATCCATATGCACGATGCTTCTTTCTCTCTCCTCTCTGCTAGCTCGCCACGGATATTCTTTGCATAATTGCGTGTCCATTTGGCAATCTTGTTCATGCCATATCACTTTAGACATGATAATTGAGCCATTATGTTGTTTTTTTTTACACCGGCACAAACTTAGTGGTGATGAGGCTTGCAACCCACCGAGACGTAGTACCCTACCCCGTCCGAAAAATAATGCAATTCTGCCTAGAACCCAACGAAATCATTTTGAGTTTGATCATATTTATAAAAAATATATTAAAATTTATAAATATCATAAAACTGTTGTTATACTAAAAAATTACAATATCATAAAACTGTGGTTTTATAAACCAAAGAGATACTCAATCGAGGCTTAGACAAAGGTCATGTGTGAAAATCTTCAAACTACATAAAAATACAGTTTTTGACAAAATCATGGATTTAGAAACTAAGTATTATAGTACTCCCTAACATTGAAACACCCAAAGCATTTTATAAAGTCATAATATATTTATTCAATACTCTGAAAATACTTTGCATCCAAACATAGCCAAATGTTGGCAATTGGCATTCCTCAAAATATATATTTATGGCCCAACCTAATGGAAACAGACCTTCACAGTCAAATGGACCGATTTTCATGGGCCGGCCCAATGCGCTATCTTTTTTTTTTCTAAAACCCTAAACCGCCCAAATCCGCCTCCACAATTCCGCAGTCCGCAATCCTCCTCCGTCGAAACCCTAGGCCATGGCTTGGCGCGGCGCCGCCTCCCGCTCCCTCTTCGCCGCCGCCCGCGCCCGCGCCGCATCCTCATCCTCCTCCGCGGCCTCGCGCCTCCGCTCGGCGGCTCCACTCTCCGCCTCCCCGCGCCGCTCGGTCCCCACCTTCGCCTTCGCGACCGCGAGGTAAATCGAAATGGTGCCCGACTCCTAGGTCATGGGGGAATGGGGGTCTTATGGGGAGTGACTGGTTGGTTCTGATCCGTGTAGGCCGTTGGCGGCGATGGCGGGGTCCCCGGCGGCGGTCGTGGTGAGGCTCACCGGGCACTCGGCGACGACCGTGCGGGCGTGCTGTGAGCTCTCCCAGGGTACCCTCTTCTGCCGCACTTGTCAGGATCGCTAGCAAGTTAGTGATCATGCATCGTGATTTGTCGATTTCATTCATCTTTTAATACTGTGTATCCGTGTGTACCTATGATTGCTCATTTCGTCCAAGATTTGTAATCCTTATATTGTTCAATTCGCGTTATGCGATTGTTCTTTGCATGTGCCTTGGGAGGGTTGATCGTGTGGGCTGCCTCCTAAGGATTTTTGCAAAGTTGAACCGGGAATGGATTGTTGCTTGAGGTATTAAATCATAGATAGTTTAGGAATATGTCTAGTTACAATGTATTTTCCTGCATGGTTATGTCATGGTTCTGAGTCAGATTGATTGTCGAAATGTTGTCAATGTCTCCATAATAATTAGAACTAGACTGTTGAATGTTCGAGTATTTCCCTGGTGGGTTCTGGGTGGAAATGGGTTGGTATGGCATATGTGTGCCAACAATGTGCATTATTACCTACTAGCACTAGGAGCCAGTTGATTGGAAGTGAATTTCAGCATCATGACAAATTGGGGAAATGGAAATCTTTCTGCAAGAAATATTTAGGGATTTTACTTTTGCTCGCACAACCAAATACAGCCATGAAAAAATCTTTTCTTTTTTAATTTTCTGTTCAGGATACTCTCAGAGGATGCTTAAGCACACAATGTCTCTGTTAAAGTGATTTAGATTGTGTTTATTGGTTGTTTACTTATTTTAATTAATATTTTGCCCTTCTAGATATGTTAGCCTTTTGATCAATTTTAATTATGTAACTGGTCAATTTGGTTGCTCTTGCTCATGTTCAGTTTCAACTCCTAGCGTACCACAACTTTCTTTGGAATAAAAGGCTTTGTTAATTTTGTAACTAACATCTTGATCTATGTTGACTTCCCTACCTGTTGTTTGGTCATTGTCTGTATTAATCATAGCAGTTTGTTGTCTGTCCATCGTTCCCTTGTTATTTGTAAAGTTGTTTGACAACTAATACAAGAACTCAAAATTGGGATTTGATAGGGCAAAATGGGAAAGACGGTTGATGAAGGGATGAGACAGAATGATTCGTATCCTATTGCATAAGATATGTAGGTCCTTTTATTTTCCTGTTTGTTATCTGTGTTAAGAAATTAGAAGAAGTATGCATTATTTGTGAGCTTGGGAGATTGCTGTATCATTAATTTAGTGTATTGTGAGGTTGTGTCCTACTCGTATGTTCCTTTTACTGCTTGAAGTGGGTCTGAGCAGTAAAGCTTCTAGATAAACCTATTCAATCGTTTTCTATATGATATTAGAGGAAGTATGCTACTTATTTTGAGGGGCAAAACTGCTTACATCTGTGCTGCACTGCTGGTTTTGATGGTGCTTGAAGTTTTCCCAAATGTGCTATTATTTTTAACAAATATGTATGCAACTATAAGTGAACTTCAGAGTCTTGGTGCACTATAGATGTTTGTTATTTTGTCCAGTCCACTGTTATGTTTCTCGATCTCTAAGGTTCAGTGCTAGTACTACTGCACATCCATTATTTATAGAATCACAGGAATATCTTTGTACTTATGCACATATTTGCATAAATGGTTCGCTAATTATTTTATGTGTCAAGGTATTTGCCCTTGCATTACGATTTTGCTGATCATCTGTTACAAAACTGCATACTCATATATTCTGCAAGTGTGAAATACAGTTTTGGTTGTCCCAGGACTCTTGTGCTGTGTTGTTGATCAAATTGTAAGACTAAAATCTGCAAGCGATTGCTGTATCAATGGTCTCCACATGCATGAGCTCATAATACTTAATTTCGTAATAATAAGATTGATATGAGGATTTTTGTGGTCTGGATCTATTAGGGAACGCCGATGATGCATGATGCTTGGGAAGCAGTTTTAAACCATGGAAAAGGTGCTTCTGTGAAAAGCAAGATATTTTTGTTGTTACTTTGGTATCTAATGAAGAAACCATTCATTGAATGCAAACATCTAAAATAAATTGATTGATAATATTAAAATCTGGGAAAACTTTGGGAGGCTAAAAGAAACAGTCATATCTTGTTGAAAGTAAAATCACAGAACTTGAGAAAGCTATATCCTGCCATGTCACTTTATCAGGGACTTATCTGCCATGCTGTTAAGTCCCGGTTTTTGTACCTTGAAGTTTGTGTAGTATCCTGCATGTCATACTGCATCTAATCTAAGAACTCTTGTCTTCTTTTTCCATTTCTCTATTACATTTATGTTCTGAGATGTCTGCTTGCCCACCGTCCCCACAGTAGCACTACAGATTGATAGTATACCTGGGATTAAATGATATATAACTACAGAGTGATAGTATACCTGGGATTAAATGATATATAACTCTTTTGTTTTTTTGATTAAAAAAAGAACTGTACTTTTTTTTAATTGTGATATAATAATTTTGTATGAATTTGGTGTTTGGCTTACCGTGCCCGTTTTGTTTTGCAGGGACTTAATGTAAGGGTAGGTTTCTTTGGAGGTTCATATTTTGGAAACTCATCGGGCTTGCGTCCTTTTCCATGCATTTTGCAAAGTTCTTAGTGCCTTTTATGTCGGGCAAACGGACAAGATAGTTTTTGCAACTCACTGTTTGGCATCGATTGGAACTAAAGGTTTCATTTTTACCTTGCTTCTTGCTGTCTCGGCCTCAGGACCATATTGTCTGTTCCATTCTACGAGCTCATGATACCAGTGTGCACAAGCGACGATTTTTCTTTTATCAGCCAGAAAGATAGTGGGCCTTTGTACTACCAACTCATGAAACCAGTTGTGCATAATGCAACATTTTCTTTTGTCAATCAGAAAGATACGAAACCAAACCAGCTGTGCAGAATGCAGTAGATTTCTATCTAGATCAAACACTGCACCAGATGTTACTGACAAATCAAAGCAACATACGAAAATTTGAACAAGACAAAGGAACATAAGAAGATTGGAGCTGCTTATTGACAAGTAGTTGCAGCTCAACGCAGTAACCAAACTACACACAGAGACAACATCAACACACAGTACAGCGCTACGCAGAGACGCAGAAAAGATATTTCGGTCTGGCTGCAAGCATAAGCCATGGCAGCATGAACAAAGGCCTTTCAGCGCAGCAGGCCAAAGGCGCCGCGCACCTTGCGCAGGACGTGCACGGTCACCTTCGGGCGTCGCTTGCCATTCATCATCATGAGCTCGAAGAGGCAGACGTCGTGGGCGAGGAGGCCATTGTCGCCGACGAACTCGCGCCAGCCGCGGCCGGTGATGCCACGGCAGAACTTGTTGATGTTGTAGCGGGCGTGCCACTTCCCCTTGCCGCTGGTTCTCTCAAGGACGATGTCCCTTGAGGTTGTTCCCAGGTACTTGTCCGCGAATTCTGCAGAAATGCCCTGAGGAGACCAAACAAAACAATAAGCAGGTCGAGTTTTTGCCTGGTGGTGTGGTACTCTCTTTCAGAAGGGAGCCAGGGAGGCTACTTACTACCACACCGGGTCTGTCGCTGCGGAGATGGCTCGGGTGCATCACCTGCACGAACACCGGGTTCCTCGGCTCCACAGGCACACGGATGCTTGAGATCTCCTCCTTCTCTTGCTCCGTCAGATGGTATTCGCTGACCGGCCCATTCTTGCAGAAGTAGTACCCGGTCTTCGCAGTCCTTTCATCATCGTCGTCGTCGTCGTCGTCATCTTTTACTTCACCATGAGCTTGCTCTGCAGGTACATTACAGCATATCATTTCACAGTGATACTGCAAAGTTCTACACAATCAAGCAGATACTGATACTCTATCAATCACTAACCAATGTCACGGTAAAGCTCGCGCTTGGACCGTTTTGGGATGCTCCTGCTGGCATTCTTGTGAAGCGCCAGCTCCAGATGCGCATCATCCTCATCCTCATCCTCATCCTCATCGCCGTCGCTTGGCAGAGACTGCGGTGTGCAGGTGCAGTCTTCGGCTCCCTTGAATCGACGGCAGCCAAGCCGTGGTCTTCCTTGAAGCCTTGCAGAGCTCTCGATTCTCTCATAGCCATGGCTGCTGTTGTGGGTAAAATGGGGCCATGTCTTCTCGCAGCCGCTGGAATCGAACACGAGGACATCGAAGGAGGACACTCCGGTGTACTTGAAGAGCATGCAGTCTCCTTCGTCGATGCCGTGGGCGCTGACGAACTCCTTCCAGCCAGACTGGAGGAATACTTCATCCGTGTCAGTGCCTACTCCGATGCTCCATGTCTTGCCACTTGGGGATTTCAGACTGATGACCTCAGAGATGTGACCGTTGAAGTTATTTGCAAATCTTGCAGGTATGCTCTGCAACAAAATCATTCTTTAATTTGTTTTGTGACACATTTCTTCATTTCCTTACCCAATAATCATGCTTAAGCTTATTACAATGGAAATGCATGAAACTAGAAATCCTATTGAGATGCAGATGTTGTCATTCTCAAGAGAGAGAGAGAGAGAGATGCGATGTTGAAATACAGTGTATGAAGAACACAGCAATATTCCTTTGCATAGACCAACATCCACGCCCAAAATAACCCAGGGAAGTCGATTCCTCTAACACATTCAGTCACAGATGGAGAGCAGCGCATGCAAGGGAAGCTCGAGATGCTTTCTCACCATGGTTTCAGTGAAGTCCCCGACCATAGGCTTGAAGAAATGCTTCTTGTCGTCGGCCATGTGGTTCCAGTAGTAATGCTCTTGCCACTCCATGCAAATCCTGCAGTTCTTGTCCAGGTTCTTCATATTCTATAGATCCGGAAGAACAGAGAGAGATTAGCTGGGGAAAGATAAGATCATAAAAGCAGAGAGGGAAGCGCTGAATGGAAGCAGGGGAGCTCAGAGACCTCAGGTTCTACTACAGTTCTCCTTGGCCTTGAGATAGCATTGAGATACTTCCTATGGGCACTTCTGAGCCTAATAAATAGTAGATGGAAGCTGGCGGACCAAAATACCAGTTCTTTTATATTTATTTACATCTGGAGTTATTTGAACTTTTTAAACGCATGACCAGTGTATGGTTTGAGATGATTCAATATATGATTAACTTTTTCTAATTAGGTTTTGTTTGCATGTATTCGGATTCAATCAGTCCACGTGTGTTAGTGTGAATCGGTGCCATGTCTCGATAAAACCCGGTTTGGAGTTTCTTTTAGCGTAAATGCTCACATGCTCATGCCTAAAACTCTTCTATAGTAATATATACAAGTACACCCTACCTATATAAAAACTTCCAAAAGACTAGACTAGAATAGTAGATCTTCAAACTGGCGAAGTGACTCCTAAATGATAGTACTATGATATCCTCTTTGGAACAGGGAAATTCATAGAGATGGTACAAGAATTTGACAAGAATCAAAACTGCAAGTACGTATGATGACTGAAGACTTGACACGAGTATGCAAAATTCACTTCCACGAGTCTACAATTAATCTAGCCAACTGAGTATACTCACTTCTCAAATAAATTAAACTTGATCACTGGTTTACATACAAGTAGTCCCCTGCATCAAAGTGCGTCAAACTTGATGAAAGTGTGTTGTTATTTGAGGCGCTGGAAGTTTTATAAAATGGTTGAAAAGCATATTTTGATTCCACCAAATTATAAAGTTTGAGGCTTTCTTTTATTTGCAGAGGTTATTTCAGCATTGTGTTTAAATCTTGTACATAGCTCTGCCTTAATATTCATGTTGTTTGCGTTGTCAAACAATAATCAGTACGACTGTATCATGCTCTCTATTGCTTTAAAATGTGCACATCTCATCTTTTGCTGACGCAATAAGTTTGAAGTTTAACTTGATTTAAATAAAATAGTAGCATAAATATGTTACATGATTAATCTAATGCCTATGCGATATCATAAGTATATTAATATATATTTTGATATGCATTTTTGTTCTTGCACTCAGGGAGAGTATGAGTTCGCATCTTTTTTTTTTTTGACATGACATTTACAGTAAAGTAGCAATGTGTGGTGAGCGGGTACTGTTTTCCTTTCCCTGACCCCAAGAGACTAGGCATTGGAACTACAAAAAGATGCGTGCTATCCGATGAGCACACTGCAAAAGGAAAATTGGTCTATGCGTGCTTCACTATTCACAGTGCGTATGTTCTTGTTTTGCGATTTTCTTTGTCGGTTGGCTTCGTATGTCAATTTTCCAGGAGCTTCTTTATGGAAAAAATGAACACGATAATAATGGTACGATCGTTGGTAGAAATGTAGAAATGAAAGATTGGGGCACCTTCAATTCAATGATTAAAGCAAGTTTCGGCAGAGGTCTTGTCTCTCTCTAGCCCGGATGTGGGCGACTCTGATCACATCTCGTCAGTTGAGATTACTGCCGTCGAGCGCTCCGACATGGAGGAGCCCAAGAGCCAGAGGCTTGGTGACGCAGCGGCTTTAGGCATCCTGGATGTCGGGGTGTCGGTGGACGTCCTAGATGTCGAGGTGTCGGCGGAGTTTGGCGCTGCCGCTTGTAACCCAGTGCAGCATGAGTTGGTCGGATCGCTTGGTGCTGTTCACGCGGCGACAACGCCGGAGAGTCACAGTCACGACAGCGTCACTTCTACTGCCGATCCTGCCTCGTCTATGCAGTGACAAGTAGTGGTCGCAAAATCATTTATCCATTTAATACAGACGTTAAGGATTCAGTAGTTAGGTTTACAGTTTGGTGCTTAGGTTGTTGATGGCTTATCGCCACCATCATTCTAAACCTATGTTGTAGGTTTTACGACTATTTCATTTCTCTTAATAAAATACAGGTATACATGGCTGCTCGCCAAAAAAAAGATTAAAGCAAGTTTTTAACAGTGCTATAGCTATAAGTAAATTTATTCAATGACAAACTTTAGTACAGAGTAGCCAATAATAACTTGAATAGCCGTATACATGATCCTTATACATTGAAATGTATGCAACCGAGTATAGCTTGATCAAGGACAAATTTCTTTCTTTTATTAAAGTATATGCAATGGTATGTTTTGAGGGATCTCACAATTTAGAGCATCTCCAGCAATGCTACTTATCCCACTACTTATCCCTAATCTAAATAGCGGAGGACTATAATCAACTCCAGCATACTACCTATTACACCCAATAAATTTATTGTCTACCTAAATTCCTCTCTTCCCTACCCATTTTTGTTGGGTCAAGGCCACTTCCAAGACAAATCTTCACTCGCAACTTCTTCCCCATGAGACAGCGTCGCTCCCGCTACTTTCTTTTGCCACACGCCTAGCATCTTCCCCAGCGACGGGCTTGGGCCACCAGTGCGTCCTCCCCCGGCGTGACCTCCCCTGGCAATGTGGCCTGGGGCGTGGCCCAAGTAGTTGAACATGAACTGGGAATGGTGACATGCACAATGTTCCTCGAAATATAAACAAGTTTGGTCATTCAAATATGAGTTCAAACTCAGGAAAAGTTTTCCTTTTCTTTCTCGAATACGCAAACGGTTTACACATCGTTGTAAGATCGAGAAAAATTACGTCGACGTGCCTCTTGGACGCGCTAGGTGGGGCAAATGTTATACAACAATGAGTTTTATCGCGAAAAAATGTTATACAATGAGTTCATCCCCGCATATAGCAAAGTTGAGAGACTAGGACCTTCGAACCTGTTGTGAATGACGGCAAATAAACGACGAAGAACACAAGATCAAATCACAACGAGACACAAGATTTAACGTGAAAAATCCCTCCAATGCGAAGGGAAAAAACCACGGGCGCCAGCCAGCAAACACTCCTCACTATTATCAAGAGTCAGGTTACAACGCCATGCGGTGGCTTACAAGAGAATGAATAAATCAGTCGCAGTGAAACCCTAGGCGACGGGCCTCCGCTTCGCTCCGTCAGAAGTCCGACTATTATAATGTGTAACTGAATTTGGAACATATTCAACAGAAACCCGCTGAAACGCCTGCCTTTGAGCTCCTAAATCTCCAACCATAAGCTTAATCACCAACGTGCCTTAAGCCCTTAACAATTACTCCTACTGAAGTCCTATAGCTTAACTTGAACTTCTATTAAAACCTTAAACCCGACCACGAACACACGAAGCTTCTAGCCTTCTAACAAAAATCTTGAGAAAATAGAAAGTCGGAAATAGCTCGGGCTCCAGCTCTGAACACGGTCGACGTCAATGCCAATCTCGCCCCCATGACCGTCGTCATAGCCAAGTGGCCTCGTGTCACCGTCGCCCTGCCGCCGCCTTGCCACCCCGGCCTTGCCTGCTGACACCTGGCCCGCCCATGTCCACGCCCGCCTGGTGAAGTCGTGAGTGGAAATGGAAAAAAATGCTCGGGCATGGCATGGCGCTGCCGCTCAGGAGCTCAGCAATAAAAAGTTACAAACTTGACACGCGATGGCATTGGCAATGGCATCGCTCTGTTCTGATTCATTGCAGGTTCATGGCTCTCAAGAACTCGTGCAGAGCCGTCGTAGACGATCCGCCATCCTGCCTCCAGGCACTCTTCAACACCTCCTGGACCTCCTTGACGCGCCGCTGCGTGGCCGCCGACGCCACGGTGTCCCCCATCACCGTCTCCACGGCCTCGGCCACCTTGGACCACTCCACGACCGAGCTGTCCAGGTTCCCGCGCGCCACCTCCGCGCACACCCCCCACTCCTCCGCCAGCATCCCCGCGTTGTAGAACTGCTCCGCCGACAGCGGCCAGCCGAGGATGGGCACGCCGTGCTTCAGGCTCTCCAGCACCGAGTTCCACCCGCAGTGGCTCAGGAACGCGCCCGTGGCGGCGTGCGCCAGGACCCGCACCTGCGGCACCCACCCGCGCACCACGAGGCCTCTGTTCTCGGCGCGCGCCCGAGCCTCGAACCCCTCGGGCAGCCACTCGTCGCGGAACGCGCCGGCGACGTCGAAACCCACGGGCGGCCGGATTGCCCAGACGAACGGCCGGACGGTGGTTTCCAGAGCTGCGGCGAGCTCCGTCATCTGCTTGGCTTGTATGGTGTTCTGTGACCCGAAAGAAATGTACAGGACGGACGATGAACGATGCGTGTCGAGCCACCGGAGAACGCCGCGGCCGGTCTCGTTGATGCTCGAGTCGTCGTCGCCGCCGCCGCGGACGAGAGGGCCAATGGGCCAGACCGGAGCCTTGCCGGCAGCACGGCGCATCATTGCCAGCCCCGTGCTCTCGAACTCCTCTACCGTGTTGACGAGCACGGCGTCCGTGCGATACCCGTGGCGTATGGCCCGGTGGTAGAACGCCGTCCACCGGGCGCTCAAGTCGCCGTTGAAGAGGAAGACGGGCAACAGCTGCGAGCGGTGGAGCACCACGTCCGGGTACTCTGGCAGGCGGAGCAGGCCGTCGGAAGCGCCGAAAGGCAGCGCCGGCATGTGGCTCCAGAAGGCGCGAAAGATGGCGGTCCCGAACGCTCCGCAGGAGACGAAGACTGCGTGCGCGCACCCGTGCCGCCGCGCGACGTCCACCGTCCACGCGACGAAGATGTCGGCGACGATGCAGATGTCCACCTCGTCGCCGTTGCCGCTCTGTCCGCGGAGGCCCGACACGTAGTCGTCGAAGGCGGGCTCCAGGGACTCGAAGGCCTCGAAAAGCGTGATGAACGATGACATCGGGAGGGAGCTGGCTGACTCGCAACCGACGGGCAGGCCGTGGTCGGCCGGGACGAACGGCAGAGCGTGGAAACCGATACAGGTGGCCTGCGGCGTCGCGGCCGACGCCGACAAGGAGGAGCGCAGGGAGGCGACGTTGCCTGGAGTAGAGACGAGCGTGATGGCGGCGTCCGGGAGCTCCTGGGCGAGGAGGCGGGCGATGGCGAGGAAGCTGATGAGGTGGCCCTGACCGGGGAAGGGGAAGAGCACGACGTGTTTGGTTCTCGTGGTGGCCATGGATGCGAGATGCGGCTGAGGTCGTTGAGCTGAGCTAGCTAACCTTGCCTCCTTGGACCTTGGGTACTCCGTATGCAGTATGCAGTATGCTGTATGCCCACGAGAACGACTTGATCGACGAACGGCCAAAGACAGAAAACTGACCCCCGACCGCTCCTCTCGGGGGCGACTCGGGGCTCCCCGGCGCCGGCCAAGCGCGCCGCCCTAGCTCCTCCTCCTCGGCCGCCGTCGTCGCCCTCTGCACGCGGTGGCGGCGGCCAGCGCGTCCCCAAAAACCAGGCGTCGCCGTGGGCAACCTCCTCCTCCACCTCCCACTTTCTACATCCGCCCCCTTCTACCTTCCACCTCCCGTCCATGGTGCCTGGCTAGCCGGTGGCGGGCCACGGCGGTGGATCTGGCTAGCCCTAATCTGGTGGCGGCAGGCCCCACTTCTTGGGTGTGCGTCTGCGGACCCCCTTCCATGGTGCCTGGCTGGCCGACCGCGGGCTAGGGCGGTGGATCCGGGCCCCTTGGGGCCTGATTCGGCAGGCTCCGCCTCGGAATTGGTGGCAACGGGCAGCGCTCGTCGGCTGGCAGCGGGCCTCGCTTCCCCGGCGCCCGTCTGCGTGGATCCGCAGCCTCATCTTCGGCTTGCGACCGCCGGTGGCCGGACCTGGCTCCTAGGGGCCGGTTTCGGCTGCTGTGGGGTGGTGGCAGCTTTCTTTGCTGCTGTTCAGTGGTCGGGGTCTTCCCTCGCGCCAGCAGCTCCAGCGGATTGATGTGGCTTGCGGTGCATGTGCAGAGTCCAATGGTGCGCGCTATCCTTCATCGTGGTAGTGTGGGCGGCTGCTCTGTTGGTGCGTCCTCGACGCCGTGGTGGCGTGGATGGCATTGTCTTGCTCGTTGGTTGAGCAAGCACTCATGCCGCCCTTCGTGACAGCGGGCTAGGGGTTGTCCTCAGCTCGTCATTACCTTCTTGGAGGCGTTGTCCTCAACTCGTCATCGGGAACCGCTGGGGCAAGCTTGGGATGAAAGTTCATGGATGCTATTCACAGCGAAGTTGGCGTTTTCGGATGTCATCTCCTTCCTGAAGGCTTCGTTGATGCTCCATTCTTGTCTCCATCGTGCCAGTCTTCTGCCCGTCACTCCTCCTGTGCGGTCTCCGTGGATGCTGCTATGTGTCTTTTCGCGCTTCATATTTCTCAGCACTTTGGTATGTCCAACTGGTGTAGGTTGTAGCCGTAGTAGTCTTGTTGGTATGTCGTTTAGCCCCCTCTCTGGTAGATGCTTTGCTGCCGAGAGCGCGGTGACCCCATCCACGGATGCTTTGTTGCGTCGAGACATTAATATTTCTATCTATATTTGATTAAACTTTAAGCACTTTGACAAAAATGCACCTAGAATTGTATTAAGTTCCTAGACAGATTTAGTAGAATATTATTTTTGGCATTCATTGAAGTATAATCAATGCTCACAACGTCCAAAATCGAGTGCACTTCTCCTGCTGCAGATTCTTTGTACAAGCTGATTCTTTGATTGAAAATGATCTCCTGCGTCAGGGTCTGACTATTGATATCACACACTCCTTTGGTGACATTGGCTCTAATTCATAGCGCACACAACTTTGCTGACCTTTGGAATAATTATCCAGGTCCCTAGTACAGCTCTTGATGCAAGAGCTCTACAAAATATTTTTGATCTCGTATTTCGATATATGCAAAAGAGCATTTAGACTAGATCCAAAATACAATTGCTTTTCGCTACACAAAAATCAACACACTTAGATTTATCTTATCCATGCATGATCTCGTATTCATTGAACCTTATGAATAACAATCTCTACTAGAAAATGTCGCAGCACATTGTGGAATCCCATACGTTTATTTAGTAGTGCCAGTAACATAAAACGCAATGAGAACAGAACGATCCAGAGTGACTGACTGGGTAGTGGGGTCACATAGCATGCAGGGCCGGGGCGGAGTGTCAGTGACAAACAGCATTCGATGCAGTAGCGTCAAAGAACTGCGTCCCAGCCCGAGGACAGCTGGACGAGACACACTTGGGTCCGTTAGCCAGGCCTCGTTTAGTTATCTAAATTCACCCTAAAATTTAACTATATAGATTTTTATTCCCCATCACATTAAAATGCTAGTAAATGTATGGAGTACTAAATATAGATAAAATTAAAAATTTATTGTACAGTTTTGTTATATTTTATAAGACGAACGTTTTGAGTTTAATTAATTAATGTTTGAGCAATTATTAGCAAATAAAACAAAACTACTACAGTGCACGACACTGTAGTTTTTCCCGATTCGGCCACCGAATCGGGCAACTAAACAAAGCCTAGGGTCCAATACGAGTACAGGTCAACCGAACGCTAATACAATAGTATAATCGTGTCACTGTACTAATACAGTAATTTTACTGTATAAGATTCTCTGTCTACATGCCTAGAGTATTTTCATAAGGCTTAATTTGAAAATAACCCCACCGTTTCCCTAGGGACGAGCCCGACACGTTACTGTGGACGGACCAAATTTGATGGCCACGCGAGGTTCCTGTTTTCCCCGGGCGTCGCTCCCCGTCCTAGGACGTGCTGGCGTCGCTCCCCCGCCTCGCCATGCGAGCGCGCGCCGCGCAGCAGCGACATAACGGGATGGGAGGGGCCGCTCCTGCATGTACTGTTGAAGATGGTAAGATGCTCCCCCTACATGTACAAATTCCCCGGGTGTGGCGTAGCCGTGCTGCCAAAATAAGCGTAAAGGGGTTTCAATAGATGTTTGGTTGGGTGACTATCCAAAAGGCTAATTTTTAGCAATTTGGTTACCTTTACAGGATCTGCAGCCTGACTAGGGCTGGCCATAAGTGACTCCTTAGCCTGTCTAGGATTGAACGACCAATTCGGTCGTTCTCCTGGAACCAGGCCAGGGCTAGCATCGATTTTCATTCTTGCCACTGCACCAAATGGTCCTCTGCGCTCCTCCGCTTGCAAGGGACGGTCACCGGTCCACTCGTGAGCAAGTGGTCTTCCTCTTTGCCTGCTGCCACGCTACTGCTCGTCTGCGTTGTCGGTGATATCGCCCTCGAAAATGAACACACCGTGGGATTGTGGGAGGTGAGCAGTGCCTTAAGCATCGACGAAGCTTCTCCAGTGGTGTTGCACCTGCGCCATGGCCACAAGGCGCATGACGGCCAACACCAGTGTAACAACCCGAAAATCCGAGCTAAATTTTTTTTTGACAAAACCCTGAGTGATGGGTGTGACATGTCATCATATACCCCTAACCTTGCATTAACCCTAGCATGTCATGCATAAGCATCAAGTTTAATCAAAGTCATAGGTCATGATCAATGTTTCATATGATATAACATGATGTTGCAATGGTTTTACTTCAATGTTTCATTAGCTCTCATGCCATGTTGCATCAATGGGTGATTTGGATTTTCATTTGATTTATGTGATGATTAATAAATAAAACCATAATATTTATTTTCACAAATAAATATTAAGGAAATGATACCCTAATAATAGTAGGGCCTTGTATGCTCACTACTTTGCTAATTAAAGTTAGCACATCACATATATATATATGTAAGTATATGTATACATGTATTTGAAAATGGAAAAGAGAAAAGAAATGAAAACAGAAAAAGGAAAAGCATCTGGCCCGAACCTAACTGCCAGCCCAGCCCGGCGTGCCCCTCTTTTCTCTTCTCTTCCCGCCGGCCAGCCCAGCAAGCAGCCTAGCAAGACGACCCAGCCGCTCGCCCGCGCTCCCGCTCGTCGCGCTGGCCCAGCAAGGAGTCGCGCGAGCGCGTCCACGCCCGCGCCGCGTCACCAGCCACCGTCACTGACGTGTGGGTCCTGATGTGGGACCCACCTCTCATCTTTTTCAGGGGTGAGGTCACCAGACCTCCCCTGCGTCACCCCACCTCGCACCGCCCGCGTGAGCGCCACGCGAGATCACCTTGGCCGCCCGATCCTCTGCTGCCCTGCATCGACGGCCATCTCGCCTGCCAGCTCGGCCGACAACTCCTGCATATAGCACCCACGACCGCGGGGATTTTTCCCTCGCGCGCGCGCTCGCAACCGCCGCACACCCGCTATCCCCTGGCTGTCCCCCCTCTTCCTTAGCCCCGATGGAAACACCCTGAGCCGCTGACCGACGCGCCCCACGAGAGAGGGCGACGTGGAGCATCCCTATGCCACGAACCCGTCCGGCCGCGCGCACACACCACCTACCACCACGGCCGCCATATAAGGAAAGCGCCCTGGACGCCCTAGGGTTCCAAGCCCTCCGCTGCCGCTTGCGGCTCGCAATTCACCTCTCCACCACCCTAATTCCGAAGAAGAAGGGGAGAATTGGAGAAGAAGGAGGCGGGGAAGAGGAAGAAGAAGTTCCGCCGCCGCCGGAGTTGGGGAAGAAGAAGAAGAAGGACGCCGCCGCGGAGCTGCCGCTGCTGCCGCGTCGGGGGCAAGAAACCGGAGCTGTACCGTGAGCCAAAGCTGTTGGACGTGTACCGCAACTTCATCATCGACCGCGCCGATCAGCACCTCCTACATCGCCCTCTTCCGCCCCGACCTCTGCTGCCGGCCATGGCGCTCCGCCTTGGAGCGCGTAGGCCAAGGCCTCACCCAACCTACTTGGACACCCGCACCCGCACTCACAGACCAGCTGAGCCCCTTGGACCACGGCATCAGGCGGATGCCAGACCGGAGCACCGCCATGCCAGTCGCCACGCGCCAAGCGTCGCCGCAGCGAAGCCATCTTGATCGCCTCTCCGTTGAGCCCAGCCTCCCTTTGACCTCGGATCCGCGCTCGTCTTGATGAGATGAATCCCGTGTGCTTCTTGGCTCCGCATTTGCCTCGCCGGAGCATCGTCCCCGACCCACCTTCCCGCTGTCGTGCCGCAGCCACGCCACTCTAGAGCGCCGCCGTTCACCGCCGTGTTCCCACCGTCTTCGACAGCCGCTGGGAGCCAGAGGACGAGGATCGTGTCCGCTGAGATGAGCTGTTTTGGTTGGACAAGAAGATGGAGACCGTGGACCCTCTCGGAGTGCCGTTGCCGTGCACTGAGGTTCCGCCGGTGCTCCGCCGCGGGAGTCGCTGCCCACGCGGACTCCGTCGTGGCTTTTGGTCACCGCCGACGCCTCGGAGAGGTGCTACGTGCACCCAATCGCAGTTTCGTACCTCGTTTTGGACTTGAAATGACTCGATGTCGAGATGCCATTGAGCGCCGTCACCGCCGACCCGCCGTCCGCCGTGGAGCGCATCGCCGGAAGCCAAGACGCCATCTTGATGACCACCATCGTGTTCGCCTTGACATCCCAGAGCTGATGGGCTAGTTGATGGGACCAAAGAACCACAAGAGGCGCCAGATTTTGGAGGAATGCCACTGATGGTGAGCTGCGCCGTCGGGCGGAGCGGACAGAGGAAGGGGATGAGGATGACCTGAAGAAGGTGGACGTGGTCCACGTGAGCCGCGACACTGCAAGTGGGCCAGCGTGAGCCGGTGCACCGAGGAACCAGCCTGTGGACCCGCATGAACCCGAGTGAACACCATGCACCCGGAGTACATGGACCAGAGAGGCCGACAGTGGACCCCAGGGAGTGCGATGTACCATGGACCAGCAGCCGTGGACCGAGCCCGGTTTGAATCCAGCGTGATGACGTGGCAGCACCAGAGCGTGCCACGTGGCGGGCCCGACACGACCCATATCCGACCCACTCGGCCCAATAACGGCCCGTTAACGGCCCAGTGGGGCCCACCAGACCGTTGACTGCTGACGTTAGCATGACGTCACCCCGGACCCACCTGTCAAACCTCTGTTGACCCGGTCAACGCTGACGTCAGCATGACGTCATCCGCCACGTCAGCCGCTGTGTTGACGCTGTTTGACCCGCGCGTGACACGTGGCCCAATCTCGTGTTGCCACGTGTCAGCACCAGATAAATCGCCCCTTTTTATTTTTTAGAAAATGGTTAAATCTTTGAAAAATCATAACTAATTCATACAAGCTCAGAAAATTATGATCCACATATCCAAATTTTCTATAAATCGAGCCCTATCTATCTAAGCTTGTTTGAGTCCATTTAGATCTTCTATTTTGCATTTGTTCTTTGTTCTAATCTATAGGGGTCGCTCCCGTGACCATTAATTCTCGGTTACAGGCTCGAGCAAGGATAATTCTGACGACAGTGACTACCAGAAGAAGTCCGACAGCTACGTCAGTGAAGGTGCAACACCTCACCCAACCTCGTAGATCCCATTAGGCATGGCAAATGTAGTATGGATAGTGCTTTAATTCCTGTTGCTACACTAAATTGCCTATGCTAGGATTGCATGATACATTATTATTTGATGAGCCCTACCTTGTTGTAAACTTTCACCTGCTTACCCGCTGTTATGTTAGCCACTTGCTTATCTGCTATATTTATATTTTATATATGTATACTTCACTCGCTTACATTTTGATGCGACGTGATGAACCCCGGGAAGGCCTGGAGGGTGCCATGCTAGAGATGTGTGAGTTGATGGATCAGATGAGCATGTGAGCTGATGATGTTGTATCTGGGTTTGGGGTGGAAATTACGGCAGGGAGTAGGGTGAGGGTTGAGTCGATCGAGCTGGGATCTACGATGAGCTTTTGGAGCAAGTCTTACCAGGGAATGGATCTGGACATTCCCATGAGAGGAGCCTGTGGCGGGCTAACTGAGATGTGATGGTGGTCTTTGGGTGTGATCCTCTGAGAGGTGGAGCCCGGGACGAAGGTGCCGTGGTAGCACGTTAAAGATAAACCCTGACGAAGATATCCTGGTTTGGTCACACTTAGGAACTGCTGCGCTGGTATCCAGACCTTAGGAATCTCTTACTTTCCACTCGCCCTCCATGGGGGAGATGGCCGAACCGCTGGATAGATCGATGCCACTACTGCTAGGCGAGTAGTGATAGGAAGGTATATGCATGGGATGGAGCTAACACCCTACCAAGATGATCATGGCACCCCCTTTGGGAGTGGGTATATGGCATGGCATCCTCTACGGGAGTGGATACATGCTCTCTTCACAGTTCCAACAATCCAGAGCTGGATGGTAGAGTGGCATCGTTCTATGGTAGTAGGCACCCAGAATCTGCCTAGGTGGTGATCAACACCGATGATGGTTATCTAGTGGATTAGTGAAACCTCTGCAGAGTGTATGGTTGATCGATCGATACATAAGCCAATTCATTGGCTATGGACCTTTCCTTAGGAGGATGCACCGGACTAGTGAGCGGAGTGTTCTACCTTCCTCTGAGTGTGATTTTTTCGGTCGTGAGCTAGGTTGAGGGCTGTGGGCCGCTGAGACAAGCCGAGAGGGAGTTGGCTTGTCGACTTGAGTCTGAGATGGTGTTGGAGGAGTTGGGATGGTGCTACAGATATGGATGGTGATAGATGTGAGAATGGGAAAGTGCTTAAAACTTGATTACTATACTATTATTTAATTATATACCTGATGTTGCATAGGAAATCCCAGCTTTATAGGTTCCTTTTGATATATCCTTATTGCATCCAGTTACCACAAAGCAATGCATAGGATGAGAGTGTGGCCAGTACAAATCATACTGAAAATTTGGTTTCAGGTTCGAGGAGTGAGTACTCATCTGGGGAGTATAGCGATTGAGGGTTTCGTGCCTACGCTCAAGTTGGATCAAAGATGATGGCTTCCGTACCTCAAGCTTTTATTGTTATGCTGCATGAACTCTGATTCTGCCTAGTGGTGATGTAATAAGTTATTGTAAACCCCTCTATTGTACTCTTTTGTTCGATGTTTGGATTATGGTATTCAACTGTTATTGGGTAATGTGATTTAAATGGTCATATTAGACTCCGATTCTGTGATTTTCCCTTCGTGGAAATCAATGTCGTTTCAGTTGGTATCAGAGCCATACTTAACCCTAGGACAAAACCCTAGAAATGGACGATAGAACAGGACAAACTAGCTTTCTTTCGGTTATATACCGACCCTGCATTTCTTCTTATGCAAGGTTTCTCTATTATTACTGACTTGCTGACCTCTTTCCCTTTAAACGTGCAGATGACAAGCTTTGGACCCCCGCTTGGACCGTTGAGCAGTATGCCCAAGGCTGAGTTCACCTACCAGGGACAGGAGTTTCTAGGCTTTCCGTACACCCTTCGCCATGTTCTGGGAGTGCCCGGAGTGCCCGTTGAGGAGATCAAGTACACCTACACTAGAGTACCTGACTCAGAGGGAGGAATCAAGGGTTACATGGTCACTCACTTGGAGATCCCTGCAAGTCAGACTCTACCTTCAGTACCAGCTCTCCTAGAGATGATAGTCGAGGACTCAATCGAGGAAGGAAGCCAGTCTGTGTCACTCAAGGCTCTGCGTGAAGTGATGAAGACTGCTTACGAGCACCTTCGCAACATAGAGTTTCATCTTCTTTCTCAGGCCCTAAACTCTCTCCTCACACCAGAGCAGCAGGACGACCAGGTCAGGCCGGTCATCCTAGCTGAGACCAGTCTTTGCAGCCGTGCCTTCGCCGCTCACCTCTTCGAGCAGAACCGCTACATAGAGCACTTGGAGAAGAAGAGGCGTCTTGACCGCAACACTCTGATGGAGTACCAGGAGTTCTGCAAGAAGGAAGCTGAGGAGAAGGAAAGTCTCAAGGTAACCATCGCCCTGATCCAGGACAAGCTTGCACGTCAGGCAAGTGCCCACAAAGATGAGGTCGCTGACCTGTGAGACAAGGTGGAAGACATTGGGCTTCAGAACTACTACCTCAACGCAAGAGTTCTCTAATTGGAAGGAGAGAAGATTGACAAGGACAAGGAGATTAGAGATCTTCAGAAAAGGTGATGGGAAGATGGCAAGAGCAACTTCACTGTGCAGTGTGAGAAGTCAATGCTCGTCAAAGCCCTGAAGAAAGCAGAGACAAAAGCACAGTGCAACCAAGGCCATCCGATTGCCCTGATGATCCAGAACAAGACCTTGGTGGAAAGGTACAAGAGGCTCAAGATAGCTTGGAAGAACGCCGATGAAAGACGCTGACAGGAGTACGTTGAGTTGTGGGACCGACTTCCTTTGTCTGCTAGACGCAAGGACCCCTTCAAGAAAACTTTCCAGATTAGCCAGACTCTCTTGTGGCATGACCACTGTCTAGCACCCACCAACCTGCGGCTTACCAAGGAGTTCGGAGAAGCTCAGGCTTACGTGAAGCGCCTTCACATGTCACAGGAGGAGCTGATGGTTCTTGGCAGCCATTTCCACCCAGCAGTGTACAACACACCGATGTACGAGTCAGAGTAGTGTGGACCCCGCATGGCCACATCATGAGTTAGAGTTGAGCTATTCGTTATCCATGAGCTCTGATGTATCAACCCTGATGTACCCTCCATGAGCTATCATCTCGTAGTATGAGTCTCGCACGTCATCTAGCGTAGCTGCTAGAGATGATGCCATGTAATGCAAACCATGTAATGAATGATCGATCTTATCGCATTTTATGGCTCTTATTGCTTCTTTGTATGACTGTTGGATAGATTAAATGTTTTTCCTTAAATCGTTGAAATCATTTAATTATATTGAATTAATAAAGTACTAAACTGTTGTCGACCCGTGTCACAGATGTCTGCATGTCGTTCCGCACGTCTGGGTAACCGTCCGCCTCCACCCGAGCCCGAGCTTGGGCGTGGAAGATGCTATGGACGTAGGGGTGGTCGCGTTCCACCCATCGACCTCAACTAAGGTGGGAACGATAATGAGCGGACCCTGCCAGCTGGAGGTGCTGCTGGAGGAGCTGATGCTAATGGCAATGGACCTCTACCTCAGCCAAACCCTCCACCGTAGCCAATTCCGCCACCACCACCGCCGCCAAACCTAGCGGAAGTGATGGCGCAACAGACACAGCTGCTTGCCGCATTGGTCAATGGGGCCAATCACCGCTATGGAGGCAACCCGAATGACTTCTAGAGGAAACTTGAGGGCTTTCTGAAGCTCAGGCCACCCACTTTTGATGGCACCTACAAGGAACCACTGGAAGCTGATGATTGGCTTTGCGAGATTGAGAAGAAGTTGGAGCTTACCACTTGTACCCCTGAGGAGCGAGTCGGAATCGCTGCTCACCATCTCACTGGAGCTGCACGCTCCTGATGGGACAGCTACTGCCAAGCTCATGAGGACCCCAATCACATCACCTGGGATGAGTTCACTGATGAGTTCGAGTACCATGTACCTGAGGGAATCATGGAGTAGAAGGAGGAGGAATTCCACAACCTTACCCAGAAGGGATGTGACATCTGTGAGTACACCAACACCTTCACCAGCTTGCTGCGCTATGCACCCTTGCATGTTGTGGCATCTAAGAAGGAGAAGATTACTCAGTACAGGAAGGGTCTGAACCCCAAGATCAAGGTAGCCCTGGGAGGCACCAAGAGTCACACTCTTCGTGATATGATCGATCGTTGCATACAGATCAAAAAGGACCAAAAGGAGGTAGAGGAAATGTCCAGAAGGGAGAAGAAGAAATCCGAAGGCTCCTACCGTGACCATGAGCGCAAAAGGTTCCATCGGGACAGGTCTTCTAGCCGTCCTCATTATGGCAAGGACTCTACCTATGGCTCGGGTAAGAGTGGTGGTGTCTACTCTGCTGACCACTCCTGCTCTTCCCGTGACCATCGCTCCCGCGACCGTCACTCTCGTGACCACCACTCTCGTGACCGCTCTGGGAAGGATTGCTACCCCCGTGAGCACTCTTCACAGCCACGTCACTGGACCGATCACTCTACACCTGCTTGTGCTGTGCCAAACTCAGGCAACTGGAAGGCCGCTGCGCCAACCCCCACAGCCAGTGTGCCATTCACTTGCTTTGGTTGTGGCAAACCTGGTCACAAGGTGTATGACTGTCCTGAGAATACACCCGCACCTGCTACACCCAAGTCTCAGTACTATGGATCTGCAAGCCGTGGTCGCCTCATGCACATGAACGCAGAAGAAGCTCAAGCTGCCCCAGATGTGGTGTATGCTATGTTTTTAGTTAGTGGCATTAAAGCATCCGTTCTGTTTGATTCTGGAGCTACATGTTCATACATCTCATCCAAGTTTGCATGAGATAATAACATACCTACCACTCCATGTTTGGAGCCTATAATCACCATTTCTCCCCTAGGTGAGATGAGAAGCACCCATATCTGTAAGGGAGTTGTCGGTTACCGAGAAAAGGGGTAACTTAAACCTTCCTTGTTTTCGGTTGAACCCCGAGTTTACCCTCAGATTAATCTCACGGGACCCTCAAAAAAACACGTGCAAGACCAGACCGTACATCCTCGACACACTGGGGCCCACCCGCAAATACACACTAGGCCAGCCCACAACAGAGTACCTAGCTTCTGCCGCAACCCTCGAGAAATCACTGACGTCACCAGCCGATGATCACTCGAGGGGGACCCCGTGTCAAGTGTCGAGGCCCTGGCGGGACGGACGCCTCGATACGACAAGGGTCGAGCCCCCCTTGATCCACCAACTCCAGGTGCGTTCGATAGCACATTTAATAAAACTATCTAACCTCGTCAAATCGTATGGCTATAGTGTCCGCACAGTGGTCCGTACAGCGGTCGAATCCCGCTTTACTGCCCATACTGAGGACGTGCATCGGTCTGCATGGCACTATTACGCCGTACTCAGTGCTGTTAGGCAGCTCGAGGCCCCCCTCGACGCGCTACGTGACAAACAACTGACATCGGATTCCCTAAATTCAATCTTTTCTGCTCAACCACTACGCTCGAGGCTACCCTTTGACTGGGCCTCGAGTACGCATCGACGCCCTCCGATCAACCTACATTGACTCCAAAAGCTGCGCAAACAACTCCCGATGCGACCCCAACAGGAACTCGCACGTCCTCTACAGGGGATCATGTCTTTCGCCGGTCAGCAACCACGTCTCCAAAGGACGCCTGTCAACTCCGAGCCACACTGCTACAGAACAAGCCATGCTCAGCGCACATCTCTACAGAGGCCTTGAGTTGACTACCACGACCCGCGACGTCACCACCGCATCATCGAACTAGGATATCTGTACCCCTGTGCCTCCCCTTGGCCTATAAAAGGGGATGCCAGGAGACCCGATAGAAGAAGAGGAGAAGAGAACCGACTCCAGACAACGATCCCACGAACAACCAAACACACACCTAGGCAGACTCCTAGACCCCGAATAACTCTTCCGCTCTGTACTCGACCCCCCCTCGAACTCCCTCCTTCGCTTGTATTCGCCCCTATACAAGCACTTAGGTGCAAGATGATACAAATCTTCTCCTCCCGCTGGACGTAGGGCCTTCTTTGCCCGAACCAGGATAAATCGCTGTGTTCTTCTTGCATCACCCATCCGGACGGGTTACACACACATACGATTACTCGTTGGCTTAGGACACCCCCGGGGTTCCTCAGGCTGATAGGAGTGAAGCTTTCTATCGAGGGTCTAACCTTCCGAGCTAACCTTACCCTTCTACCATCAAATGGTTTGGATGTCATCCTAGGCATGGATTGGCTTACCGAGCACAAAGGTTTGATCTCTTGTTCACCCAGATATGTTCAGATAACTCACCCCTCAGGCCAAGCAGTTAGATATGCACCTCTAAAGGATAAGTCTGTATCTGTGCTATGTGCTCTGAATGCACTCAAGATTCAGGAAGAATCTCTAAAAAAGGAGAAAACTCTCACTGATGTCCCAGTTGTCAGGGAATATGAGAACGTGTTTCCAGAAGAGTTGCCAGGCATGCCACCTGATCGTGATGTTGAGTTCATCATTGACCTTGTGCCGGGAACCGGTCCCATTTCTATGTGACCGTACCACATGTCAGTTGATGAACTAGAAGAGCTCAAGAAGCAGCTGAAAGAACTTTTCAATAAGGGCTTTGTTAGGCCTAGTGCTTCACCCTGGGGATCACCTGTTCTGTTTGTGAAAAAGAAGGATGGCTCAATGAGGATGTGTGTTGACTACTGTAATCTCAACGCTGTTACCATCAAGAACAAGTATCCTCTGCCAAGGATCGATGACTTGCTTGATCAGCTTCATGGAAGTACTTCTCGAAGATTGATCTCAGATCTAGTTATCATCAAATGAAGATTCACGAGGAAGACATTCCCAAGACAGCTTTTGTCACTCGCTATGGGCAGTGTGAGTTTACTGTTGTATCCTTCGGTCTCACGAATGCCCCTGCCTACTTCATGAACATGATGAACAAGGTGTTTATGGATGATCTTGATCAGTTTGTGGTGGTCTTCATTAATGACATTTTGGTGTATTCATCCACTGCCGAAGAACATGAAGCACACCTGAGAGTAGTGCTCGAGAAGCTATCCCAACACTAGCTCTATGCCAAGTTCAGCAAATGTGAGTTCTGGCTTGAAGAAGTTGTTTTCCTTGGTCATGTACTCTTAGCAGATGGTGTTGCTGTAGATCCTGCAAAGATAGAGGCCGTGAAAGAATGGGAGCAACCTCGCAATGTGTCTGAGATCAGGAGTTTCTTAGGATTGGCGGGTTATTATTGCTGATTCATTGAGAACTTCTCGAAGATAGCTCGTCCTATGACAAATCTCTTGAAGAAGACCAACGAGTTTGAATGGACACCTGAGTGTGAGCATAATTTCCAAACTCTGAAGGAGAAGCTCACTACCACGCCTGTCCTAGCCTTACCTGATATCACTAATGACTTTGTCGTCTATTGTGATGCCTCTCGCCAAGGACTAGGTTGTGTGCTGATGTAGAATGGGAAAGTTGTTGCTTATGCTTCCCGGCAACCGAAGGAGCACGAGAAATGATACCCCACTCATGATCTCGAGTTAGCCATCGTTGTGCACGCCCTGAAGATCTGGAGGCATTATCTCATTGGCAACAAGTGTGATATATACACCGATCATAAGAGATTGAATTACTTCTTCACGCAGGAAGATCTGAACATGAGACAGTGCAGATGGCTAGAGCTAATCAAGGACTATGACATGGAGATTCACTATCATCCAGGAAAAGCGAATGTAGTCGCAGATGCTCTTAGTCGCAAGACTCATTGTCATGCTTAGTTCACCTCAACCCTACCACCTGAATTGAAGAAAGAAATTGAAGATCTTCAGCTCGACATAGTACCCCATGGTCTGTTGCACGAAATTTGTGAAGCTCAGAAAAGTTGTAAGGAAATGGAGTACATACGTGGGTTGATGAAGCTAGGCTATAGCCCCGAATTCAGAAAAGATGAGCATGGAACCATCTAGTTCAAGGACAGAATCTGTATACCCAGCAATCCTGCTTTGCGTAAGGAAATTTTGTCAGAAGCACATGACTCTAAGTATTGCATCCATCCTGGAGGTGCAAAAATGTATCAAGATGTAAAGAAGCACTTCTGGTGGAAAGGCATGAAGGCAGATATTACTAGACATGTGGCCGAATGTGACGTCTGTAACAGAGTCAAGGCCGAACATAGAAGACTCGCTGGTTTACTCAAACCACTCGATGTTCCTGAATGGAAGTGGGAGAGCATATCCATGGACTTTATCGTGGGATTGCCTCGATCCCCGCAAGGTAATGACTCCATCTGTAATAGTCAATCGTCTGACTAAAGTCGCCCACTTTGTGCCTGTCAAAACCACCGTTAGCACTGAGAAGCTAGCAGATATCTACATCAAGGAGATATTTAGGCTGCATGGAGCCCCTAAGAGTATTGTGTCAGATCATGGACCCCAATTCATGTCCTGATTCTGGCAGGCTCTTCACGAGTCCATTGGGACTGACCTTGATTACAGCACCACCTACCACCCGTAAACAGATGGTCAGACAGAAAGGTTGAATCAGATTCTTGAGGATATGCTTTGTGCCAGTGTTCTCAAATATGGAACAAATTGAGAGAAGTGTTTGTCGTTTGTGAAGTTCTCTTACAACAACAGCTATCAGGCTAGTATCAAGATGTCACCGTTCCAGGCTCTTTATGGCAAGCCATGCAGGACCCCGTTGATGTGGGACCACCCAGGTGAGAGAGCCGTCTTTGGCCCCGCCAAGATTAAGGAAGCCGAAGAAGGAGTAGCTCAAGTTAGAGAGAACTTGAGGATCGCTCAAAGCCGATAGAAGAGCTACGCGGATAAAAGGCGTCAAGATCTTGAATTCAAGGTTGGGGACCATGTCTATCTCAAAGTGTCTTCACTTCGTGGTACTGTCAGATTCCACGTGAAAGGGAAGCTAGCTCCAAGATATGTTGGTCCTTACCACATCTGTCAAAGAGTTGGAAAGCTCGCATACAAGCTTGAACTACCCCCACAGTTGGCAGGAGTACATCCCGTATTCCATGTCTCACGGTTACGCAAGTGCTTAAGGGTACTCGAAGAAGAAGCAGTTACCACTGATGTGCTTGATATCCAAGATACTCTGGAGTATAAAGAGCACCCCATCAAGATTCTGGGATATGACACCAAAGAAACCCGAAGCAAATCTATCCCTATGTGCAAGGTTCAATGGAGCAATCACAATGAACATGAAGCAAAGTGGGAAGATGAGAATCGGCTGCTGCTACAGTATCCTTACCTCTTTGAAGGGTATGTCACTTCTTAAAATCTCGAGGACGAGATTCCAATGAGGGAGAAGGACTGCAACAACCCAAAAATCTAAGCTAAAAAATTTTATTTGACAAAACCCTGAGTGATGGGTGTGACATGTCATCATATACCCCTAACATTGCATTAACCCTAGCATGTCATGCATAAGCATCAAGTTTAATCAAAGTCATAGGTCATGATCAATGTTTCATATGATATAACATGATGTTGTAATGGTTTTACTTCAATGTTTCATTAGCTCTCATGCCATGTTGCATCAATGGGTGATTTGGATTTTTATTTGATTTATGTGATGATTAATAAAATAAAACCATAATATTTATTTTCACAAATAAATATTAAGGGAATGATACCCTAACAATAGTAGGGCATTGTATGCTCACTACTTTGATAATTAAGTTAGCACATCACACATATATATATGTAAGTATATGTATACATGTATTTGAAAATGGAAAAGAGAAAAGAAATGAAAATAGAAAAAGGAAAAGCATCTGGCCCGAACCCGCATGCCAGCCCAGCCCGGCCTGCCCCTCTTTTCTCTTCTCTTCCCACCAGCCAGCCCAGCAAGCAGCCCAGCAAGATGGCCCAGCCGCTCGCCCGCGCTCCTGCTCGTTGCACCGGCCCAGCAAGGAGTCGCACGCGCGCATCCACACCCGTGCCACGTCACCAACCACCGTCGCTAACGTGTGGGTCCTGATGTGGGACCCACCTCTCATCTTTTTCAGGGGTGAGGTCACCTGACCTCCCCTACGTCACCCCGCACCGCGCCTCTCGCGTGAGCGCCAGGCGAGATCACCTTGGCCGCCCGATCCTCTGCTGCCCTGCATCGACAGCCATCCTGCCTGCCAACTCGGCTGACAACTCCTGCACATAGCACCCATGGCCACGAGGATTTCCCCTCGCGCGCGCGCGCTCGCAACCGCCACACACCCGCTGTCCCCTGGCTGTCCCCCTCTTCCTTAGCCCCGACGGAAGCACCCTGAGCCGCTGACTGACACGCCCCACCAGAGAGGGCGACGTGGAGCATCCCTATGCCACGAGCCCGTCCGGCCGTGCCCACACACCACTGACCACCGCGGTCGCCATATAAGGCAAGTGCCCCAGACGCCCTAGGGTTCCAAGCCCTCCACCGCCGCTTGCGGCTCGCAATTCGCCTCTCCACCACCCCAATTCTGAAGAAGAAGGGGAGAATTGGAGAAGAAGGAGGCGGGGAAGAGGAAGAAGAAGTTCCGCCACTGTCGTAGTTGGGGAAGAAGAAGAAGGACGCCGCTACGGAGCTACCGCGTCGGGGGCAAGAAACCAGAGCTGTTGGACATGTACCACAACTTCATCCTCGACCGCGCGGTGAGCACCTCCGCCATTGCCCTCTTCCGCCCCGACCTCTGCTGCCGGCCATGGCGCTCCGCGTTGGAGCGCGTAGGACAAGGCCTCACCCGGCCTACTTGGACACCCGCACCCGCACTCACGGACTAGCCAAGCCCCTTGGACCATGGCATCAGGCGGATGCCAGACCGGAGCGCCGCCATGCCAGTCGCCGCGCACCGAGCGCCGCCACGGTGAAGCCGTCTTGATCGCCTCTCCGTTGAGCCCTGCCTCCCTTTGACCTCAGATCCACGCTCGCCTTGATGAGACGGATCCCGTGCGCTTCTTGGCTCTGCGTTTGCCTCGCTGGAGCACTGTCCCCGAGCCACCTTGCCGCTGTCATGCCACAGCCATGCCGCTCTAGAGTGTCGCCGTTCACCGCTGTGTTTCCACTGTCTCTGACCATCGTCGGGAGCAAGAGGACGAGGATCGTCTCCGCCGAGACGATCTGCGTTGGCTGGACAAGAAGATGGAGACCGTGGACCCTCTCGGAGTGCCGTTGCCGTGCACCGAGGTTCCGCCGGAGCTCCGCCACGGGAGTCACTGCCCACGCAGACTCCGCCGTGGCTTTTGGTCACCGCCGGCGCCTCGGAGAGGTGCTGCGTGCACCCAATCGTAGTTTCGTGCTCCGTTTTAGACTTGAAATGACTTGGTATCGAGATGCCACTGAGCGCCGTCGCCGCCGACCCGCCGTCTGTCGTGGAGCGCATTGCTGGAAGCCAAGACGCCATCTTGATGACCACCATCGTGTTCGCCTTGACATCCTGGAGCTGATGGGCTAGTTGATGGGACCGGAGAACCACCGGAGGCGCCAGATTTTGGAGGAATGCCGCCGACGACGAGCTGCACCGTCGGGCGGAGCGGACAGAGGAAGGGGATGAGGATGACCTGAAGAAGGTAGACGTGGTCCACGTGAGCCGTGACGCTGCAAGTGGGCCAGCGTGAGCCGGTGCACCGAGGAACCAGCCTGTGGACCCGCATGAACCCGAGTGAACACCGTGCACCCGGCGTACATGGACCAGAGAGGCCGACAGTGGACCCTAGGGAGTGCGGTGTACCGTGGACCAGGAGCCGTGGACCGAACCTGGTTTAAATCCAGTGTGATGACATGGCAGCACTAGAGCGTGCCACGTGGCGGGCCTGTCCTGGCCCATATCCGGCCCACGCGGCCCAATAACGGCCCATTAATGGCCCAGTGGGGCCCACCAGACCGTTGACCGTTGACTGCTGACGTCAGCATGACGTCACCCCAGACCCACCTGTCAGACCTCTGTTGACCCGGTCAATGCTGACGTCATCCGCCACGTCAGCCGCCGTGTTGACCCTGTTTGACTCGTGCGTGACACGTGGCCCAATCCCGTGCTGCCATGTGTCAGCACTAGATAAATCGCCCCTTTTCTTTTTGAGAAAATGGTTAAATCTTTGAAAAATCATAACTAATTCATAAGAGCTCAGAAAATTATGATCCACATATCTAAATTTTCTATAAATCAAGCCCTATCTATCTAAGCTATGTTTGAGTGCATTTGGATCTTCTATTTTGCATTTGTTCTTTGTGCTAATTTATAGGGGTCGCTCCCGCGACCATTAATTCTCGGTTACAGGCTCGAGCGAGGATAATTCTGACGACAGTGACTACCAGGAGAAGTCCGACAGCTACGTCAGTGAAGGTGCCACACCTCACCCAACCTCGTAGATCCCATTACACATGGCAAATTTAGTATGGCTAGTGCTTTAATTCCTGTTGCTACACTGAATTGCCTATGCTAGGATTGCATGATAGATTATTATTTGACGAGCCCTACCTTGTTGTAAACTTTCACCTGCTTACCTGCTGTTATGTTAGCTACTTGCTTATCTGCTATATTTTATATATATATACTTCACTCGCTTATATTTTGATGCGACGTGATGAACCCCGGGAAGGCCTGGAGGGTGCCAGGCTGGAGATGTGTGAGTTGATGGATCAGATGAGCATATGAGCTGATGATGCTGTATCTGGGTTTGGGGTGAAAATTATGGCAGGGAGTAGGGTGAGGGTTGAGTCGATCGAGCCAGGATCTACGACGAGCTTTTGGAGCAAGTCTTGCTAGGGAATGGATCTGGACATTCCCACGAGAGGAGCCTGTGGCGGGCTAACTGAGATGTGATGGTGGTCTTTGGGTGTGATCCTCTGAGAGGTGAAGCCCGGGACGAAGGTGCCGTGGTAGCACGTTAAAGATAAACCCTGACGAAGATATCCCGGTTTGGTCACACTTAAGAACTGCTGCGCTGGTATCCGGACCTTAGGAATCTCTTGCTTTCCACTCACTCTCCATGGGGGGGAGACGGCCGAACCGCTGGATTGATCGATGCCACTACTGCTAGGTGAGTAGTATAGGAAGGTACATGCATGAGATGGAGCTAACACACTACCGAGACAATCATGGCACCCCCTTCGGGAGTGGGTACATGGCATGGCATCCTCTACGGGAGTAGATACATGCTCTCTTCACAGTTCTAGTGATCCAGAGCTGGATGGTAGAGTGGCATCGTTCTATAGCAGTAGGCGCCCGGAATCTGCCTAGGTGGTGATCAACACCGATGATGGTTATCTAGTGGATTAGTGAAACCTCTGCAGAATGTATGGTTGATCGATCGATACATAAGCCAATTCATTGGCTATGGACCTTTCCTTAGGAGGATGCACCGGACTAGTGAGCGGAGTGTTCTACCTTCCTCTGAGTGTGATTTTTTCGGTCGTGAGCCAGGTCGAGGGCTGTGGGCCGCTGAGACAAGCCGAGAGGGAGTTGGCTTGTCGACTTGAGTCTGAAATGGTGTTGGAGGAGTTGGGATGGTGCTACAAATATGGATGGTGATAGATGTGGGAATGGGAAAGTGCTTAAAACTTGATTACTATATTATTATTTAATTATATACCTGATGCTGCATAGGAAACCCCAACTTTATAGGTTCCTTTTGATATATCCATATTGCATCCAGTTACCACAAAGCAATGCATAGGATGAGAGTGTGGCCAGTACAAATCATACTGAAAATTTGGTTTTAGGTTCGAGGAGTGAGTACTCATCTGGGGAGTACAACGATTGACGGTTTCGTGCCTACGCTCAAGTTGGATCGAAGATGATAGCTTCCGCACCTCAAGCTTTTATTGTTATGCTGCATGAACTCTGATTCTGCAAAGTGGCGATGTAATAAGTTATTGTAAACCCCTCTATTGCACTCTTTTGTTCGATGTATGGATTATGGTATTCAACTGTTATCGGGTAATGTGATTTAAATGGTCATATTACACTCCGACTCTGTGGATTTTCCCTTCGGGAAATCAAGGTCGTTTCAACCAGCGCCCACACGGGCTGTGTGCGGAGGAACTCCACATGAGGGCATGCTCTGGCCATGGTGTCGTTCGATTTGGGGAGCTGGAGGGGTGGCCATCCCGTGAGCTCCTTCCCCATGGCGTAACCCACCGCCGCCAGAGTCGAGAGGTACAAGAAGGTCACATGATGGCGCTCATATCAGCGCACCTCCGGCCACGCAACCTCCTGGTGCTCTCCATCGCGTGCTCTCCATCGATAAGGCATGGCTGGCGTAGTGCCTCCTCCTCCTGCTGTAGCCGGCGCACCTCTTAGCGTGGTGCGTCGCTATCGCGATGGGTAGAGCGCCCACTGCGGCAAATCTCTGTGGTGGTGTTGCTGCATCAGGAGCTCGTCGAGGATCCTCTACTTATGAGATGCTCGTAGTCCTTCAAGTGCTATTTCTTGCACCGTCGTGTGCCCGTAGTGGCCTTGCCCGTCACGTGTTGCTCTCCATGCTCATCATGTGCTATTGCTGCTCACTGGGGTGAGCATACCCACCATATGTTCGATAAAATGTCCTGTAAGAGGTGAACTCATTAGATAAGGAAGAGGTTATTGTACGCAAACCAAGTTAACCAACTAATCACGAATTCATCCTAGCCAGACTTAGCGTCATAGGGAACCAAACAAACAGGTATTGGCTTGCCTGGGCCAAGCTTAGGCTAGCATGACCCATGCAGCATCAATGGATGGTGCGGCCAACTCAAGCGTGTCTCGAGGTAAAGGCAGATTGCCAGACCGGTCTGCAAATTCAAGGGTCACCGGCCGGCTAAATGGACCTCCCAGTCCCAGAGATGGTAAGAGGGGGGCGCTCGTGGTTGCGGCTTGCTGTTCTCGCTCACCGTGGCGCACCGGCAGCACGGCGTCGCTCTTTTGCGCGCAGAGGCTGGAGGCGGGTGCGGACTGTGGAGGCTACGGTGTTGGCACGTACGGTCTGCTTCCACGGGGTGTATCCGTGTATGTTCTCCGCCGGGAGTGGACGATCGCGGCGGTAAATCGCTGACGACGCCTCGCTATGGTGGCCGCCGCAACGGCAATGGCAGTGGCCCATCGTTGGGACCGGACTGGGGGCCAACCTTCTGTTCTATGGACCCAGTTCACCCAATTTTTTTCCTCCTGATCGACGCCGTTCTCGTTGGATTTTTAAACCACATGTTTTGTCGGTGTTTTTCATAGCACCAACCAGTAAACTAAGAGCCGTATGTCCAATTCACACCAATTATATTAGTTCGGACAATGAGCACTACATCCAGCAGCTATCTCGTAACTTCATATTCCTTGGACGAGTGCTCTATGTTTGCAACAAGGGTTACAAACGGGGGTGAAAAGAGTTGATGGTTTTGTGGGTGTGACTAAGTGCTGGAGATCATGACAATATATTGCGCAATGATCTCATTCTCGTAGAACATGACACTCCTGCAATTCGTTCACCGCTCTACACATCAAACAGCAAAAATTTGTTTACCAAATTTGTTTCCTGTCCACGTATGCTTGCGGAGACACGGATGTGGGGCGCACGCAGAGAGCCACGTCTTCGTCCTGTTCAATCGGCAATATTGATGGCGTGGAAGTATAGCTACCTCAGCTCAACGGCCTAATCCGCATCCCATTCCCATCCATGGCCACCACGAGCACCAAACACGTCGTGCTCTTTCCCTTCCCTGGTCAGGGCCACCTCGCCAGCTTCGTCGCCATCGCTGGCCTCCTCGCCCGTGAGCTCCCGAACGCCGCCATCACGCTCGTCTCCACTCAAGGCAACGTCGCCGCCCTGCGCTCCTCCTTGTCGGCGTCGGCCGTGGCGCAGACCACCTCTGTCGGCCTCCACGCTCTGCCGTTCGTCCCGTCCGACCACGGCCTGCCCGTCGGCTGCGAGTCAACCAGCTCCCTCCCGGTGCCGTCGTTCATCACGCTCTTCGAGGCCTTCGAGGCCCTGGAGCCCGCCTTCGACGACTATGTCTCGGGCCTCCGCCGCGGACAGAGCGGCGGCGGTGACGAGCAGGCGGACATCTGCATCGTCGCCGATGTGTTCGTCGCGTGGACGGTGGCCGTCGCGCGGCGGCACGGGTGCGCGCACGCGGTCTTCGTCTCCTGCAGCGCGTTTGGGACGGCCATCTTCCACGCCCTGTGGAGCCACATGCCGGCGCTGCCCTTCGGCTCCGACGGCTTGCTCCGCCTGCCGGAGTACCCGGACGTGGTGCTCCACCGGTCGCAGCTGACGCCCGTCTTCCTCCTCCACGGCGACTTGAGCGCCCGGTGGACGGCGTACCTCCAGCGCGCCATACGGCACGGGTATCGCACGGACGCGGTGCTCGTCAACACCGTAGAGGAGTTCGAGAGCACGGGGCTGGCAATGATGCGCCGTGCTGCCGGCAAGGTTCCGGTCTGGCCCATCGGTCCTCTCGTCCGTGGAGACAGCGGCGGCGACGACGACGACGGCGTTCTACGGTGGCTGGACACGCATCCTCAGTCGTCTGTCCTGTACATTTCTTTCGGGTCACAGAACACCATACGACCCAAGCAGATGACGGAGCTCGCCGCGGCCTTGGAAACCACCGGCCGGTCGTTCGTCTGGGCGATCCGGCCGCCCGTGGGGTTCGACATCGCCGGCCCGTTCCGCGACGAGTGGCTGCCCGAGGGGTTCGAGGCGCGGGCGTGCGCCGAGAACAGAGGCCTCGTCGTGCGCGGGTGGGCGCCGCAGGTGCGGATCCTGGCGCACGCCGCCACGGGCGCGTTCCTGAGCCACTGCGGGTGGAACTCGGTGCTGGAGAGCCTGACGCACGGCGTGCCCATCCTCGGCTGGCCGCTCGCCGCGGAGCAGTTCTACAACGTGCTGATGCTGGCGGAGTGGGGATTGTGCGTGGAGGTGGCGCGGGGGAACCTGGAGAGCTCAGCCGTGGAGAGGTCCAAGGTGGCCGAGGCCGTGGAGACGGTGATGGGGGACACCGTGGAGTCGGCGGCCATGCGGCGGCGGGTCAAGGAGGTCCAGGAGGTGTTGAAGAGTGCCTGGCGGCAGGATGGCGGGTCGTCTTCAGCGGCTCTGCTCGAGTTCTTGAGAGCCATGCACCTGCAATGAAACAAAAGTGGATGCCATCAATGTCATGTCATTACAATTTAGAACCGAGAGAGTGGTTAACATAAAAAATGGTGCAATATCTGTGGCCACTCAATCTTTCTGCATAACATGATTTTAATCTGCACATGTCTTGTGTTCGCGGAGAAAAGATTATGGGACAGGAAAAAAAATGCTCCTAAGTTCAGTAAAATGGAGCAATTTCGTATCTTTCACAAGCAAGCTGATATCTTGACGTTGCAGTAGCTAGTTGCATCAAGGCCTTGTTTAGATACCAAAATTGATATCTAAAATCTGCATAGTAAATATTCTATCACACTGTAGCAATTTTGTTTTTATTTGATAATAATTATCCAAACATTGATTAATTAGGCTTAAAATATTCGTCTCACAAAGTATAATAAAACTGTGTAATTAGTTTTTTATTTCATCTATATTTAGTACTCCATACATGTGCTGGCATTTTGATGTGACGGGAAATAGGAATTCTGCATAGTAAATTTTAGACCTAAAATTGGGTATCTAAACAAGGCCTAAATCAGAAAGAACATAGATGGATTACAAGTGAAACAGTCATGCTTGACGTTGCAGTAGCTATTTACATCACAGAAGAAACAAAAACATAGATGGATTACAAGGGAAAACAGTCTGAACTTAGGCAGAACATGAGCTAACCAATTGCCCAGTCAGGGGATATCAGCAGGGTAAGCTACGATCTGAAACCTAATACCACTGCTACCAACATATTGCAAAAGCTTGAACCAACAGTGTTAACTGTTTGCCAAATTTCATTTTGCACGAATGACATGCACATTCATCGTGTACTTGGTGTTTTCAAGTAGCTCAAAGAGGCAGAGATCTCCCAGCTGCAACTTGTTGTCACAAGCAAACTGTTTCCACCCTTTCATAAGCCTTTTTCTGTTTTTGCCCTTCTCAATCGCACAACGCACTTCCCAACTCTTGCTACGACATTGGAGCATCAGTGTTTGGTCCTCAAATGGTAGATATACATCAGCATATACTCTTGGTATGTTCTGATTACAGTAGGAAATTGTAAACGTCAGCTGAAAATAGCTCAAGCTGCAAACATTTGCATCAAGATTGTAAATTATTTCTTCAAGGCAATTTGTGTAGAGCTAGTAGTACTTCAAAGATTAAAAAATTGAATCTTAAAAATTATATTTTTTTCTACTTGCTCTTCTGATTTTATTCAATGTCATATTGACCTGGCCAAGAAAAAGGGGAGAATTATTATGTGGTGATTTGCTGGGCTATGGCTTTGTAGGAAAAAGATGGTGATTGCTAAGAAGTCCAGTTCTCCTCCCACTGGTACTTCAGTTCCCCTATCCCTGTTTCTGAAATTGTAGCTCGCTCCCTCAATAAAGCGGGAAATGCCTTCTCCAACAACATGTTTTCAAAATGAAGCACAACTGCAGTAGAATATCAACCCAAGAAGAAAGTTTCCAAGCTCACCATAGCCTGAGATCTTCCATGAACATTTCCCTTATTGATGATGCATCCATAGATGGGGATCCTAGAACTACTAGCTCGGACTCTCTCTTTCAGTTTCTTCAACTGCACACTGGTGAGACGGGTTCCCTGTGGGAGGATGTAACCTGCTGGAACGCAATGTGATTTCTGATCTTCTGGACATATAGAATCTCCTACACAGAAACAAAGAGAATCAAATGTCAGGTCATGGTGATGTGTAAAGCAAATCCTACTCAAATTGGTTCAACTTGGTGACTCATAACCTGATGGCTCAGATAGGGAGGTTGATGGACTAGTGGTGACATTCACGGGTAGATCTTCACAACTGCTTGAAATTTCGATGTGCATCTCACTTGGTTCTCTGCGACGGTTATGATTTCTCTTGACACAGCATGGTAGCACTTTCTTGCAACAACTAAGATCAAATATGAAAACCTTCAATCGAGAAGTCCCGTCGTACTTGAAAACCAAGAAGTCCCCCATGTTTAAGTCATGGGCTGTCACAAACGCCTTCCATCCCTTTTGAAGGACTACTTTGCCCTGATTCTTAGCTACTTCAATATCAAAAGTGTGTCCACAGCGTGATTCTAGCTTAACACTGTTTACTATTAGCCCTCTGAAATGTTGCATGAATTTATCAGGTATGGCCTGCAGCAATAAAATGGAACAAGCTCTTAGTTGCATGAATTTATCAGGTATGGCTGATACTGACATCAAAACAGATACGGAGTAGTAGTTAGTTGCCCCGCTGTTTAACTATCTTATCAGCTTCAACATGTTGAAGAACCAACAAATATTCTCAGGTTGCACAAGCATTCCTGTCAAAATCTAGCATATATGAAATTTCAAAAAAATCTAGCATATATAGCTTCCGAACAATAATACGGCACATATATTATGTATATGAGGCCAAATAATCTTTGCATTTAGGTATCTTCCGGGACTATGGATCGACTTAGCTTTGGAGTAAATGAACAAAGATGAGAGATAATGGAATTGCTAACACAATATTCCCACTTCTGAGCAGGCAGAGATGGTGGCCACTGGTCACAGCAAAAGTTGAAAAACAAGAATACTTCCCAGGAAGACAGTGGACGGACTTGAAAACTTACCAATCCATCACGGAAACCACCAACCAGAACCTTGAAGAAATACTTGTCCTTCTCATCCTTGTAGTCCGAATAGAAATATGCATCCCTCTCCCTACTTCTCTTACCAGGCTTTCTCATCTTTATCACACCAAAGCATACCTCTCATCTTTACCACACCAAAGCGTACCGAGAACATGCCAGAACAGAACGAAAGTTGAAGAAGTGCTACTTAATCGCAAGATAAAACTGATGAATGATAATCTTTGATCATCTGGGAAACCCAAAAGGAAGAAATCTGGAGTACCTGCAGCTTCCTATGATGCCACCCCCAGCCTTGAATCACCTGATGGAAGAACCGAGAACGGAGACGCCGGCCAAGGGGGGTTTATGGCTGCATTTACACGCAAAGATGGGCTTCTACATTTATTCTCCTCCTCTACTCGACCTCTACTCTTCTAGTTGTTTTAACTCTCCGTACAGTACAGGTGCGATCCAAGTTTTACACGCAAAGATGCATGAATACGTCATCAGCCCAACTGTTGTTTTTCTGACTCTTGGGAGCATGAGCCATACATTATTATTGCATTCTTTGTATGTCTCTATTTCATCAATTAACTACGCAGGAAGTTTGGTTCTTTGCAGGTGCAAATAAATGAAGGTGTTCACAAATGTGTCTCTAGGAACAAGGTACCTGGGATGCTATGGCTTCACAAGTTTGGGTGGCAGATAGGTCATTGTCATATCTGAGGAGGATGCCAAATATGGGCCCAAAAGCACGGAAGGCAGAGCTAGATGAAAAATACAATTTAGATATCAAGTACCATACTGTTGTGTATGGAAGAAAGAAAGCAGCTGACAAGCCAGGGCGGCCACGGTGGCCAGAGCGGCCACCGTGGGTGTGAGGGCGGACGCCCTCACCCTGGCTGGGTTGCTGCCCTACCACGTTCAACTCCTCTCCAATGTTTCATTTTCATCTATTTTGGTATTTTCCTGTATATAAATAAAATTTTCAAGTACAAGTGAAACTAGGCGAATTATAAACATAAATCACTACTTGTATTGTTGGTCGTTCCCATATTAATAAAACAATAATGGTAAAAAATGATAGTTAAGGACCATCAGCACACGCGAAGCAGAAGAAGAGGCGTGAGCTCGGTGGGGGTGGGCGTGGGCTGACGCAGCGCGGGCTCACCGTCCTCGTCTGGACGCCCCCGTTGTCGACGCGAGTCTCGATCTTTGCCAGTACTCCCGATCTCATCCAAGCACACAGCGGTGGTGCGGGCAGCCGGATGTGCCGGAGGTCCGCAAGGTAGGCAATGGCGCCGAGCGACCACGCTTGAGCTCCACAACAGGTGTGGTGAGTCGGAGCGAGCTCTAGGAGTCAGCGACGGTGCAGGGCAGTGGCGCTGGAGATCCGCGGGCGGAGGCTGGCCACCTCGCCCCCATGCTCGGCGGTGGCGGCCAAGCCCACGCCGGCCCTCGCCCATCGCCGGCGCCTTTTGCGGGGAGGGGACAGGGGTGTGTCTGTCTCACGGGATCCGGAGACATCGGGGAAGAAACGATGTTGCTCCTCCCAGCGCGGGGACCACCG
Organism: Bothriochloa decipiens; assembly: GCA_023333625.1. Classification (NCBI taxonomy): domain Eukaryota; kingdom Viridiplantae; phylum Streptophyta; class Magnoliopsida; order Poales; family Poaceae; genus Bothriochloa; species Bothriochloa decipiens. The sequence goes on from CM041628.1 coordinate 35,023,881, forward strand.
ATTTCTTCGATCTCGATCCATGAGTAGAAGTCGCATCTACATAAGACGTCGTTTCTTCAAGTTTCCCTCTCTCTATCTCCTTAATAAATGACTACCACATCAGCAAATTGTCTACGTGACAGTGTAATTAATAGACTTGGACTCTTGTAGAGTCTGTATTGTGAGTGTCCTAAGAGCATGTATAATTGCAGGTTGTGAACCATGTAAATATTGAGGTGAAGGAGAGATAAGAAAAGAAAAAAGACGAAACGGGTTATAAGCTTACAAACGATTTAGGTGCAAGAACTAAGGAACACTGTAAGAAAGACAAGTGGACTATATTTATTAATAATATATGAACGGGCCAGGAGAATACAAGGAACCATACAGCCGCTAGCAGCCCGCTATAACTATTAACCTTGCTCTAAGTACTACTACTCCACTAATCATCGGGACCATTCAAAATTTAAGCTTCGCCATTCTCACAGCATATCGATCAAAGAGCTAGCAATGAAGCACATTGATAGCAGGTAGTGTATGCACGTATTTTTTTCCCCCGTTCATACCATCCGAGGATTCTGGAGGAACCATGCATCATGGCATTTTCCAAGCCCATATTCACAAAGTTCTAGTGTATTCTCTCACTGCTCTGAGAAGAGTAAAAGCATTAATATCACTACTACAAAAGTTGGCACCGATAATGGCTGACATGACCATAAGCCACTCTCTTATCTAACCCAAAAGCACTAATGCCACCACAACAAGAATCTGAAAACAGCACCAGAAAGCATTTCCCAAATCTCAGTCTTTGCGAATGATATGCACATTCATCCTGTGCTTCTTAGTCTTCAGTGGCTCAAAGAGGCACATATCTCCCAGCTGCAAATTGTTGTCATCTGCAAACCGTGCCCACCCTGTGGAAAGCCTTATGAATTTGCGTTGACACTTGGGAGCCTGAATGCGGCACCTCACTTCCCAACTCTTGCCATGACACTGAAGGATCAACGCTCTGCTGCTCTTGAATGGAAGACATGCTTCAGAATATTTTCCGGTGAAGTCCTGGTTAGTTACAGAGGGAAAGGGTTTTCAGTGTTGGAAAGTGAAAATAGTTAAAGTTTTCCATCGACGTTAGCTTGTAAATCTCTTCAAGGAGTCTAGGAAGCGAAACAACCTGCTCGGCGCAATTTAAACGCAATATACCAATCAGAGAACTTAAAAAAAATTCTAACTCACCATAGATTGAGGATTTGTAGAAATGTTTGTCTTCTTCATGACACACACATAGATGGGGATTTCAGAACAAATAGCTCGGAGTCTCTCTTTCAGTTTCTTCCTTTGCATACTATCAAGTCTAGTGTGACTTGAGAGCATGTAATTTGGAACAGAATATGTTTCATCATCTTCTAATGATGTCATACCACCTATAACCAAACAAAATAATGATGTCATGATCTTGTCAATGTACATAGATGTTCCATTATCTGAAAAAAAGGTTTGACATTGCTACTCAACCTGATGAGTTGGATAGGGAGCTTGATGCATTTGCACTGATCCTACTCCTGTCCCTTTGCTTCCATGATTTATTTTTAGTTTCTGGTGTTTTCACTAACTCACCACTAATAGCATTTTTCGTGACAAAACATGGTGGTACTTTCTCACAACCACTAGGATCAAAAATCAGAACCTTCATCCGAGACATCCCATCATACTTGAATACCAGGAAGTCCATCTTTCTCAAGTCATAGGCACTAACAAACGACTTCCACCCAGATTGAAGCACTATTCTGCCCAAATTCTTTGCAACTTGAACATCGAAAGTAAAACCATCACATGATTCAAGCGTAATATTGCTTTCTATTTTGTTTCTGAAATGTTTAGCAAATTTACCCGGTATGACCTGAAGCAAAAAGATTAATGCTGGACAAAGTTCAGATATAATAAGGGAACCGTACAAAATCTATATGGCTGTATTGCAAGTTTGGTTGATATAGCACAGCTAATTATCTTTAAACAAGTGGTACACACCATCATATAATGAAAATTGATTCCAGATGCAAGAACGGCTAGCAACTAAAGAATCAAAGAGTTACTATAGCTTGATTAATTCAATTTCGTTACTTGAAGCTGTTTGATATTAATGCTGCTAATATCTTGTAAAATCAGTAAATATATATTTTGTCCCTATCCCATGTCGAAAGATTGCTGTAAAATAGCATTGCCAAAATAGTCTTGTAGTGATGTTATTCCATTCATGGCTACCAAGATAGATCTTTGCATTGATCAATAATCCTAAGGACAACATGCTAATATAAATTGGAAACACTACCACAGTATTGCACAAGCGGAATTCCAGGAAACACAGTGTGAAAGAAAATTTCTCACCAATCTTTTATGGAAATCACCAATCAAAACCTTGAAGAAATGCTTGCCATGATGGTCATATGTGTGATCGTTCCACTGGTAATTTGCACCCCTTTCCTTGCATCCTTTTGAAGGTTTTCTCATCTTGGTAGCATACCTGCATAAAAGTTTACAATAGTATCCACTAAAGACAGAGAAGTAACTTTTTGAGAGGAAAAAGAGGGGGAGAAAATTGGCCAGGTCATAGCTAACAAAGAAAGGGTAAAAATCAAAGTGCCACTTCAGGGTAATTCTGTATGCCCTATTAAGGGCCCCTTGAGAACATAGGGATTACATAAGAACCATACAAAAATTTCATAGGAATTATTTTATTTTTCACAGAAAAAAATTCTGGAAACACGAAAAAGCATCTGGAGGGGGGGGGGGGGCGCCGGTTCTAACAATTTGACGCCTCCTCAATTCATGTGTATTGCCATAAATTCAGGTGAAAAATTAACTAATGTCTATCTCAATCCACTCCAACCCACTAGGATTTGAGGTAAATATATGAATGTAGCCAAACAAGTCATATATAGATAGAAAAAACTAGACGAACGATCAATCTGAGAGAGATGAGAAAAAATGGAATCAACAAGGGGAATAGGGTACGGAAGAAACAGAAAGCACGAAACTCTAATAGGTCAAAGGAATTTCCTCAAGAGTCGAGACTATATAAAGGAAATCGCTACGCTACAAGTCACCAAAGGAAATCGCTTGAAGAGAGGACTTACAGTGATTTTTGATAAGTCCAAAGGCAGAAGCGTTTTTCCAAGGGGGGGTGAAGAACAGGATGACCTTGTGGGCCTGGTCCTCTCTGGAGACGGAGACATAGCTTTTATTAGACGTCGGCATTTAATACCGTGTCGCCTAATTACCTCTCAAATACTCCGTAATTTACAACTTTGGCCATCTATATGACATAATCAAAAGGAGCCACATGTGAGAAGATCACAAAGAGAGCCTAGAAATTACACGATTAAGAGAAAGAAGAATATCCACGATTGAATGTTATAATAGTCTAACAGCTAAGAATAAATAGAGTATCAGAAAAAAAAAAGAATATGCAACTTCGAATGAAAGACCATTATTTCTTTCTTTTACGTGATATATAATGGCTAACCATAAATAGAGTATTCATGCCAAACATAACGCCAAAAATTTACAAGATCTCGATCAAAAACAAGAAAGACATATGTATGGTTGGATTTTACGATGATTTAACAGCCAAAAACAAATAGAGTATTTGTGTCAAATACAAGGCCCCCAAAATACGATATTAATCAAGGAAAAAAGAATAGGGTACACATGTCAAATACAAGGCCCCAAAATACGATGGTCTATCTAATAACCGAGAATGAATAGGGTACACATGTCAAGTACAAGGCCTATAAAGTATATACCAATGAGATAAAGAAAGAAAAAATATCGTTGACTTTGTAATGGTCTAAGTATCCATACCTTGCCCTCGTTGGTGAGGCAGAGTTCCTTGAGAACCACCAGTCACCATCTTCTCATGAGTTGTTGGCGAAGTCGTGCAGTGTGTCAGAGTCGGCGATGAGCTGCAAGCAGTCGAGGACGCTGTGTCGGCTATGGCCTTCATCTTCTGATGGTAGTAATCGATGGGGAGGTCGCCCTGAGTCATGGAGCGGAGCTCATGATTGCGGAAGACGGCGCGAGGAGCCTAGCTTGTTTGCCCAAAAGAGGCCCTCTATGGCAGACAGCGCTGGTGGGTTGTCTGCTCTGGCTCGACGAGACTAAAAACGTTCGGGGGATCCGCCCAGTACACGTGGCGTGACGCGACGGAAACCAGCACGAGAGTGTGGGCGAAGAACCAACGACGACATGGGCAGCAAGCGGCGACGTACGGCACGGTCGCGGTTGGCAGCGGCGCCACGAAACGGATCAGGGAGCCGGCCGTGACGGGGTTCATCGAGTACGGTGACGGCCAGCGTAGTCACCACGGAGGCAGTTGACGAGGTCCGCCGGGAGAGAGCAGCCAGCTGGCCATTCCGACTCGACTTCCTCCAGTGCCAAATATTGCTCGACACCACGACCACAAAGGGCTTTCGAGCCCAAATACGTCCCGTAAAATGAGAGGGCGTACGCGTTATCAAAACAGATTTGCCGAGAAACTATTGAAACATTCGAAAGTGATGATGCTCCCAGAACGCATAACAAGCATAACTAGCAAAAATGTCCGACGCATGTCTATTGCATAATTCCTATACCGATAGTAATAAAATATTTTTTATTAAATTTATTAATTACATTTAAGCCAACGTTAAATAAATGAAATAATTATAAGATCGGTCGCCCTTGGCTTGCTAGTTGGTCCGTGGAGACGTATTAAGAAAAGGTGCAAGTGGGTGACATAGCAGCCACAGTTAATACCAACTAAAATTTATATTTTATATCACTTCCTCCATCCATTTATCAAAGTCATCTCACCAAAAAAATCTCCAAGAATCAGAGTCGTTTAAGCTAGGTTTTCACCTCAACCCAGGCTTATACGGCTCCTTCTCGTTGGCTGAGTTAATTCAACAGTAACCGACGGAGGTAAAAGGAAGCAGCTATTAATGGGCAACACTACATGTGCCGCTCCTCCTTGGTCATTTGGCCTGACCCTAAAACGACCCCAACAAATGAATAAAGCGGGAGTATGTCTTTTGATGATTATGTAACCTAATTAAACAAAAATGAATATGGACTATTATTCTCGTCGAAAACTAATTAGTAGCTTCATAGACATATCAATGGATGGCCATTGGAACTAATTAGTACTTATTGACCTCTATTTATAATAATATAATATAATAACTACGAATAAATATTTACGATAATTATGTTAATGTAACAATGGAGATATTTACCATGATGTTATAGTAAATCATATAGTAAGTATTTACTATAGTCTCATAAATTAGTATTGTAATTATCATGGCTATAAATGAAATTATTCTATAGCCAGCTGTACAAGAGTAGTTCTAAATCTAGCCGTAGATATATTTTAATACTGTTATATGTAATATATGCAAGATTATTTTAATATATACAATATCATATTTTTATAGTTATATTTTTTTCTTGCTAGATTATTTTAATACACGTAATACCATATTTTTATAGTTTGATTTATTATTTATATTTTGTTGTCTTGCTAGATTATTCTTATATATACATATACATATACTTATCAATACTATATTTTTATAGTATTTTTATTTGGCTAGCGGATATGAGTATTTGAAATTATTACGAAGTTAAATAAAAAAGCTTCGTTTAGCATCATGTAAGTCTTTTTTTTACTTACGCATCATGTGACCCCTTGTGTTATGGTGGTAGCGTCCTGTAATTGAACAGTGGAGACCAAGGTTCAAATCCTAATGATAATGGTATTTTTATTCTTTTCGCCAGCGGACACAAAACGGAATAAAAAAAAGATCCGGACATAACCTGGTGGTAGACAGAAATTGAAAGAGCGGACAAAAAAGGTGTCAAAAACTTTAGAGATTTATTAATATATATTATCGTTTCAATTATGGTTTTCTAACCGTAAACATATAGGATACGGAGAGGTGAAAGAAAAAAAAGGTGGAAAAATTTTACCGCTTTATAGATAGGTATAGTTATAGATTCTAGCCAGCAGCATATATGCAGTTGACGATGTAGTAGATAGAATCGGAACCGTTATGTTTGTATTCAATGCATATTTCTGTATGGTTACGAAGAGTCGAGATTGCTGCTCACCAGCAGGAGATTGTAGCTTTTTTATTAATTATTAGAGATTTTTTACCATGTCTAGAAATAACGTGAGCCCTCTATTTCGCTAGATCTGATAGTTTAAAAATAGGATAAACCAAACAGGAGGAACTAAAGTTATGGTCCGGAACCAAAATTTATATAGACCCGGAACTAATTTCTAATTAAACATGAATGATATAATAGTATTTTGACGTAATCAAAAGAAAAGCTGCTTCTCTGAATCAAAAGAAGTTGTTCGGAGCTGCATGCACGACGGCCAGAGCTTGCCAGCGGCCAAGACCATGCACGGAACCCGCTAGGCCAGTTCTGGAGCGCGACGCCCTGCCGTTTTCGGTGTCCCTGTCCGCGGCGGCGGCGGCCGCGAGGACGTGCCGCGTGCCGGAGCCGGTGCCGGCGCCGGTGCGGGTTCACGGTGTTAGAATATCCAGGCATATCTCGGCTATGACGTTGGTTGATTGGATACGGCTTCGTGTTATTGTTGTGATAGGATAGTTACCATATTGGTTAGTTCTTGTATAGGAAGTAGATCAATCCCGTGTAATCTGTTGTACCATAGATTGACTTGTACTCCAAGATGTATTGCCACGTTGGGGGCTATTTCCAACTCTATATAACACGAAGCCGTGAACCCGAGAGGGTTATCACGTTTAAGCCATTCTTTCACGCGGCGGCCGTGTCTAGCGACTCGATTGGCGGCGAGGCGACGAACCAGCGACCTGGATGCGGCGGGCCGGAAAGCAGCGAGGCGGGCGGCGAGCTTCGGACCGCGACGCAGATCTCATGAAAGGAGCAGTTCGTTCGTTCGTGACTTGGTTGAATTGGGCAGGGGGTTAGAATCTGTAGAGTAGGAAAATGACTAATCTGCCCTTGATTATAACTCTTGATTAAAAGCTGCCGCAAATAAATTTCACGGGAGGAACCAGTGGTTCCTCCCAAGCACCCTAAAAAATCACTAATTATTATAATCGTTTCCGACAATCAGATTCAGAATGAGCACACAAAGCATTCATGTTAATCAGCCCGGTGGCGCAGCCCATAAGAATGCAGCGTGGTAGCTACCGCTGGTGTAGCCCATAAAGAACAGACTCTTGAGCCTTTCGAGAAAAATATGGCAACGCCTGATGGCTCAAACCTCAAAGTAATGGTTTGTTGCAGGACATTTACGCAAGCAAGTTCATGGCTGCAGAAGCATAGGCATAGCAGAAGCAAAAACCCAGATGGATTACAAGCGAAGCAGCCTCAACTTTAGCACTAAAACTGAATCATTTAACTGTTCAGCACTCAAAAGAAGTAAACTGGACCCTTGCCAAGCATAAAAGCGTCAATATCACTACTACAAAAGTTGGCGCCAACGGCTGACACACATGACCATAATCACAAGCGAATCTTACCAAACTCAAAAGCACAAGTGAAACACAGCAGCAGAAAAGCACCTCCCAAATCTCACTCTTTGCGAATGATATGCACATTCATTGTGTACGTCTCGGTCTTCAGTGACTCAAAGAGGCAGATATCTCCAAGCTGCAAATTGTTGTCACGTGCAAACTGTGCCCACCCATTGCAAAGCTTTTTGAATTTGTCTTGAGGTTTGCAAACCTTAATGCGGCACATCACTTCCCAGCTCTTGCCATCACACTGAAGAATCAATTTATCTCCGCTCTCCAAAGGAAAATATGTATCAGAATATTTTCTGGAGAAGACCTGGTTATAGAGGGAAAGCCATTTCAGTGTTGGAAAGTCAAAACAATTGATGTTTCCAGTGAACTTAAATATAAATTTCTTCAAGGCATCTACTTAGCTGCTAAACAACCGCTCGCCGAAGGATTTGAAATGCAATCCTGGAACACACACACACACACACACACACACACACACACACACACACACACACACACACA
>CM041628.1:35031929-35042961 GCA_023333625.1 Bothriochloa decipiens
ACACACACACACACACACACACACACACACACACACACACACACACAGAGAGAGAGAGAGAGAGAGAGAGAGAGAGAGAGAGAGACCTGACTCACCATTTCTTGAGTTCTTCCGGAAATGTTTGTCTTCTTCACTACACACACAAAGATGGGGATTTCAGAACCAATGGCTTGGAGTTGGTCTTTCAGTTTCTCCTTTTGCATACTATCAAGGTTGGTGCCTTTTGGGAGCATGTAACTTGGAATAGAATGTGCTTCATCATCTTCTGATGATGTCATTCCTCCAATAACCAAAAAAAATGATGTCATGATCTTGTGGATGTACATAAATGCTACTAGGTTTGACATTGTAGATCAACCTGACGAGTTGGATAGGCATCTTGATGAGCTGCTTGTTGAAATGTCAAAGGGTTCTTCTCTCTTCCGTCCACCAGTAATAGCATTTTTCGTGAGAACACATGGTGGTACTTTCTCACAACCACTGGGACCAAATATAAGAACCTTCATACGAGACATCCCATCGTACTTGAACACCAAGAAGTCCCCCATTTTCAGGTCATGGGCACTAACAAATGACTTCCACCCAGATTGAAACACTATCCTGCCCAGATTCTTTACAACTTGAACATGAAATTTATAACCACCAAATGATTCAAGTGTAATACTTCCTTTTATTTTGTCTCCGAAATGTTTAGCAAATTTATCCGGTATGACCTGTGGCAACAAGATTAACATAGAAAAAAGTTCAGGTGAGGTAACGGAGCTGTATAACATCATGTTATCAGAAGTTTGGTTGATATAATGAAACACTAAATTGATTCTAGATGCAAAACAGCTAGCAACTAAAGAATCAAAGAGTTGCTATAGCTTGATTAATTCAATTTCATTACTTGAAGATGTTTGATATTAATGCTTCAAATATCTTGTAAAATCAGTAAATATTTTGTCCCTGTCCCACACGCTGCAGAAGGATTGCCATATATAAATTGGTAACACTACCACCACAGTCCATAGTACTGAATTCGTAACAAAAGTTACTATACTTCTGAGAAGGTGATGATTGCATTTCAGTATTCCACAAGCTGAATACAACACAGTGTGCAAGAAAAATTGTCACCAATCTTTCATGGAAATCACCAATCAAAACCTTGAAGAAACGCTTGCCATGGTCATCTGTGTGATCATTCTGGTGGTAATTCGCATCCCTCTCTTTGCATCCGTTGGAAGGTTTTGTCAATCTTGGTACCCTACCTACGTAAAAGGTATACAATTGTATTCCACTAGAGATGAAGAAGTAACTTCTTGAGATGAGAGGAAAAAAAAGGAAGGAAATTGGACAGGTGATAGCCAACAAAGTAAGGGTAAAAAATCAAAGTTTTTTATCTTAAATGCATTATAGAGGGAGAAACGAACTACATGAACATCAATGTGTGTGAGAGAGAGAGATTAGAAAAAAATGAATTAACAAGTGTGATTGGCAGTAGAGAGAGATTAGAAATGGAATTAACAAGAGTGAGATTAGAAACAGAAAGCACCGAAGTCTAATGATGTGGTCAAAAGAATTTCTTCAAGACTAATGATATACTGATGGTCAAAAGATTCTCCTCGAGACTATCCAGTTTTGAAAAAAAGGAATAATCCAGTTTATGTTTGGTTCACACAAGAAAGTTTCACAAAAAATCAAAGAACACAAGAAAGTAGAAAGTACGACCAGACAATGATATCTGATCCATCAATCGTTTTTTCATTTATTATCCTTCTATATACAGACGCCAGATGCCAAAAAGGTGGCTACTCTGCCGCCCGCGTCTCTATACCCCACGCACATGCGTATTGCTTTTCTTCCCCCCGCCGCCTCGCACAGCGCCGCCCCCGCCCAGCCCCCGCCGCCGGTGGTAGGGTCTCGCTGGAGCTCCTGCGAGACCTACCTTCGGCGGCGACCACTTTTTCCCCTTCCCCCTCCTCCCTTTTTCCCCTTCCCCCTCCCTCTGTCCCCTCCCTAAAACTGGCCATGGCGAACTGCCACGAGCTCCACTGAACTCCAGCCATGGCGCCCCCGCCCTAGACTGGCCCGGAAACCGCCCCCGTCGCCAGGGGTCTCGGCCCTAAGCCACCGATGACCATCACTACACCATGTCTTCCCTTCCTCCCCTGCTAGCCAGCAATCTATACCCCACCGGAGTTGAGGAAGAAGAGAAGCTAGTAGAAACCCTAGAAAAATAGATCTAGGGGGAGGAGCAATAGGAGGAAGAAGAGGAGGAGACCTACCTCGTCGCCGCGACAGCTGTCACCAGACTCCGTGAGAGAGAGAGAGAGAGAGAGAGAGAGAGAGAAAGAGAGGACGGAGGTGTACGCGATGTGCGGGGACGCTGGCCTTAATGCGCGCCCTGTTTGGCGGAGGCTTCGGGTCCGAACGTTCGAACCCATAGATTTGCGGGAAGAATGGGAGACACCAGGAGAATTTATTAGGTTATAAAACTTACTACCAAATCTCCCATATCTAGGTTTTCAATATGTTTTGTAGAGTTGTGTTAAAATGGTTTAGGGACAATGTCTGTGGCAAGACTTTACCAGGTTATAGAACTTACTACCAAATCTCCCACATCAGCACACACACTGTCCCCACCGTTGGATACGCGCTCGCCCGTCTGATTCGTTTAACCCAAGAACTTTCTCCCTCGCTCATGCACCGGGGAAGCTCACCAGAAACCAAAAAGAGGGAGGAAAAAGGAGGAGGCCTACATGGATCTGCCATGGTTGGGGTTGGTCCGTTGGATTCGCCATGTCTGGGGTTGAATCCACCATGGCTGGTGAACTCGGTGCAAGGGCGACGAGGACATTGCCATGAGAAGCTCGTCAGCCGCTGTCCCTAATCTCGGTGAGAGAGAGAGAGAGAGAAAGCGCGTCGGGGAGAGGAAGGTCGGTCGCCGTCGGTCTTGGTGTGTGAGAGAGAGTGCATCGGGAAGAGAAAAGTGTGTGCGGGCGCCGGGTGTAGAGGAAATGGTGTGCGGAAGTAAGAGGAAAAAATACACTTTTATTATTTGAGGTTCCCCTAAATCAAAATATCTTATACTTCCTTACTTCCCCTATTCCAAATTGTAAGTCGGTTTAACTTTTTTAGTTTATCTATTTTGCTATGTCTAGATATATAACAACTAGCCAGTTGCATTACATGAGGATTTTCTCTTTTTTTTTCATATCGTAATGAAATTGGGTAGTTGTTACTCTATTATTTTAAATTATAAGATGTTTTAGCTTTATTAGATAATTTGTTTTTATTATATATCTTGATATAGTTTATATCCAACTGCACAACAAATTCTATGATACCTAAAAATCAAAATGCCTTATACTTTATAAGACTGGAGCGACACTTATAACTCATTTGGAAAACTATATTCATAGTGTCATGTCGCTGGAGTAATTCAGTTCATTGGTATTTTGCTCACTGGCTGATGACTAGGGGACCGGAACCGATGAGCTAAAACAAGCATTTAGCTGCTTAATGCTTTCCCACAACATACCAGAATTGTTCTTTTAGCAAGCTGAGGCTTCGTCATACAACAGAGCAGTCCACACTTGCCCTCATATAAAGAGCAGTCCAGACTCGCTCGGAGTCACCATTCATACTACAAATCGGATGCAAAATAGAGCTCCCATTACAGCGATTCTTACCAATAATCTATTTTTCGTATGCACAAATGTAATGATGTTACTGTGTTACACTTGCACCTATTCTTCTTTCCCCAATCATTACCATTATTTACATTGGGGTTCTTAAAGAATTTATGGTGCCATTTTCCAACTTAATATTCAGAATGCTCTAGTACTGCTCAATTTTCTTCTGTCATTTCCTAATTTTGAAAGTGGAAGGAAGTCTGCATTTTAAGCCCTTAGGCCTTAGTGTTCCAAAAGCTGCTGAAGACAGAAGCCGGTGGCCCGAAAATGTTGGGCTAACAAACTAAGTAATTGAATTATTTGTTATCTGTATTGTTACCTTTTTGCACAACCCAAGTAAAATACTCCACACCTGAAAATTCACGATGCTGAAAATGAAAGCAATCTTAAGTCCTAAAATCAACCAGATCAAACTTTATGCTGGCTTTTCAGTATTCCAAAATATTGCGACCAAATTCTGCATCACAGAGCAACACATAAAAAGTATGCCGCTCTGAAAAAAATCACCATGCAATAGCCAAGATTGGTTCTAACCTGTATTTTACTGTATATTAAGGATTGGTATCATATCTACATTCCATAGAGTAAAACAGGACAGCCAAGTATGCAGAAACGCACTGCTATTGTACAAACCTCCCAGCAACAGAACAAATGTGCCTAAAAGACAAAGATCTATTTCCGAATAATATGGATGTTCATCGTGAGCATCTTTTGGTTCTTCAGTAGCTCAAAGAGGCATATATCTCCTATCTGTAACTTGTTGTCATCTACAAATTCTTTCCATCCATGAGCGAGCCCTATTGAATTTCTCTTGGTAATACGAAACAACACTTTCCACACCTTGCTATGTTGCTGAAGCCTTAGAATTTGGTTCTCACTTGGAAGACATTGACGGGCATATTTAAAATAGAAGCCCTGGTAACAGAATTTGAGAAATGTTAATAAAAAGGAATTTTGTCTACAAGACACAAATTTAATGAGGATTTGCTCATGGAACACCCTAAAGCTCAACAATGGTCCCAAGGCACTGCAAAATTATGGTTTTGTTCATAGGACAGAGAAGGGAAAAAGACCGTTGTGTGTGCCCTCATTTTCACTTACAGTAAAACTTTGACTCCATGCATCGATTGTATATACTACCTGACTCCCAAAAAGGATGCAACTTTATGTTTAGTCTAAGTCAAACTATCTTAAGATTGACTAAGTTTATATAAAACATTGTCAACATCTATGACTCCAAATGAATATACTATAAAAATATTAATTCATGACTAATCTAGTGATACTTATTTGGTACAATAAATATTTTAAGTTTTATTTAATTTTGGTTAAATTTGAAATGTTTGGCTTAATTAGCACTGTGCTAGGGTTACATTCTTTTGGACACATCGGTAGTAATTTATCCTAATTTCTTACAAAGTGATAAAATGCTGCATTCCATAAAGGTGAAACTTTTTTTTCCAAATTTTGCAGAGTTGCGCTGAGGGACTAATGGTCTTTTCCCTTACACTGTCATACAAATGAAACCACGATTTCATTACAGTGTTTTTGGATCAATCAAATATAAGCATGCCCTGTATGGGCAAAGCCAAATCAAAACAATGATCTAGAAGATTCTGCCTATTAAAAAGGCAGAAAACTAAGATGGCCTCTGCTTCCATCTGATAATGGTAAGGCTCATGATGGTGATGAACTTAAATATCTTACGTATTAATAATCACAAACACGTTCAAGCATGGAAAAAAACAAACACACCAGATAGCAAGGGTTTCGAGTAATGTTGCATTTGGTCATGACACACCCAAAGATGGGGGTGCTAGAACGTACATCTTGGACTCTCTTTTCTACTTTCATCCTTTGCATCTGTGTGAGATGTGTACCAGGTGAGAAGATGTACTTAGTGGCAGATGGTATTTCTTGATCGTCCTCTGAGGAAGAAATATCAGCACACCCTTCAGTGCACACAAAAAAAAAAAGAGAGTAAGCAGGATGTAGGAATTAACCATAACTGCAGATGAGTTATACACAGTTACGCATAATAGTATTAGTTATGTTATTACCAGATGCATTCAGGTCAGAGGTTGATGAACTTCTATTGATCTTGGTGCATCGGTTTGAGCCCTTCATTTTATTTCTAGTTGGCTCTTCACTTACTGGTGATTGCATTGGCCCATGGTCATTACCAGAGTCGCTTGAATTGCCAATAAGATCTCTGTGCCTTCGCAGGACATGATCGGAAATGTTCTCAGAAACATTTGAGGATTCTTTTACGCAGCCACTTGGATCGAAGATTAAAACCTCAAACTGAAAGTTTCCATTGTATCTGAATATGAGGAAGTCACACAGCCTTATATCATGAGTGCTGACAAATTCCTCCCAACCTGCTTCGAGGACTAACTTATTGAGATATCTGGTGACTACAACCGTGCAAGTGCTTCCATTACATGCTTTCAGTTTTATCTTTCCTGGGATCTTGTCCCCAAACCTTCTTGCAAATTTGTTGGGTATGACCTGCCAAAGTAAGGGGGTAAACTCATATAATGTCAGGAAATTGTAAACTGCAACTACCATGCAAAGGATTATTGCTTTTGGGTGTTAAAAACGCTTAGCAAGAATTTACTGCTGTGCCTACAAGTAAAGGAGCAACATTACAGAGGAACAAAACATAAATGCTGAATCTCATTCTCACGCATACCAAACTGGGACCAAATGGGAAGAGGAATAAATAAAAATCAATTCATATAATCCTTTTATTACAATATGGGAGCAAATTTGAGAATGTCTTACCATTCGACTCTTAAAATCACCCAACATAACCTTGAAGAAATAGTTGTGTCGATCATCCATATCACAAAAGTCCCATTCTATGCTCATGTATATATATGGTCTAGATTCACCTAGTAGTGGATGAAACACTGAAACGTGATATAAAAATACAATAGCACAGGTTATATGGCATCGACCCTCATTGGTCAAAAAAAAACCCTTCTATCTTTTTGCTTTCGTGGTATCCTTTTGGTACGGTAAAGGCCTAGGATTCGTAAAAAAAATATAGAGTGACAGACAAAACTCAGGAGCAAAGTGTCCTATCAACTCGCATCATATGAAATTTCAGGACATATAAAAGAATGATCTTCATAGGTCAAAAGAAAACAAAGAGAGAAAACCATAGTGTAGTTTTCCTCAGAGATCTGACTTCATGTTAGAAATACACTGAAAATCTCTACAGTGTGGAAGAAGCCACTTGATACAAGAAATTTGAGGGATTTCTAGACCTCAATCCTTTCTTGCGAAGGACTGCCTAGGAATTTTTTCCAACTGATTTCAGATCCTTTGAATCCTCAAAGTTTTTCCATCACTTTAAAAGAAGCCTAAAACATGATGATCAAAGTAGTACAAAGGCTAATCAAGAATGTACACTAAAAACTTCTTCCACCACTGCAGGGCTGTAACTCAGCTAGGAAAATAAGAGGGGGGATACCTGAGCCCTGGGCCTCCCAAACTTCTGGCACACTGTGAATAATATAGACCGTCATTGTAAGCATCTTGATGTCGTCCTTGATGAGCTGGAAGAGGCAGATATCGTCAAGTTTGAGGCGGTTGTCCTGAACAAAGCCACGCCAACCATGACTGAGCCTGTGCACATGCATCTTGACCTCCCATGCCGCGCTCTTCCCATTCCTCACGAGCGTCACGGTGTGCTTCCCATGTGGAAGGTACCTGCTTGTATATTGCTTGCCGACGTACTGTTTCATCTTTTACATACATGCATCATACGTACATACAATGTTTTAATAAATAGCAAGTAGTAAGTGAAATTGGAACTAGAGGAAGAGAAAGGAGTTTTTGAGCTGCTTACTAAGATGGTGCCACTGGCAGCAACATTGGTCTTGTTCATCACTGCCACGTAAATGGGGCCTTGAGACTGAATAGTGCCAACTATGTCTTCCACTTTCTTCCTCTGCTCATCGGTCAAATGAGGATGGGATGACATAATGTAGAGCCCTGTTTTAGAAGGTTCACCAGAATCGTCTGACTCATCAGTCAAACAACAATCAATCTTAGGCTCGTTTGCCTTTGCCCTTGTTGTTCTGCCTCTGCTAGAGCTTGTTCCTCCTCCTGACTCTAGACTAGGATTGTTTCCATGTTCATGTAACATGGAAACATTTGATTGACGAATCAGATGGACCATTAGAGTGAACCTTATGCCAGCAATCATCAATGGCTAAAAGATGCAGATGTCGCCTTTCTGCAAATGGTTGTCTTGCACGAAGTTTGACCAAGGTCCATTGAACACGTGGGAACTTCCATTTTTCCTGATGCGAAGCTTGGCATGCCACTTCTTGTCCTTGCCTGGCCGCTGAAGCGTCACCACTTGACTTGTGCGTGGTAAGTGCGCGGCGGCATAACCGCAAGGAATTACCTGATTCGAGATGGGAATGGGATGGATCAGCATTCAGCAATAAAGATGACTGCAGTTCAGCAGGACTAAATTAGAAATGCTCGTACATCCACATAATGAGTTGCACGGTTTTGAAAAAACAAAGTTGTTCTGAAAAACAAAATTTTATCATGTGCAGGATTAAATTTGACCAGTTTATAATTGACAAAAGAGAAGAACGCAGCTTACAAGAGTAGGGTATTGTTTGACATTGCTGGGTTCCATGACAGCCACAAACAGAGTACTTTCAGGCTGAATTTCCTTGATAAGTCCATGTACCTATTCCTCTTGTTCTTTAGATAGAATACTCACACGTGATAAGACATAATCATGCGCCGCATTTATCTTAGGATCATGATCAAAACCAGAAGACCATTCGTATTCAGCAGCTCTCAAAATCTGGTCATGCACATAACTAATATAATTACTAATAGCCGTTAGGAAAAACAAACAAACAAATAAAAGAACTTTTAGATAAATCAGACCAAACCACATTCCACACAGGTACATTTAACAAAAGAAATTATCTTCATGCACATATACTATGGCAGCCAACAATTATATATTATATATATAACATAAAATCCTGTTTCCTCAGACGAAGAGGCTGATGTTGTGGTAATCCTTGCAGCTTTTCTACGTTGGCTTGGACAATCCCTCTGACAGCTAGAGATCCTTTTCTGAATTCTTGATGACTTGTCGGCACGGTCATGAGAGCTATCTGAAACATCAACACAATCTGTGTCTCGTTCTTGGATGTTACTAGAACTAACTCTGATCCCATCGCTGGGAAAGACTTTCTCACATCCATCAGGATCGATTATCAGAACCTTAAAATGGGCCTTCTCAATGTGCTGGAACAACAACGGGTCATTCTCCACTATGCGATGGGCAACAACAAATTCTTTCCATCCACACTGGGGGAGCATCTTGTTCATGTACTTGGTGCCCTTGACAGCGTAAACACCTTTAGGGGATTCGATGTCGATGCTCTTTGAGATCTCTTTCCCAAATTGGTTCATCAACCTGGCAGGCATTGTCTGCACCAAGAACAGTGAAACATATATAATGCATGGTTTATGCAGAGCCATCCAAGCATCAGAGAGCTAGTGTTGTCTAATTATGTTTTCTGTTGCATTGTTTTGCAGTTCATTGATGAAAAGTAGGTTGGAATTCAGGAATGTAATTGATTTCACTTGCTCAATTAATCACGACGCATGGTTCTAGAATCTTTGAGTTCTGTGTAGCACACAGATTCAGTGAAATTTATGGGAACGGTAGGCAAGTATATACTATATTGCGAAGATTAAATCTCTCTCCAAATGAAACATGGTAGATGATGAAAATGCACAGGGCAAAGATATTAAACTTAAAGGAAGACTCACCATGCTGTGCCTATAATTAGCAGACATGAGAATGAGGAAAGACGTCATCTTTCCACGCAAATGATCCTTGTACCTTTCGCAACAAGCACAGGATTTCTTCACCAGGGAGCCCTGCAATTTTCAGGATATATGTCCGATAGAAATTAGACTATTAGAGTCAACAAATGAACAAATATTCAGTAACTTGGCGACACCACATCCAAGTTAGAATAGGAGAGAAGATTGCCCTTAACTTAGGACAGATGCTTTATGACACAACAAGGGCGGAGCCTTGCCCAACCATGTTCACTGCAATTTGCAGGATATATGTCAAATAGAAATTAAAAAAAAATTAGAGTCAACAAATGAACAAATATTCAGTAACTTGGAAGGTTTTCTCATCGTGGTACCATATCTGCATAAAAAGAAAACGTTGCCTTTTACCCTTTCTGGTAGACATAGAAATCGTGTAGTATATTCAATTACAATTGTCATGTACATGTATATACTATGACTGCCGTATCCAAGCATTGTTCGGTGGATGGAAGGAAAACGCTAATCAAGGCCAGACTTGCCAAAACAGTACACGCCTGTCACTTATATCAATCAAGGGCTAAACACAAGTTGCCATGCAAGTATTGATTTGTCTAACACTTCCTTTGTTAGCTATGACCAGTCCAATTTCCTCCAATCTTCCCCCTTTTAACATTCGACGTTCTATTCTTCAAGAAACTTATAAATGCATTATAGAGGGAGAAACAAACTACATGAACGATTATCTCAGAGGAAGAGAGAGAGAGAGAGAAAGAGAGATATTAGGGGAAAAAATGGAACTACAAGGGGGGACAGCTAGGCTACGGAAGAAACAGAAAGCACCAAACTCTAATGATGTACTGTATAGGCTAAAGGAATTTCCTCGACTATCTCTAAATAAAAAAATCGATAGAAGTCACCAAAGGACAAGGAGAGCTTACAGTGATTTGCCGCAAAAACGATTTCTACAGGAGAGGATAGGATTGCAGGCGGGGCAAACTTTCACTTCGTGGCTGCGCGGGCTTTGGTAACTTAACAAGGGGGAATGCTAGGCAACGGAAGAAACGCAGAGCACGAAACTCTAATGATAGAGAGGATAAAGGAATTTCCTGGACTCTCTAAACGATAGAAGTCACCAAAGGACAGGGAGAGCTTACTGTGATTTGAAACGATTTCTACAGGAGGAGAAGAACAGGATGACCTTGCGCCCGTTCCTCTTCGGAGGCAGGGAGACACCAAGAGCTTTAATTGGATTACCAAAGCCCCCACGTCTGCATTTAATATCATTATATCACTTGCCCTCTCTGTACTGATTCTCGTTTTTTCAACCAGTCAAACCGTTCAAAACGTTCATCATACGAAGTAAGCATCATTAAATTAGCTATATAGAATATATTTTTTTATGATTCGAGAAAAAAGAATATATTTTTTATAATAAATTTATTTGAAGATATAAATGTTTATACTATGTACAACGTTGACTTAGTTTGACCAATCCGGATCCTATAAATGCATTC
>CM041628.1:35042971-35066543 GCA_023333625.1 Bothriochloa decipiens
TACAACGTTGACTTAGTTTGACCAATCCGGATCCTATAAATGCATTCTTTCACGACAACTAACGGTTTCTGCATTTAATATCATTATATCACTTGCCGTCTCTGTACTGATTCTCGTTTTTCAACCGGTCAAACTGTTCAAAACGTTCATCATACAAAGTAAGCATCATTAAATTAGCTATATAGAATATATTTTTTATGATTGAAAAAAAAGAGTATATTTTTTATAATAAATTTATTTGAAGATATAAGTGTTTATACTATTTACAATGTTGACTTAGTTTGACCAATCCGGATCCTATAAATGCTTTCTTTCATGACAACTAGTGGTTTCGCATCGATATATTTTTTTATGATTCAAAAAAAATATTTTTTATAATAAATTTATTTAAAGATATAAATAATTATACTATTTACAATGCTGACTTAGTTTGACCAATCCGGATCCTATAAATGCATTCTTTCACGGCAACTAACGGTTTCTGCATTTAATATCATTGTATCACTTGCCCTCTCTGTACTGATTCTCGTTTTTCAACCAGTCAAACTGTTCAAAACGTTCATCATATAAAGTAAGCATCATTAAATTAGCTATATAGAATATATTTTTTATGATTGAAAAAAAGAGTATATTTTTTATAATAAATTTATTTAAAGATATAAGTGTTTATACTATTTACAATGTTGACTTAGTTTGACCAATCCGGATCCTTTAAATGCATTCTTTCATGACAACTAATGGTTTCACATCGATTAAAATGATTTACTTTTGATCAAGTTTCCAATATACTCCCTTTGTATCCATAAAATAATTCGTCTAGGACAGTGACATCGTCCTTAAAACACAACTAGCTTCTTATTTTTCAAAAAAAATATTTATAAAAAATTATATATATATATATAGAGTATACTCAGAATATCATATTCCGTAGTCAGGCCAGACCGACTGCACGAGCCAGGCCCTCGCGCACGCGCTGCCCGTTTGATTCCGGTAATTCCGTGGAACTCGTGGACCCATCATTAATTACCGTGGCATGCAGTCCATGCGTGAGCAGCACTGATCATTGAAATAGCATGTGCGTGGGCCCATTTACTATTTTTGGTTGGGGAAGAAATGTTTACGAGAATTTGTTCCCTGAAAAATATATATACATTTACGAGAATTCACATTAAGAAGTAGAGAATTTATATTATTAATATTTATGAGAATGAGAAATTTTCAGAATTTATACTAATAATATTTACGAGAATTTGCTCTAAGAAATATTTATGAGAAGTTGTATGAATTTACGAGAATTTGCTCTAAGAAATATTTACGATAATTTGCATGAATTTACGATAATTTGCACTCACAAAATATATTTACCAAATTTGAACTAGGAAATATTTACGAGAATCATAGACATTTAGGTGCTTTCCAACAGTAACCAGCAAGAAAAAATAACAAAAATCAAATACTAACATGTCGTTCATTCGTAAAACATCAGACATAACTCGAAATCAAACTAATTCATCTGTATCTGTACAAACAAATCCAACAAAAATTCAAATCAAATTAGTCGCACAGCATCAGGGAAAGGGCCTGCCGCCACGCCATTGTGAGGTGAGGTCGATCGGGAGAGGGAGGAAGACACCGCGTTGCTAGGCCGCCACCGTGGGGCACCGTCGGAGTGGGGTGAGCCGCGCCACCACTACGAGGCGAGCAGCTCCGTCGCTAGGGCCGCCATCTGAGCGAGAGCGGCTGCATCGACGTCAGGGAACGCCGTCGAGCGGGGCGAGCCGCGCCGCCGCAGGGGCCACACTATCCATGCCGGGTCACACGGTGGAAGCCACGCGAAGGAGCATCGAGCCGACGTTGCCGGTGGAGCGCACGTGGCATCGGGGCAGAAGCGGTGCTGCCGTGCTGGATAGTCGCCGCCGCCACATCAGCCAGGTGGACGAACGCGGCGCCGGAGGAGGGGAAGCCGCACGCCGCCTGTCGGGGAAGGGGCCGCCGGGCCACCGTTGGGGTCGTCATCGGCGGTCGCTCCTCCGCCGTGGCCGTCATCCGAGAGGAGTGGGCCGCGTCGCCGCAGGGGAGCTCTGTACGCGCGGCTCAGCAGCGCCCATGCGAACAGCATCCTCACGAGGCGGGCGCATGGGGGAGGAGCAGCCGCTGCTGCTGGTTGGAAGGAGGCGCCGCCGCCGTGGGCAGAAGCAGCCGCGGCCAGTACTACCGCGCCGTGGGGAAGGCCGCCAAGCTCGCTGGCCTGGCCGCGCCGCCGCTGCGGACGCGGAGCGGGATGGCCGTGGAGCGATTGGAGGCGGACGCAGCCGGGCAGCGAAGGGGATCTCCGATGGCGGATCTTGCAGCGAAGAAGTAGGATGCGGGGATTTGGGGATGGAGAGGGTTCGGTGTTTCTGTGGTCGATGTTGATGGAAAAGGAAACGGCAAAAATCAGGGGAATTAAATCGAGGCCACGGGTGTATTATTTCCCTATTTAGTAATGATGACCGGGATCACATGCAACCAAGTCAAAGCCGGTCTTGAATGAGGGGCCAGGTTTGGGTGCGGTGGCACAGCCTCCGGCGCGATGCAGGGACCTGGTTACATAATATCTACAGAATATAGTATTCTGTAGCCAACTACGGTATAATGAGTCTATATATATATATATACCTTCATGAAAATAGGACAGTGACAGAATCCTATTTTCATTCAGAATTAATCTATATTTAATATGTTTTTTGGAATTATCTTTGGCATTTTTGGAGATGATCAAAAGGTACATGACTACTATTATGCTTAAGGGCCTTTTTTCGTACAGTTTCACCAGATCCAGATTAACAAAACAGAGGTCCACTCCAACAAAAAAAAATTCCAAACATTCGACCTATTAAATCCATATTCACCAAAATGACGAATCTAAGGGCTAAATTCACCATTTTGGTAGAACTTATGAGGATGCTCCATCAACTCAAGTTGGGTGGACCTCAGAAAACTTACACATCATTGACACTGGTACACAATGTACCGATTTGTTCCAAATTTTCCCCTTCTCTTCTTCCCCCGACGCTTTTCCTCCCTGGCCTCGTCTCTCTTCACCAGTCGGACATGGCTGAGAAGCGGCTCTGTCGGTGTTCCGTCCCGCGGACAAGAACCCAACGAGTAATAGTGCTACGTGCACCCTAACCAGACGGTGATGCAAAGCGGGACATGGGATTTATCCTGGTTCGGGCAAGAGAAGGCCCTACGTCCAGCGGGGGAGAGAGGTGTTGTATTGCCTTGCACCGAAGTGCTTATACAGGGGGTATTACAAGCACAGGGGAGTGGTGAGATGGAGCGAGAGGCCTAAGTCTAGAGTTGCTATCCCTATGCCTTGAGTGCTCTGATGCGTGGTGAGTGTGTTGCGATTGTTGTCCGATGCCCTGAAACTAGCCCCTGGCGTCCCCTTTTATAGGACAAGAGGAGACATGGGGGGTACAGAAGAAAACCCTAAGTTCTGTCCCTGGTAGGGCTGGCGTAACTAGTTGTCGGTGTTCTGACCCTCGAGGGGTTAACACCAACGAGTAATATTGTATCCGCGTGCTCCCTAATCCGGTGGGTGATGCAAGAAGGACACGACGATTTATCCTGGTTCGGGCAAAGAAGGCCCTACGTCCAGCGGGGGGAGGATGATTCGTGTTATCTTGCACCGAAGTGCTGGTACAGGGGAAAATACAAGCAGGTGTGAGGAATGTGAGGTGGAGTTTGGGTGTTCGGACGCCTTGCTCTCGACCTTACACAGGCTCACGGTGTCGCTCTGTGATCTAAAGCTTTAATGTTTCTATGCTCTAGATTCTCTCGGTTTTTTTGTCCGGTCCCTCTCTCTAATGCCCTGGCGCCTCCTTTTATAGACGAAGGAGGGGCACAGGTGTACATGTATTTCGACTTCGCATGACGCTAATGACGTACGACGTTGAGGCCGATCACGTCGGTGCCGCTGTAGTGATGTACGTCGGTATGGGAGGCCCTGCAGCCGTCGCGTCGGGAGTTGTTGAAGTTCAGCTCGAGGGTTCGCTCGGTGAAGTCGAGGGGCGACGGTCCAGGGTCTTGGCCAGAGCCGAGGGGGTCGTGCCGAGGAGGTCGAGCTTCGCTGGATAAGACCGAATCCCGGAAAACACGGAAAACACGTTAGTTTATACGTCTCGAGGCGGTGCGGGTCATGGCACAGCGCTCGGTATGGCGCAACAGCGTAATATGACTTGCGGGATTCTGGGGTATGGGCGGTAAAAGCAGATTTGACCGCCACGCCTGTAACTGTTACCGTAACTGTGGTCATGTGGTTAGGCGGGGGTAGATAGATCGTATTAAATGCGCCTGGATCCGTACGGGGGAGTCGGTAAAACGAGGGGTGTACTCTCATCGAGGGCCACCCATTCGCCCGGGTGAAGTTCCGTCCTCGAGGGGAGCTCGCTCGAGGGGCGAAGTTACATCCTCGAGGGCAGGCTCGTTCGGGGGATGAAGTTCCGTCCTCGAGGGGTTGCTCGAATTGTACCCTCGTGGGTACAGTACTAGTCCGTTCGGTAGCCTCTCGGGAGTACAGTACTAGTCCGTTCGGTATCCTCTCGGGTGTACAGTACTAGTCCGTTCGGTAGTTTCTCGAGTGGGCTTTGGCTTTGGGCCGTCGTCGTCCGTGGGTCGGCCCGAAGTGTCTCAGCCTGCGGGTCGTTGTACGTTCACGCGGGAGGTCACAGGAGGGGTCGAGTTATCGTTTTTGCGGGGTTTAATTCGGTAAGCCTGGGGTTTTGGGGTACCCATTTCCTCGGTAACGACACTAGTGACGTCGAGGGGATGGTACTGATCTTGTCGTGGTTACTGTAGAGGCGTGCACCGGGCATGGCCTCCGTCCTTCGGGTGCGTCACGGCGATGTCTATGATGGGCGGTGAAAGACCCCGGTCCCTGTTGTGGGCGTGCGGATCCCTGTAGGGACGTGCGGGAGTTGTTGGAATGTTGATCGGAAGTGTCGAAAGTGAAGTCGAGGGGTCACCGAGGGGGTCGAGGCCCTGAGGATAAGGCCAAGCTCCGAAAAACCTGATTGCTGAGTGTTGTCGTGTTGCATTTCGAGGGGGCCTCGAATGAGGTACAGTACCAGGCATGGCGAAATAGTGCCAGTATGGAACGATAGTGCTGGTTAAATCACCACGTTCTCAGGGATGGGCAGTAAAAAGAGGATTTGACCTCTGTACTTGATCCTGTACACGTGGATGTAGCCATGGCGTTAGGCAAGGGTGGTTGAGGCATTAAATGCCCTGAGTCCTCCGTACAAGGAGTAGGTGAATCACGGGGGTCGCGGTTGGTCGACGGGGGGTCGTTCGCTGGAGGGAAGCTCCGTCAGTCGAGGGCGGGGTCGTCCGCTTAGAGGACTTTCGTCATTCAAGGGCGGTCCGTCGAGGGGTTCCTGCGGGTGAGGCAAGGATATGCAAGTGGGCCTGGTTTGGTGTGGGCCGTTCGTTAGGCCTTTTTGTGATAGTGCTTTATGGGCCTTGGGCCGCGGATCCCTCGGGGATTAGCTGCTTTAATCAATGGATTTGGGTCTCCCTAATCTAGATACCCAAGAGTAGCCCCCGAGTCTCTGTGCGAGTGCTGGCACTCACGCAGGGACTCATGAACTGGAGTCGTAGCATCGTTGTCCTCCGGTGGGTGCACGCGAGCGCACCCATTGGGTGTAGCCCCCGAGGCCTCGGAGGAGTAGAAGACTCCTTCAAGGACTGAGAAAATGTGCTTTTATCGAGGGGCATTGTGTGTATGAGCCCCTGGGTGATTAGTCCCTCTTTTGTCAAGGTCACCAGGTTGCGAGCGAGCCCCTGAGCCTCTTTCATCGAGGTCGATCGAGGACAAGCCCGTCTTTCTCTTTCGACCCTCACGCTCCTTTTTGATGGGAGGAGGGGCGAGAAACGTCGTGCTATCCCCGCCTGGGTGAGCTCCGGCGCCCTCTAGTGGGTTGTTATCGGGAAATTCAAGCGGGAGCTTGTGCCCCAATCGATAGGGGTCGACTAGTGGCTGCGGAGGTGCTCTCCATGAAGCAGACAGGTGGACGCGTGGGTTTTAGTCCCATTTGATGGGGCCCGGTGGCTCGATGCCTCCCTTCGAGGGGATCCCGTGCGGTCCTCCTAATTTTTCCTTGAATACATCCGAGGAGGCCTCGAAGATGGGCTTCGAGCTCTGGCCACGCGTAGGCGCACCCCATGGTCATCCCTGACCCAAGTTACTCGAGGGCGGCTGTCGAACCCCTATCGAGGGCCAGCCTTTGTTCCCTGAGATTTGTTGTGGGACCGGGGCCCTCTTACCTTCTCATGGAAGACATCGCCTGTGTGTACCCGTTCCCACCCGTTGGGCGCGTCTTTTTAGGTGGGAGGCGGAACGGCGCGGTATTGGGCGGCGCAGCAACGGTTAGAGAGCGAGCCGGCGACACGTGTCCCTGCTCCCTGGATTTGAGGAGGCAGTTTGGTGAGAGCAATAAATGCGGAGATTTACCTGCTCCCTTCGTCGAATCCACCCATTGCCCTTCTTTGGGGATATAAATATGGGATCAGGGTTTCATCCGTTCCCTACCTTGCCTTCTCCACCGCTGCTGCAATCTGAGATCCAAGCAAATCAGTTCGCAAGTGAGAGAGAGAAAGTAGAGAGAGAAAATCTTCCTGTTCGTTCATCGTCACCGTAGATCTGGTGCTTATCCATGGGTGGGATGATGCTGCTTCTGGCGGATGACTAGCTGCCATCATCTGTGATGGAGGAGAAGCTGCAGGGGCTCGTGCGTGAGGACCTCCTCTGTCGTAACATCTTGCATGAGAAGCCCGAGTGGAAGGCGCCGTCGAGGGACCATCTGGAGCCACATCCACCGGAGGTGTACGTCATGAGTTTTGTCTCCTTCCACAAGGCTGGGTTCGGGTCACCGCCGAGCCGCTTCATACGGGCGCTTACCCACCACTACGGGGTGGAGCTGCACCACTTCGCCCCAACGCCATCTTGCATGCAGCGATCTTCACCACCGTTTGCGAGGAGTATTTGGGGATTGACCCCCACTGGGACCTGTGGCTCCACTTGTACAAGGCAGAGCACTTCAACAAGTCAGTGTCGACGGGGTGAGAAGGACCATGCGTGCTGGGTGCTGCACGCTCGCCTTGAGACGGCGGAGCTATACATCACGATGGGGGTGACCTCATCAAACAGCGGGAGGCACAACGGGTGGTTCTGCCTGCGCAATGACGAGGACCTGCTGCCGCGCTACACCGAGCACATGATCAAGAAACGCCCTCGCCATTGGGTGTATGGTGTGGCGCAGGACGAGCAATCGAGTCTCGACCCGCTGCTGAATGCATTGCAGACGCTACGATACCATGGCCTGATCGCCGAGATCATCATCTCCGCATTTCACAAGAGAAGGGTTCTCCCACTGATGCACTGCCGCCTTCGCATGGATCAGATGACGGTGGTGGCACCGATAAAAGGGTCCCGGATGTCGGATGAGACCCTCCCCCTCTCATGGACATCACCAAGCGTGTGAGAGGGGCGGTGAGCGGCACCTTCACCAAAGAGATGGTGAATAGCATCCCGATGCGGCCGAATCAAGGCCACATACCCCTAGTAAACTTTCAAGCTTTTGGTTAGTAAATTTTATCCTTTCTTTCTTTCATTGTTTCTGATACTGCTTGTGGCTTCGCCTACGCAGGATTTGCTCGACGTTCGAATGTCGATGCATCCGATGAAGGAGGACCACGCCGAACGCCAGGTAAAGCACTTCACTGCCCATCAAGAAAAGAAAGTCAAGGATGTTGAAAAGAAGAAGAGCAAGGATAAGAATCTCTGGCATCAAGAGTTGGAGCAGCGTCGTGCATGGCAGAGGCGCGATGGGCTCCCAATAGAGGAATCTCCTGCCGAGACGTCCTCGGAGGGAGAGGATGATGATGACAGGGTGATGATGATGCCTGGTCACGGTGTGACATCTTTCTGATGTGGGGCCGTTGTAGGAACCCGCGGGGGAGGGTTGTCCTCTCAGGCGCCGAGGACCGCCTCGGAGCCCACCGATAGGGAGGAAGAGACGGGAGAGGGGACCCTCGAGAGGTCCTGAGGGAGGAGGAGATCCACCGAGGTGCCGACTCAAGCAGGGTCGGCATTACGGTGTGCGCGTGGGAAGTCACCGCCGGCTTCATCGAGGGGTAAGTCTGAGATGACGCCGCCCGGGACCAGGACCCTAGGGACAGGCGTGAAGTCCCGAGGCCGTCCGGCCTCAGAGATAGAGAAGACCTCTGGAGCCCTGGCCACGGGGGCCTCAGGTGGTTCCAAATCCACCAAGGGCCCATCATCAGGGGGGTCTCGAAAGCCCCCGGGTACTTTGAGGGTACCCACGAGGGTGGCTATCCTTCCGATGGCGTGAGTTTTCTTCATTATGTGCTCTGTTTTCCTCTTATTTCCCTCAGGGCACTGGCTTTTACTCGCTTGTGTTCATTTTAGGCTTAAGGGCCCGGTGAAGGAGGCGATCCCTATACCTGCTAAGCGGCTGAAGGCCGAGGCTGCTGCGAGGATGCAAGCTTTGGGGGGCATCATCGCACAGAGGCCGCTAATGGCGATGGAGGCCACATGGCTCGAGGACGCCCAGGGTGCTCTAGGCCTGGATAGGAAAACAGGCGCACCTCTCTGCCTGAGCCCGAGCGCCCAAGCTGACGTCGGCATGGGGGACATCATTCGGAGGACGGAGGAGGTCGATGTGCCCCAGGGAACCGTAGAGGTCGGGAAGGCCGCGTCTTCCTCACTCGAGGCGGGAAAGGCGACGAAGCGCCCGAAAGAGGCGATGGTGGTTCTTCCGGAGCAACAACAGCTGCGGCAGCTATGCCCGCGGGGGCTGCAGTAGTGGAAGGAGTGGCAATGTCAAGAGCAGCAGCAGGAACAACAGCAGCAGCAGTAGTAGCCACCGCCAGAGTAGCAGCCACCGCCAGAGCAGCAGCAGTCACCGGAGGTGGAGCAGCGGTAGCAAGAGCAGCAACAGCTGCCAATATGGAGACCCTGCTGGATGTGGTGGAAGGAGGTGAGCGGCCAGAGCCGCTAGCTTCGAACCAGCTAGAGGGATCGATGGCTGGTGATGTCCCATCGGAGGCGGGGAAAGTGGCGGAGGAGCCAGTACTACAGGTGGTAGTCCCGTCGGAGGCGCCGGTGGTGGGCAAGGGCCACTCTCCCAGTGGCAGCAAACCCCACCGGGGGAGCCCACGAGGGAAAAGGGAAAGAAAGTGGCCGTGTCGGCCCTCGACACATAGGCGGGAGCGTCGACCAGTCGAGGGCTGTCGTATGCCCTTGGGCTGGCCGTTGCTTCCTCGAGGGGTTTCCCTGCTGAGGGGATGGTGCGCCCATGACAGACACCAAGCTGGGCTAGTCATTCCTGACCCTGGCCAGAAGGGTGATCCAGGCTGGCGGGTCATCAACCATGGGCTGAGGCATCGTGGCGGCGTGCGCGAGTGGGCGCTAAAAGCGCTCCCCAACTGGGGAGACGCTCTCCAGATTCTGGATTCATCGGATTCGAACGGTGAGCCTCTGTTCATGATGAACGACCCTGTGGAGGTCTTCTGCTGGGAGCACACCGAGGAGTTCCATGTGTGGATGCAGCATTCCCTGCGCACGGCCGTCGATGTTGTCACCCAGGATTTGGATTGACGCTTTTGGGTCGGTAACCGTTTCTTCAGAAAATTTAGTCGGATCCTTCGTCTTCTTTATCTTACCCTGGTTATCTTTTCTTGGTTTTAGGACCTAAGGAAGCGCTCTTGCATGAAGTCCGAGTTCATTCACCGGACGCAGGGGGTTGAGGACAGATCCACCTACTGTGGACGCAGCTCGAGACCACCCAGGGAGAGGTGAACAAGGCTCAGGAGGATGTGGCCAGGGCCGAAGAGGAGGCAACCAAGGCCAAGGACGAAGTGAGTCAAGCCAAGGATGACACGGCCAAAGCTCGGGAAGAGGCACGCAAGGCCCTCGAGGATTCGGCCTCGATGGCGGAGCGTGTCAAGACACTTGAGGAGGACCTTGCGCAGACCACCCGCCTACGCGACTCCCTTAATGTCCAGATTGGTCAAGCATCCAAGCGCATTGAGGCCTTAGCGCGGGAAGCCATGGGGCTGAGGATGACAATCTAGGAGAAGGAGGAGGCTCTCGACGACACCGGCAAGTTTATAGAGGAGCTGAGGGCCAAGAAGAAGGACAGGGCCGACACCCTAGCGGAGGCTAACAAGAGGATCACTGAGCTGCAGGATGAGGTCGTGTCCCTCGGGACTCATTCTGGGGGTAAGTTTCCTTTTCCTTTTCCACTCTAGCTTTTTGGCTCGAGGTTCCCGTGGGTCTTGCTAATCTTGCTTCGTGTCTTAGATCTCCAGGAGTAGCTGAAGGAGTCTCAAAAGGACACCATGTTGCTTCAGAGCCTCCACTGGGCTGAAGCAGAGCTGAACAAAAAGCTTCGGGACACCATCACCATGGTGTGTGATGGCCTCGGGGTTGAGCCCGCGGTGGACGTCGAGGGTGATGCACCCAGGAACTCCTTCCTACGCCGGGTGATTGACCTGAGGCAGGTTGTTCCCTAGTAGATTCAGGGTGCACTGCACCTCGGCATGAAGAGGGCCCTCGTAGTCGTCCGCTCCGGCTATCGGTATAACATGGCTCTCATCACTGGCAGCTTCTTCTCCGACCCAAAAAAGTCTGATGAAGAAAATCATGCTACCTGCCTGGGGCTAATCGAGGCGGCGGAGGTGCCTGGTGGTAAGTTGGCCAAGCTGTTCGAGGCTGAGGTCCTCCCTTCTCCTGCTGATGACGATGACGCGGAGGGCCTATGAGCCAAAACTAGGCATGAAGGCCCTTGTAATAGTTAGTATTTTGTGACATGTGGTGGTGCGGCCTTAGCGGCTTTTTAAAACATTATGTAATGTATATATCATGAGTTTCAAGTCCTTTTCTTTCTTGTTGGCTTGATGGTGTTTTTTACTTAGTAAACTCGGTGCATGGTCATATTCCTCGAGGTGGGAGTGAGTGGAGGTACCGTAGCACAGAGGCGTGGGCGATCTCGTGGCTCAACAGCCCTCGACCCTTGGGACACTTTCGTGTCATTTTTGACTAAGTGAGAACACGTACCATAGTGCACAATGAAGGACGTCGAGTTTTGAAAAAGAATGCGAGTTTTTTAAGGACTTAGGGGGGTTACCCCTGTAGCCCTCGAGGGAGGCTTGACTCTGGTGAGGCAGGGTCGAGTCTCCCTTTTTTTTGTGAACAAAATGTAATGAGAACAGGAGCACTTTTATTCATTCATGATATGAAATACAAATATGTACAAGGCCTCGAAGCCCTAAGGGTAAAAGTGATATAGCTGCTCGATGTTCCATGCGTTGATGAACATTTCGCCCTTGCCATTGGCCAACTTGTAAGTTCCTAGCTTCAGCACCACTGCGATGATGTAGGGTCCCTCCCAGGGTAGAGTTATCTTGTGTCGCCCCTTGTTGCTCTTCCTTCGCTGGAGGATGAGGTCGCCGACTTGGAGATCTCGATTACACACGTGCTTGTCGTGGTAGCATCTAAGACTTTGCTGGTGCGTGCGTTGTGTAGGAGGGCCATGTCTCGAGCCTCCTCGAGGTGATTGAGGGCATTTTCTCGGGTGGCATCGTTACTCTGCTCATTGTACACTCTGAGCCTTGGGGACCCATGCTCAAGGTCAGTGGGGAGGACGGCCTCGGACCCATAGACCAGGAAGAACAGAGTGAAGCCCATGGCTCCACTCGAGGTCATTCTTAAGCTCCATAGGATTGAGGTCAGTTCGGCCACCCATTTCTTGTTGTGTTTGTTCAGCCGGTTGAACATTCTCGGCTTGAGGCCTTGTAGGACCATGCCAATGGCACGCTCTACTTGGCCGTTCATTTTTGGATGCGCCACAACGGACTAGTTCATCTGAATGTGGTTGTCGTTGCAGAAGTCAAGGAAATTTTTGCCGGTAAAATGGGTGACGTTGTCGGTGATGATGACGTTAGGGACCCCGAAGCAAAGAATGATGTCGGTGAAGAACAAAACTGCTTGCTCTGATCAGATGTTGGTGATGGGACGGGCCTCGATCTACTTGGAGAATTTGTTGACGGCGACGAGCAAGTGGGTGTAGCCCCCGGTAGTCTTTCTTAGTGGCCCGACCATATCGAGCCCCCAAACGGCGAATGGCCATGTGATGGGGATGGTCTATAGTGCCTGAGCCAGGAGGTGAGTTTTCTTGGCATAGAATTGACATCCTTCGCATGAGCAGACAAGCTTGATGGCATCGGAGTCTGCAGTTGGCTAGTAGAAGCCCTTCTAGAATGCGTTTTCGATGAGGGTTCGTGGTGCCACGTGGTGACCGCAAGCCCCGAGTGTAGGTCTTTGAGTAGCTTTCTTCCTTCCTCGACGGTGATGGCAGCGTTGTTGGACTCCCGAGGGGCTGTGCCGGTAGAGCTCCTTATCGTCGCCGTAGAGCACGTAGGTCTTAACTCGGTGAGTGATTTGTCGTGCCTCAGTCTGATCTTCAGGCAGCTCTCCTCGAATCAGGTAGTCAAGGTATGGTGCACGCCAGTCGGGCTCGGGGTCAGCTGGAGGTGGCGATCCATCAACCTGCATGACCTCGGCCCTGGTCAAGGGGGCCTCGGCCGCAGGAGGAGGTCGACCGCATGTCCTTCGGCCCCTTCTATCAAACCTAGGTCGACAGATGGCTCGAACAGGTCCTTGGCAAAGAAATCGGGTGGGATGGTGCCTTGGCTCAATGCTATCTTGGCCAGTTCATTAACAGCTTTGTTATACCTTCGCGCGATGTGGTTGAGCTCGAGGCCGTGGAACTTATCCATGAGGCACTGGACTTCCTTGTAGTATGCTTCCATCTTGGAGTCGTGACAGCTCGAGGCCTTCACAACTTGGTCGATCACGAGCTGTGAGCCACCCCGAACGTCAAGGCATCGAACTCCGAGCTCGATGGCAATGCGCAGACTGTTGACGAGGGCCTCATACTCAGCGACGTTGTTGGAGGCGGCGAAGTGGAGGCGTATGACATAGTGCATGTGGACCCCGAGGGGTGAGATGAAGAGCAAGCCTGCGTCAGCTCCTGTTTTCATCAAGGACCCATTGAGGTACATCGTCCATAGCTCCTCCTAGATCTAAGCAGGAAGTAGCTGAGTGTCGGTCCATTCTGTAATGAAATCTGCTAATACCTGGGATTTGATGGCTTTGCGTGGCACAAAGGTGAGGGTCTCGCCCATGAGCTCGATCGCCCATTTGGTGATCCTTCCCAAGGCCTCTCGGTTCTAGACTATTTCCCTGAGGAGAAAAGACGAGACCACCTTCACCAGGTGGCCAAGGAAGTAGTGTTGCAGCTTGCGTCACATCAGCACGATGGCGTATAGTAGCTTCTGGATTTATGGATAGCGGACCTTGGTTTTCGAAAGTACCTTGCTAATGAAGTACACTGGCTGCTGGACTGGTAGCGCGTGCCCTTCCTCATTTCTTTCGACGATAATGGTGGCGCTGACCACTTGCATTGTCGCTACGACGTAGAGGAGGAGGGGCTTGCCCTTGGTCGGAGGAACAAGGACATCACTTTGAGCTTAGCGAGGGCCTCCTCGGCTTCGACGGTCCATGAGAAGTGCTCGGATTTCTTCAGGAGATGGTATAAAGGTAGTGCTTTTTCTCTGAGATGGGAGATGAAGCGACTGAGGGCCGCTAGACAGCCCGTGACCTTCTGTACACCCTTCAGATCATGAATCGGACCCATCTTGGTGATGGCCATGCTCGGAGACGATGAATCCTAAGAGCATGCCTCGGGGACGCCAAAGACACATTTTTTGGGATTTAGCTTGATGTTGTTGGCTTGAGGCACCCAAAGGCAATCTTGAGGTCGTCAACGAGGTTATTGGCTTCCTTGGATTTGACTACGATGTCATCTATGTAGGCCTTGACAGTCGGCCCGATGTGCTCCCCGAACACGTGCCGCATACATCGTTGGTATGTTGCCCTGGCGTTTCGAAGGGCGAAGGGCATGGTAACGTAACAGTACATGCCAAATGGGGTAATGAAGGAAGTCGCGAGCTGATCGGACTCCTTCATTTTGATTTGGTGGTAACCAGAGTAGACGTCAAGAAAGGAAAGAGTTTCACATCCCGCAGTGGAATCAACAATTTGATCAATTCAAGGTAAACGAAAGGGAACTTTTGGACATGCTTTATTCAAACTAGTATAGTCTACACACATCTCCAACTCCCACTCTTTTTCTTAACTAGTACAAGATTAGCTAACCACTCACGATGATGAACCTCCTTGATGAACCCGGCCTCTAGAAGCTTGTGAATCTCCTTCCCGATGACCTCACGCTTTTCCTCCTCGAAGCGGCGTAAGCGTTGCTTCACTGGTTTGTAGCCGGCTTAGATCTCCAAGACGTGCTCAGCGACTTCCCTCGGTATGCTTGGCATATCCGAAGGACTCCACGCAAAATATTGATGTTTGCGCCAAGAAAATCGACGAGCACTGCTTCCTATTTGGATTCGAGGGCGGTGCTGATCTTCACCATCTTCCCGTCGGAGCTGCTAGGGTCGTGGAGCACGGACTTGGTGTATTTCACGGGCTTAAAGTTGTCAGCATGCCATTTGGGGTCGGGCACCTCCTTGGCAAAGTCGTCGAGGGTCGAGGCCAGGGCCAGTGGCTCCAGGACGGCCTCCCCGTTCTCGACACACTCAACATCACACTCGTATGCATGTTCATGTGTTGGCCCAACGGTGATGATGCCTTTGGGGCCTGGCATCTTGAGCTTGAGGTATGTGTCGTTCGAGACTGCCATGAACTTGGCATAGAAGGGGCACACCAGGATGGCATGGTAGGTTCCATGAAACCCAACCACATCGAAGGTGAGGGTCTCCTTTCTAAAGTTCGCGGGGGTGCTGAAGCAGACGGGTAGGTCGATGCGTCCGATGGGCATTGCACGATGTCCTGGCATGACTCCATGGAAATCCCCCGCGATGGGTCAAAGCTGTGAGCGAGGGATCTCGAGGAGGTCGAGGGTCTCGGCATAGATGATGTTGAGACTGCTGCCTCCATCCATGAGCACCTTGGTGAGGCGTACGTTGGCGATGATGGGGTCAGCGATGAGCTAGTACACTCCCGGATTAGGGACGTCCTCTAAGTGGTCACCATGGTCATACGTGATGGTTGTCTTGGATCAGTCGAGGAAGAGAGGAATCAAGAGCCGCACGGTGAAGACCTCGTGGTGCTCGCGCTTGCGTTGTCGAGGGGTGAGACGAGTCGAGGGTCCCTCGTAGATCATGAAGCAATCTCAGACGTTGGGGAACTCCTCATCCTTATGGTCGCCCTTGTCCTCCGGGCCCTTCTTCTCATCGTCCTTCTTGAGCCCTAGGCCCTTGAAGTACTTCCTCAACATTCGGCAATCCTTGAGGTTGTGATTTGCAGGCCCCTTGTGATAGGGGCACGGCTTTTTCAGCATCTCATCGAAGAGGCCCCTCTTGGGGGGACCTCGAGGCTTTTTGCGTTCGACGGTGGCAACGAGGTCATCGGCCACGGCCTCACGCTTGCCCTACTGGTTCTTCTTCTTATTATTGTTGTTCCTCTTGGCGCCCTGGTTTGAGCTCCGGGATCACCCTCCTTGGCTTTTCCCTTGTTCTGGTCATTGTCGAAAAAGCGCCAACAGCCTCATCGTTGGCCACGTAGCTGGTGATGATATCCATCAACTCATTGGCCATCCTAGGGGTATTGTGCCCCAATTCTTGGACTAGCTCCCTGCATGTAGTCCTGGCAATGAATGCCTGGATGATGTCGTCATCGGAGATGTGGGGGAGTTCAGTGCGTTGTTTGGAGAAGCGTCAGGCGAAATTGAGGAGGGACTCCTTCAGCTTCTGTTTGCAGTTCTGGAGATCCCACTTGTTGCCTGGGCGCAGGTAGGTCCCCTTGAAGTTGCCCTCGAACACCCTCACAAGGTCACTCCAGTCTCGAATCTAGTGGGGGAAAGGTCCTCGAGCCACCCTCGAGCCATGTCTGATAGGAATAGAGGAAGCTGGCAGATGATGACTCTGTCGTTGGAGGCCCCGCCGAGTTGGCATGCCAGTCTGAAGTCGGCGAGCCACATCTCATGCTTCGTCTCCCCATTGTACTTGGTAATGGTCATTGGCGGGCGGAAGAGGTTTGGCAGCTTGGTCCTACGGATCTCTCGGCTAAAGACGTGTGGGCCTGAGGGACCGTGCACGGTCCTCATCGCTGTCATAGAGCCCGCCCTAGTGTACGCTGTAACCTCGAGCCTCGCCGTCTCCGCTCTTGCACCTTTGACTCGTTGATGTCATCACGGGCGTTTCGGGGCTCGCGGTTGTCTTTGAGGCGATCCCAAACCGATGTCGCCTTGTTCTTTTGTGGCTCCAGTGCGGGTGGTGGGTGCACCGAGGCCTCTCGATCTCGATGGGAGGGTCCTGTCAGTTGCTCCGAGGCCGCCCCACGATGCCTCAAGGCAGAGCTCTTGGCTTGTTGTGTGGCTGTGGTCTTGAGGAGCCCCTGAACCTCTTCACGCACTCGACGTGCCTCAGAGTTCGACGGGACAGGCATGGCTCGTAGAAGCATTACAGCAGCGATGATGTTCTGGCTGGCGCGGTTGAAGATGGGGCGGTCGTCTGCCCTATCTTCGTTGATGCGCTGGTTGACGTCATGGGCCCTCTCATGAGCCCTTCCGCCGTGTGCGTATGCTAGTCGCTCCTGCTCAAGGGTCTCTCCGAGCAGACACAGATGTTCACGCTCATCGTTGAGCTTCTTCTGCGCCTCCCAGAGTTGCACGAGTTGGGCGACGTGATCCGCCACCGGGGGTTGGTCCTCATTAAGTGGTGGGGTGGCATTTCCTTCCCCTGCTGCTGTTGCTCCAGCCCCCGCATTTGATGTACCGACTCCCTTAACATGGAAGCACTCGCGGGTCTGGTCATATCAGTCGTCGCCGGAGTCAGAGTCGGGGTAGCCGAAGTAGTTGTTGGGGAAGTACCCCTTACAGCGTCGCTCCTCCTCCAGCTAGTGTCGGAGCATGCCGAGCTTCTAGTGCTTCAGACCTGGAGCCTGCGACGACTCCGGGTACTCTGAGGTCAGTGGAGACGTCACCAAGTCCATGGTAGCGCGCAGGAGATGCCTCGGGAGGTCCTCGTACGCACTCAAGTTGGTACTCACTAAAGATGAGTACATCTTGGTGGCGTTGTGTAGCCCGAAGGGGAATGAGTGGGGAAGTCTTGGGGTTGTGCCTGCCGAAGGAGTCGCTCCAGGCCCCTCCGGTGGGTGCACCATGAAGTCGAACGATGGGTCATCGCGGTGTCCCTCTAGCCCACCCTCTACATCCAAACACAGGTCAAATAGGTGTTGGTGTTTCTTAACATTACTACTAAAGATAGACTCATAAGTCCGTCCTTAATAATTATACTAGAAACGTGTGTTGACATTTCTAACCACCATTACTTCAGAAAGGTAACCCTTGGCCCTTAATGGCGCCGACCTAGGTAATGCAGTCTGGTAATAACAGTTAGAAGTGCCGGATTGGCCTTCCTAACCATCATTACTTACGATATGCAAAACTGTGGCACGACACCGTGGGGTGCAATAAGAATTACAATCCTTAAGTAACGATACTTAGGTACGTCAATCGATAGCTTAGTAAGAAATTAGAATAAATCTACAAGTGCACAGAACTATCATTGTAGCATTTCAACCCATGAGTATTTAGGGGTGTCGTATTTATAATTTCCCGTAGGAGGGCAATATGCATCAAGCGTGGTGTAAACATGATTACTTATTAAGTGTAATGGTAGGCATAGAGTAAACAGGAATAAGACATGATATTCAAGATAGTGGACACACATCAGGGTCAACTCAAGGATAAAAGAGAAATAAAGAATAAAAGAATATAACTAAACAGAGCAGGCATTGGTCGCATATAAATATGCAAAGAACTGTTAGTAAAACATCTGATTAGAAGTCTAGCATCAGTACTAATTCTGGGATGATAGGGAGATCCCCGTAGCTGGTCCGCCAGCCGATAGAGACTTTACGAACTCCTACTCAATATCCGAACGTGGGGGAATGCTAGGGATGGACAGGGCTGTCACCACTTGCCCACCTACCCCTCTGCCTGTGGGATACCGACATATTCGCCGATCTCCGCATACCCGAGCACCATGCCTATGTAATTGGAAACAACTCCTAACCCCCACGGACCCCAACCCTTCGGATTGACAGGCTAGGTTAAGAGCAACCAAGAAGGCATGATGAACCATCACCTCATCCCTAGTTCTTCCTCTATTCATACTAATTCGATGAACGATGAAGAACGATGATGAACAAGTCAAGAACATAATACATAATACATAAACTATATACTAGATCATATATTATGCTCATAATATGATCATAACTATACTCTAGTTCATATGCATGATTATATAAGTATGATAAGAACTTGCTCATGGAGGAAAACCGAATTGTATTCATACCAAGATGATCCTTTTCCTCCAAGGAGACAAACTGTCCTTGATAGCTCTTGCCTTGCTCACAAACTACTAATACTACTCTAAAGATACAAGTGAGAGGTGTGAGGTGAATGACTCCAAAATGATGTGTGTGTTTAGAATGAAGGAGATCCCTCTCTTTTATAGCTAAACTAGGATGGTTCGGCCTCCACAAATATGGAAGGAGGTGAAACCGCCTTAAGGGAACCTTGAGCACCGCCTGAGAAGGCTGGGGCCGGGAGGGCCCACTGGGGGTGCGGCCGTCCCTGGGAGCGGCCGCCCCCTGGTGGGTCCATCTGGCTACCGCCTTCGGGTGGTCGGTTCCTCCCTGGGCCTGGACCTCTCTCGTGGTTACGATCAGACCCAAGTATGTACCGAAGGTGGGGTCCTTTGTATTTCTTGTTTGCACATTTGCTGAATTTGACTTTTGCTTTTTGTGCTTTCTCCATTATGTTGCGTATTTCCACTTGTTGCACCTTAAACCTGTAAAACATGAATACTAGAGGTACAAGTAGAACTTGTTAGTAGTAAAGGCATATGTGCTAGAATATGTTTGTCTTTCTTCTTTTTAGTCTAAATTGGTGGTTTAGAAATGATCCATAAGGACAGCCAACAATACGCCTTCTGAGAGGAGAACCACATCATCGGTCGGAAGTGAGGTAGCCGTATTGAACACCGCTTCGCCTGCGAGAAGGCAGCAGTGCTTGCACTGATCACGCCATCTCCTGGCCGTGGACACGCGGCGAGAACAGCGGGACCGACGGTCGCTCCCCTTGATCGGGAGAGCTTGTGGTCGCTGTTGCCCGGGTCTCTGGGCGGGAGTAGGATCATGTCGAAGCCACGGCCAAGCGACATGAACTCCAGGCTCCCAAACCAGATCACCGTGGCGAACGGAAGCGGTGGAACGGAGTCTGCCATCTGGAAGGTGATGGGAAGTCGATCGCGACACGCAGCGCCCCCTATCTGGCGCGCCAGCTGTCGGTGTTCCGTCCTGCGGACAAGAACCCTAGGAGTAATAGTGTTGCGTGCACCCTAACTAGACGATGATGCAAAGCGAGACACGGGATTTATCCTGGTTCGGGCAAGAGAAGGCCCTATGTCCAGTGGGGGAGAGTGGTGTTGTATTGCCTTGCACCGAAATGCTTGTACTGGGAGTATTACAAGCACAGAGGAGTGGTGAGATGGAGCGAGAGGCCTAAGCCTAGAGTTGCTAGCCCTATGCCTTGAGTGCTCTGATGCGTGGTGAGTGTGTTGCGATTGTTGTCCGATGCCCTGAAACTAGCCCCTGGCGTCCCTTTTTATAGGCCAAGAGGAGGCACGGGGGGTACAGAAGAAAACACTAAGTTCTGTCCCTGGTAGGGCTGGTGTAACTAGTGACGTCGAGGGGATGGTACTGATCTTGTCGTGTTTACTGTAGAGGCGTGCACCGGGCAAGGCCTGCGTCCTTTGGGTGCGTCACGTCGATGTCGATGATGGGCGGTGAAAGACCCCTGTCCCTGTTGTGGGCATGCGGATCCCTGTAGGGACGTGTAGGAGTTGTTGGAATGTTGACCGAAAGCGTCGAAAGTGAAGTTGAGGGGTCGCCGAGGGGGTTGAGGCCCTGAGGATAAGGCCGAGCTCCGGAAAACCTGATTGCTGAGTGTTGTCATGTTGCATTTCGAGGAGGCCTCGAATGAGGTACAGTATCAGGCATGGCGAAATAGTGCCGGTATGGAACGATAATGCCGGTTAAATCACCACGTTCTCGGGGATGGGCAGTAAAAAGAGGATTTGACCTTTGTACTTGATCATGTACACGCGGTTGTAGCCATGGCGTTAGGCAAGGGTGGTTGAGGCATTAAATGCCCTGAGTCCCTGTACAGGGAGTAGGTGAGTCACGGGGGTCGCGGTTGGTCGACGGGGGGTCGTTCGTTGAAGGGAAGCTCCGTCAGTCGAGGGCGGGGTCGTCCGCTCAGAGGACTTCCGTCATTCGAGGGCGGTCCATCGAGGGGTTCCTGCGGGCGAGGCAAGGATATGCAAGCGGGCCTGGTTTGGTGTGGGCCGTTCGTTAGGCCTTTTGTGATAGTGCTTTGTGGGCCTCAGGCTGCGGATCCCTCGGGGATTAGCTGCTTAATCGATGGATTTGGGTATCCCTAATCCAAATACCCGACAGGCTCCCACGTGTGCCTCCACGTCGGTGCACAACCTCGACTCATGCCACACCCCGCCGACTGGTCCCGCCCCATGCTGACTGGGAATAGATAGAGAAGAAGAGAATTTGGATAGACTACAGATTTGTTAGGTGTGATAGGTAGTCTAATGGAGTTGATTTTTTGCCTTCCACTACCTAAATTGGGGATAGATAATGGGATAGGTAGCATTACTGAAGATGCTCTAATGCATGGTCCGGGTGTTAATGAGACAGAGTAATGCCAGAGCTAAGGACGAGAAATCTTACCATTCTAACTAAAATGCCCTTGTATGGATCTAGAGCTACTGCAATAACCAAACAGTTTCCAAGTAGATATACAGTAGACCTAAGCCAGACCTAAGCCATAGTGAATCCTAGACGCATATTTACTTCTTCTGGTGGTGAATTTCTACCAAACAGGCCCAGCACTATGCCTCGGCCCATGCTACATATAGATCGTTGCTTGTACTTTTTGTGGCTACATAGACGTCTGAGAATTTTCATTTTGTTCCATTGTAATGCTCCATTACTTCTAAACTCCATTACTTCTAAATTATAAGATAATTTTAGGTTTTCTAGAATTATTAGTTTTATTATATTATATATTTTTATCTATGTGTAAATAAATACTATGTATGTGAAAATCAAACCATCTTGTAATTTAAAATTTAAAACGAAGAGAGTACTCGTCACTTCTAACTTATTTAAAATAAAGTATTGCCAGGCCGCAGATGTAGCTCAGGCTTGCGTGTCTAGGTGTAGCATGGCTGCAGATGTAGCTCAGGCTTGCGTGTCTAGATGTGGTTTGCGTGTCTAGGTGTAGCGTGCCAGGCCACACGTCGCATACGGGCAGACACAGACAGTGGCGCAGGCAGATTCTGTACACGGCATGGCATGTCTGGCTCGCTATCACACAGACACGCACAGCCCGCAGTCTCTTATGGCCGCGTGCAGCTGCAATCAAGCAAGACACGGTGCGCGCGCGCATTTGGCTTGGACACCGACCGACGCCTTTTCTCGTCCCCTCCAGTCCGACTCTTTCTTCCTCGCCTCCGACCCCGCCCCGTTACCTCCGCAGCACTCCTCCCCACAGCTGCGCCCGCCTGCCTGCCTGCCTGCCTGCTGCCATGGCTGCGCCCCATGCTCCTGGCCACCATCACCACGGGGACGAAGAAGAGGACGTCGCCGCCGAGTCCACCATTTGCGC
This sequence comes from Bothriochloa decipiens, assembly GCA_023333625.1. Taxonomy (NCBI): domain Eukaryota; kingdom Viridiplantae; phylum Streptophyta; class Magnoliopsida; order Poales; family Poaceae; genus Bothriochloa; species Bothriochloa decipiens. The sequence continues at coordinate 35,064,871 of CM041628.1, forward strand.
AGCTGCTCTCGACGCCCTGGCCAACCGGCGCGGAGCGTCGGCGAGCGAGAGCGAGCGCGAGCTAGCCGTCTGGCGCCACTCCGAAGCCCAGCGCTTATCAGCGGATGAGATCCACACAAGGTCCGGCAGGAGAACCGTCGCTTGGCGGAGGAGATCGAAGCCAAGCGCGCGAGGTATCACAGCTTGAATGTGTTGAAACTGAATCACGCTCAATTGTCGATTGGGAAAACACTGGCTGTCCTCTCTATCTCTCTTTCTCACTGGAACTCGCGATGAACTCGCGTTCGAACACAGAAGACAAGGAACACACGAGAGTTACACGCTCGGCATGATCTCCGACGCCACCGCCCACGCCCCCGATCTTGCTGCGCCATCCCACAGCCACGAGACGTGGGCGATATGACCGGATCAAACTCCGCGAACTCTGCCCACACGCGCACGACGCGGACGACGCCGTGCTTACCACTACTCTATGTTAAGAGAGAAACACACGCATACATGCAACAGAAATAGAAAACCAACACACTCCCCCCTACTTCTGTTGCGAAGACCCGACGTTGATGATGCCGCTCCGAACACGCAATTCCTGAAGGCGTTCACGCGGGAGCGGTTTGTGAGCAAATCCGCCAGTTGGTCACCCGTCTTGACGAAATCCGTCTCGATGACACCGGAACTGATACAGTCGCGAATGAAATGGAATCGGACGTCGATGTGCTTACTCCTGTCGTGAAGCACCGGGTTTTTGGCCAACGCCAGAGCGGACTTGTTGTCGATGTAGAGCAATGGTGCGACGACCTTGGCGTTCACCAGATCAGAGAGCAGGCGCGACAGCCAGACTCCCTGACATGCCGCGGTGGCGCCGGCGATGTACTCCGCCTCGCACGACGATAGCGCCACCACGCGCTGCTTCTGTGATTGCCAGCTCACGGGACTCTGGCCCAGGAAGAAGAACACACCCGAGGTGCTCTTCCCGTCGTCGCAGTCCCCGGCATGATCAGCGTCGCTGTAGCCGATCAACTCCAGGGCTCCTTCTCCGCGCCGGTAGACACAGCCATAGGACCTCGTCCCGGCAATGTACCTCAGCAGATGCTTGACGACGCTCCAGTGTTCGGTCGTGGGCGCCTCCATGTAACGGCTTACATAGCCCACTGCGAAAGCAATGTCAGGACGCGTGTGAACCAGATACCTCAGGCTGCCGACGATGCTGCGGTACAGTGTCTTATCCACCGGTGGGTTTGAGCTCGCCTTGCTCAACTTCAGTCGCGGCTCCATCGGAGTGCTGCACAGATTGCACCCCGAGAGCCCAGCCTTCTCGACGATCTTGTCAGCGTAGGCGCTTTGGCACAGCGAGATGCCCTTTGCGCCCTGACGGACTTCAATGCCGAGGTAGTAATGCAGTGGCCCGAGGTCGCTCATGCTGAAGAGTCGGGCCATCTCCGCCTTGAAGCGATCGACCTGCGCCTGGTTCGCCCCAACCACGACGAGGTCATCAACATAGACTCCGACGAGCAGTAGGTTGTCGCCGGAGCCTCGCACGTACACCGCGTGCTCATCCGCACTGCACTTGAAACCAAGGGACTGCAGCGAGCTGTCCAGCTTGGCGTTCACGCCCTAGGCGCTTGCCGCTGTAGAAAGTCAGAGGGCAGCAATGGCGGAACGTCGCCTCATGGGCC
>CM041628.1:35076543-35121979 GCA_023333625.1 Bothriochloa decipiens
TGGACTCGTGCGTTGTGATAACAAACTCTCTAATCTATCTTATCTAATAGCCGCAGCCCATACAGTGCCTTGTGGAGCCTGTACACCTTGCGCTCTTTACCACGGACAGCGTACCCCGGTGGTTGCTCAACGTAAACCTCCTCTGCCAGGTCTCCATTCAGGAACGCCGATTTCACGTCGAGGTGGTGCACCGTCCACCCATAATGCACGGCGATGGCGAGGAGAAACCGCACAGATTCCATGCGCGCCACCGGTGCAAATACCTCGTCAAAGTCGACGCCGGCGCGCTGCACATAGCCCTTCGCCACCAGTCGCGCCTTGTGTCTGGTGATGTTGCCGTCGGCGTCGCGCTTGATCTTGAAGACCCATTTGAGGCCGATGGGTTTCACGCCTGGGGGCGCATCGGTGAGTGTCCATGTCTTGTTGTCGTTGATGGACCTGAGTTCCTCCAACATGGCCTGCTTCCACTCCTGGCGGTCCGTCGCCTTGTGGTATGTGGATGGCTCGGTGTCAGCGGCGAGCAGCAGATCGCCATCCGCTACAAGCTCGTCGTCGTCGTACAGCAGGTTGTCGACGACCCTGAACCGGTGCGCAGCCTCCTCGTCGTCGTCCGCGTCTAGCATCTCCAGTGCACCTGATGTAGGGGACACGAACTGGACTGGCACCTCCTGCTTCCTTGGCAGTTCACCTTGCCGCGGAACTGGCCCGCCGTGGACCCGTGGTGATGACACAGCCGATGATGTCGCCTCAGAGCTCGACGAAGAGTGGTGCTGGTCTCCAGGCGGCGGCGAGTGCGCTGAAGGTGGTGAAGGCGTGTTCCCGGCTGGAGGCGCGTCAGCCGGTTCCCCGGGCTGCGCCTCGCTCCACTCGTCCTCCACCACTAGTGTGTCCTGGCCAGCACTGTAGTCGACCCCCGCCGCCCCGCCCGTGGTGTCGGACGCGCTCCAGTCCCACGCCGTGTCTTCTTCAAAAACCGCGTCGCGAGTGACGTGCACCCGGTTCGCGACAGGGTCGAACACCCGGTAGGCCTTTGAGCCGGGCTCGTAGCCGATCATCACCATCTTCGTGCTCCGGTCATCGAGCTTCCCGGCATTCGGCTTGGTGGCTTTGACATGCGCCACGCACCCGAACACCCGTAGGAAGTGCACAGCCAGCTTCTCGCCATACCATGCTTCGTACGACGTGCGCCCCACCAGACTCCTCGTCGGGGCACGGTTGAGGAGGAAGACAGCCGTCATCACAGCCTCCCCCCACAGCCAGGCTGGAACCGCCTTGGCCTTCATCATGCTCCGTGCCATGGCGAGCATGGTCTGGTTCCGGCGCTCCACCACGCCGTTTTGCTGAGGACTGTACGGCGCGGTGAGGTGTCGCTTGATGCCGCGCTCAGAGCAGTACTCGAGGAAGCTTGCCGATATGAACTCCCCCCCATGATCGGTGCGGAACGCCTTGATCTTCCACCCGGACTCGACCTCGACGCCGGCGCGCAGCTTGCGGAACGCCTCTTCGGCGTCGGACTTGTTGGCGAGCAGCGTCGCCCACATGTACCGTGACATGTCGTCGACGACTAGCATGATGTAGCGCTTGCCGCCGGGTGTCGCAGGCGAGACGGGGCCGCACAGATCCCCATGGATGAGTTCCAGCGGCTTGACGGCGCGGTAGTTCGCGGCCTGCGGGGACGGCGCTCGACGTTGCTTCCCAGCTAGGCACGCATCGCAGACGTGCTCGACGTGCTCGATTTGTGGAAGACCCCGCACCATGCCTTCTCGCCCCAGCTTCTTCAGCGCCTGAAAGCCAAGATGCCTGAACCGGGCATGCCACCTCCACTCCTCGTCGCCGTACGAGGCAGCCAGGCACACCGGCGGCGATGGCTTGAGTGGCAGGATGTAAAGACGATTTGCCGTGCGCTTTACCTTTGCGAGCAGCTCACGGGTTGCCCGGTCCCACATCCGAAGAAGTCCATCTTCGATCTCGATCTTGCACCCATGTTCATCCAGCTGGCCGATGCTGAGGATGCTACTACGGAGTCGAGGAATGTAGTAGACGTCGTGGAACGCGCGGTGACCGCCGTCCTTGGACGCGAACAGCACAGTGCCGTGCCCAGCGATAGACACGATCGATCCGTCCCCGAAGCGCACTGAGCCGATGACGCCGGGGTTCAGCTCGGAGAAGATGGACGCGTCACCGGTCATGTGGTTCGACGCACCCGTGTCGAGGTACCACTGCATCTCCCCGTGCTCGCCGCCCGCGTCCAGGTCCGCCACGACCTTGTGTTCATTGAGGAAGACGTGCTCGATGCGGTGGCCCCCCGTGGATAACCGTCTCTGACGGCGTCACCATCGCCATGTACAGGGCCGGCGCCTCCTGTTCCGCCTGAGCTAGGTTCGCCTGCGGTTGATTCGCAGCCGCCGCCGCCGCTTTCTCCTCATCCCGCTTCTTCTTGCGGCACTCTCGCTTCCAGTGCCCCATCTTGCCGCAGTAGTGGCAGGCTTCGTCGTCCTCGCCACCAGCGCCGCCCTTGGGCGGCCCCGAGCGCGCATCCTTGCCACGCTCCTTGCCGCGGCCTACGCCACCGTGACGCTTGCCAGGGCCCGATGATGCCTTGCCGCGCGCCGTCGACCCGTCGATGTTGAGGCGCGACGCGAGGCGGGCGATCACCTGTTCCTCGGTGAAGTACAGCTTGCCGTCAATCTCCTTCCCGGCCCCGCTGCCGCCCGATCCACCTCTTCCCTTCGTGCGGTTAAGGCGCTCCTCCGTCGCCTTGAGACGCCCCACGAGCTCGTCCAGGGACACCTCCTCGAGATCGAGGAGTGTCTCAATCGCCACCGCGATCTGCTCAAAGCGATCTGGAAGAGCCTGAAGAAACTTACGCACGATTTCCTCCTCCGCGTACTCCTCACCGAGGATCGCGAGCTGGTCGGTGATCTTGGTGAGTCGTTGAGCGAAATCGTCGACAGACTCCGCCTCCTTGAAGGCGACGCTGTCGAACTCCCGGCGCAGCGTCTGCGCCTTTGCCTTGCGCACCCGGTCGACGCCGATGTACCGCGTCTTGAGAGACTCCCACGCCGCCTTGGCAGTGGGTTTGTTGGCCATCGTCCCACGTAGCTCTTCCGGCACCGCCTTGCAGAGTGCCTCGAGGGCGTTGCGGTCGTCGGTGTAGTCGACGGCGCCAACGTTGATGGCCTCCCAGAGGTGCCGCCCTTGCAGCATGACGCGCATCAACGCCGCCCAGTCGGTGTAGTTTGTTCTCGTCAACATTGGCCACCCCGCGTTGCCGATTTCCTTGACCGTGCGGTGAAGCACCATTGCACGGTCCCTCCCGCCGCTCCTTCCTGAGCAGCCGCCGAAGGGCGACCACGAACGCCGACGCCGCGGCGATCTTGACGCGTCGCGAGGAATGAACGCGGCGGTGATAGCTTGGTGACGATCCCAGCGACGGAATCTTGCTCCAATGCCACTTGTTGAAACTGAATCACGCTCAATTGTCGATTGGGAAAACACTGGCTGTCCTCTCTATCTCTCTTTCTCACTGGAACTCGCGATGAACTCGCGTTCGAACACAGAAGACAAGGAACACACGAGAGTTGGCGCAGCGCACAAACTTACTGCATTTTCTGTTTTTCCCTTCCTTTTATTGTCTCGGTTACACGCTCGGCATGATCTCCGACGCCACCGCCCACGCCCCCGATCTTGCTGCGCCATCCCACAGCCACGAGACGTGGACGATATGACCGGATCAAACTCCGCGAACTCTGCCCACACGCGCACGACGCGGACGACGCCGTGCTTACCACTACTCTATGCTAAGAGAGAAACACACGCATACATGCAACAGAAATAGAAAACCAACAGAATGAAGCCAAGCATGCGAAGATTCACAGCTTGGCGGAGGAGAATGAAGCCTTGCGCGCGAGGAATCATAGTTTGGCGGAGGAGATCAAAGCCAAGCGCGCGAGGTTGATGGAGGAGATTGAAGCCATGCGCGTAGAGAATCACAGCTTGGCGGAGGAGATCGAAGCTAAGCGCAGCTTGGTGGAGAGGAGCTTGAAGCCAAGCACGCGGAGATTCGCAGCTTGGCAAAGGAGAATGAAGCCATACGCGCGAGGAATCACAGCTTGGAGTTGCAGATTCAGGGCTCGTTCCTTTCGCTTGGGATTGATCCTTGTCTCCCTAGTGGCCGGGCTGGGCGAGCTTCGACAAGGCGAACGCGAACGAGGACATGCATGGGGGGAGATAGATGCTTCTCGTGTGTAGCTATTTTCTTTCGATCAGTATCCTGGTAGGAACTTACTGTTGTTGAAATAATTGTTCAATCAAGCTTGGATCTGCACGGTTTGTCTTGTTTCAGTTGTAGTTCAAAGCTTTTCTCTTGTGTTATTTTCCTGATCTCAGCGTGTTGGAACTAGAACAGAGTTAGATTCTTTTTTTTAATATATATCATGGACAGGAATCATTAGATAGATGAACATGTATTTTTCCTGTGATTACTCTACAGTATTCTTTGCTTAGCTAGTAAATAATTAGTTTGGAAATGATTACTATTCTTTTACGTCTCTGATGATTACTATCCTGGGTTTTTTTTTATGTGGACTATATTGATGAATGAATGAACGTGAAAACTGCATGTCGTCAACTAGCACCGTCACATCCAACCTCGCGGCATATGTATGTAGCACTAGGTATAGATGAAATAAATATTAATTGTACAGTTTGTGTCTAATTGGGAGAAAAATCTTTTGAGACTAATTACTCCATGAATTTATACTAAAGTGCCTAGAATTAGTATTAATAAATTCTCTCATGGTTTCTAGATAGAATCTGTAGTTTGTTCTTTTATCTGTATTCGAATACCTCATCTAAAATCTTACGATGTGACACTATTCACTTAAACTGTTTATTTAAAAAAGCGATCGTAGAAGGAGAGGCTCATCATGGTATTTCATTAAAAAGAAAGCAAATCTTTTAATCAAATAAACCCTAAACCTCGGCTATGTGAGCAAGGGAGCCTAAATTTCGCTCCATGGGGATTCAAATCGAACGCAAGACCAGACGAGCGTTGACCTCATCAGTGCAGTCGGAAAGCTCTAACCATTTAAGATAGAACCCTTCGGCAAATAGTTTAAACTTTAACTAAAATTATATTAAAAAATATTAATATTATTTATACAAAATAAGTACCATTAAAATAGTAATAGAATATAGGGCCTTGTTTAGATCACTTCTAAAAGTTAGAATTTTTTCACTCTCTTTCCATCACATCAATCTTTACACTCATGTATGGAATAGTAAATATAGGTAAAAAATAACTAATTACATAGTTTAATTGTAAATCATGAAACGAATCTTTTAAGTCTAGTTAGTCTATAATTAAATAATATTTATCAAATACAAACAAAATGTTATAATTATAAATTTTTCTAACATTTTGAATTTAAACAAGGCCTATGAGTAGTTCGTAATTGAATGCTTACGGATGCAGTTTCACCCAAAATTCTAAGTTTTTTCACTCTTTTTTCATCATATTAATTTTTATCTACATGCATGGAGCATTAAATATAGGTAAAAAATAACTAATTATACAGTTTAGTTGAAAATCACGAAATAAATCTTTTAAACCTAGTTAATCTACGATTAGATAATATTTACCAAATAAAACAAAAATAATACTATTTATTGGGTTCACTTTTTTTTTAAACTAAACAAGGCCTACATCTCCGCATAGGCAGCGCAGTACTCACTGCTTATGCGCTTGGGTGTGCACGCCCTCTACTAGACGCCGACATCTTTGCTGAAGGAAGCACGCGCGCTCGAATCGAGGCTTGTTTAGTTTCGAAATTTCACATCAAGATTCTGTTGGAAAATAAAAGTAATTTAGCGATTTATAAATTAATTTCGACAATAAGGAAAAGACCAACAGCATGTATCACAGGTATGTGATTTGATACTAGCAACAGAGAAAATACGAGAACGAACAACGGAGAGAGAATCGATATTCTTACAGTGGGATTATCGGCGAAGGAAGACGTAGCAGACCGTCGACTAAAATCCGGATCAGCAGCATAGAGGGAAGAAGACGTCCAGCGAGCAGTCGCGACGGCGCTTCTCAAAAATCTGATACGCCCGTACCCCATGCAGGGACGCGAGGAGACGTAGGCTTCAGAGCCTGCTCTCCCGACACGATGGCACGTCGGCGACGGGATAAGGAAGACGGCGGCAGCGCAACACCGTGGCGAGGAAGAGATGAATCTCTCGGTACTGAGGACGATGTCTCGCTCCATATTTATACACGCGTCGCAGTAAATAGAAAAATAATTAGCCGCTCAATCACAGTATTATGGTAATTGACCTGCCGTTTGTGTTGCTTACCAAATAGGCTAGCGCAATTTTCTCCATGCATGTAAAAATTCAGAGTGGCAAAAGGAGGCCACGCACCCGCAAGGGTCAGAGCGGGAAATCGGCGGACCATTCACGAGCATGTCGTGCGTGCGCGCCCATTAGCTACGCCCGACGAGGCGAGACGAGCGAGCGCGCGTGTGTGGTTCTTCCTTTTTCTCTCCCCAAATAGCTCCAACAAGATAGAGATAGCTCAGCTATTTAAGTTGGCCTCACTCCTCTTAAAGTAGCAAGGTGGGACTAAAGTCCCCCACCTTTTTCATATATACATTCATATGTGAGTGGGCCTTTGGGATTTATTTAGAATTGTTTGGTCCATGGCCCAAAACATCTATCAGATTCTACTGTAAAAAAAATTCTTCGTCACATCAAAATATCGGCACATGTAAGGAGTACTAAATATAGAAAAAATCAAAAACTAATTACACAATTTAGATGTACTTTACGAGACAAACGTTTTAAGTCTAATTAATCTATGTTTGAATAATTATTATAAAATAAAAAATACTATATTACGCTACAATATCAAACAGTAATTTGGTGGCGTCAAGTTGGGCGAACCAAAAGGCCCGAATTGATGCACTCTGCTGAGCACTGCGCGGTAGGAGTAGGTCCCGGTGAGCGGCGGCGACCACGTGGCCGCGAGGTCAATTCGGCTCGGCTGGCTGTCCATGTTGCATTCGACGGCACGCACTTCACGCCACGCCACCAGAGCTTATGGGTATTGTTTAGTTATTTAAATTAGGATGATATTATAGCATATCGTAGTATTTTATTTATATTTAATAAAAATTATTTAAATATTGACTGATTAGGTTTAAAATATTCGTCTTGTAAAATACAATCATACTGTGTAATTATTTTTTATTTTTATTTATATTTAGTACTGTATATATATATATCGATATTTTAATATGATAAAAAATCTTCTTTTTTACGGTGAATTTGGATCCAAAATCCGACGTCTAAAAGGCCAGGATTGCATGCTGGTGCATCTGTGCCGGCAGCACGCAGCTGCGAACAAGGAAGGTCGCATTGACTCCCGTACGGCCGTATACATGAATACTCCGTACATGAGTATCAAATTTTTGGCCGCCGCAGCTATTTGTGTTGTCCTTTTGCTCCCTGTTTTGCGTGGCGAACGTGGTGCTGGTAGGCGAGCGAACTGGCCGCCTCCGCCACACCACGGCGTGGCAACCTAACGTCCCAAACCATACAGCCCCTATGCTCCGTACTATGTACAGTACCTCTGCAATTACTCTCTCCGTCTCTAAAACGTAATAAGTGTTCTTGATTTTTAAACATGGTATTTAAACTGTTCATATTATTTAAAAGTTTTATCTAAATTATAAAATAAATAAATCTTTATTAAGTATCTCTAATGCTAATATAAGTAGTAACAAAATATATAGTATTTATATAAGAAATTTGAATAATACTGACGATCAAACAAGATACTCCTTCCGTCCCGAATTATGTGTCATCGTAGTACAATTTAATGTCCAAAAATAAGTGTCGTCTAGGCTACTATTCATAGACCCAGTGCCTATCATCTAGCCTTGTAGGCTTTGCTTTCACGATGTCACCCGGTGGTCCATCCCTCTTTCCTTCCCTTTTCCTCTTTCCTCCGCTCGTCAAACCACTCATTGCACAGGCAGCAGGTCGAAGCAACGCCGTGCCCGCCACCGCCGGCGTCGAGTAACCTCCTGAGCGGGCCGACGTCGAACCCTCACCGGCGCCCCCTCTCTTCTTCTTTGCCGGCGGGTCCCTCTCTCCTCCAGCATGGATCCCTTGTCGCGGCCAGCGTGCCCGGGCGGCGGGGCCTCTACGCTCAGGCGGCGGCGTTGCACCGCCACCGGCGGCGGCCGCGTGCAAACTCCGCGCCGGCGGATCCCCGAAGGAGCTCAATCCACCGCGACGTGTGGGCTTAGTTCCTCGGTGGCGACGGGGCGGCCTCCATCGCGAGCCGCCGTTCGGAGGTCGGCGCCGCCGTTCGGAGGTCGGCGCCGCCGCACGAGCCATGAACGGCGGCACCGCAGTCGGGGACGCCGGCAGCGGGAGCGACGACGGCCCCCATCGAGCTCTCAACCACCCCGCGCACCTCCACCTGATCCCCTTCCCTGGCTATTCCTTTGTGTCTCCATCTAATTTTTCTAGCTCGATTGATCCGATATGTTGTGCTCGATCGATTCAATTTGTTGTGCTTCATTGATCCAATTTGTTGATCTGGACTTGGTTTCGGGGAATCGAACGAACAAGACCAAGAAGAGAGAAATCGATGTCATGTCATGTGTACTGACTCCGTAGGGCTATTTTGGTCTTTCAGCCTTTATATTGGTTTTCGTGCCCGATGCCGGATGACACTTAAATCGGGACGGAGGGACTTAAATCGGGACGGAGGGAGTATCTGTTTTAAGATGGCTGACATCTTTGTACAGGAGAGAGCACAGCTGCAAGGATCCCGTGACCGGTGACTCCGGGCGTGTGAGGTCGATGTTAAGTAAAAACTCAGATTAACCATGCAGATTAAACCTTTCAATGCCAGATTAAACCTTATGGCTCTAAATACAAGGTACAGGTTGTGAATTAAAAAAATAATGGATTTATTAATTTCTAATTTATTTCTTTAAAAGTTCGTACTACTTCTAATTTATTTATTATTTTGAAAAGAGAAATAAAACAACTTCTTATCATATTATATAATGGAGAGATTAGTGTCACCGTGAAAGTTTCACTAGGTCTACGTGTAGTCTATGGAATATTGGAATCTGAGGAATGGTGATAATTGTTTACAAAATAGAATAGATCTAATTATTCTTGAAACAGAAAATGTTTGGGAACACAAACCTAGAGCAGAGCTCTAAAAATAAGAGTAAAGCAGTCCAAACGGCTCAATGCGTGGCTCCTCCACCTCTATAGTTCGTTTTTGTTGGAATCGGAGCTAGTTCGCTCCTTGTTACGCTCACATAGAAGTCAAACAGCATTGCACAGGATCTGAAAGCCGCACCAAACGGGGACTTAATATGACGTTTAGTGCATGAACAAATTAAGGTTCGTTCTCTTCTTATTTCGTAGCTAAGGCAACGCGAAGTAGCAGCAGCAAGTTGTGCAAAGCCCAACATTCTAATCCTAGTGCACGATCGCGCCAGGTAGAAACTAATAAACTGACAATGTTAGACATGGAGAATGATATAGACCTTCATTGTAAGCATCTTGATGTCGTCCTTGGTGAGCTGGAAGAGGCAAATATCGTCCAATTTGAGGAGGTTGTCGCGGACAAAGCCACGTCAGCCTTGAATGAGCTTGTACGCATTCATCTTCGCCTTCCATGCCACGCTCTTCTCGTTCCGCACGAGCGTCACGGTGTGCTCCCCGTATGGAAGGTACTTTCTAGTATATTGCTTCCCGAAGTACTGTTTCATCATATGCATAAAATGTGTTGAGAAACAACAAGCATTAGTAACTGAAATTGCCAAAGGGAAAAAAAAGGGTTCTTGGAGCTGCTTACTAATACGCAGGTGCCGGTGGCAGCAACATTGGTCTTATTCATTATTGACACGTAAATGGGGCCTTGAGACTGAATGCTGCCGACTATGTCTAACACTTTCTTCCTCTGCTCATCGCCCAAATGAGCAGGGGGTGCCACAATGTAAGGACCTGCATCAGAAGGTCCACCAGAATCGCCTGATTCATCATCAGCCGGATGGCAATTACAAGATGAAGGCGCCTTATCAGCAGGTTCATCCTTAACACGCGCTACCGGTGTCACCTTCTTCGCCTTAGCTCTGCTGCCTTCACCTGAATGCACAATCTTAGGCTTGTTTGCCTTTGCTCTTGGTGTTCTGCCTCTACTGGAGCTTGTTCCTCCTCCTGGTGCGGCATTTGTTTCAGGATCATCATCAAAACCTGAAGACCATTTATATTCAACAGTGCCCTAAGAATCTGGTCCTGCACATAACTAATATAATTACTAAAACCCACTAGGAAAAATCAAACAAACAAATAAAAGAACTTATATATATTAACAAAAGAAATTATCTTCATGTATGTATAATAAGGCTGCCAACAAATATATATATTATATATATAATACAAAAATCTGATTCCTCAGACGAAGAGGCTGATGTTTTGGTAATCCTTGTAGCTTTTCTACGTTGGCTTGGACAACCCCGTTGACAGCTAGAGACTCTTTTCTGAATTCTCGATGATTTGTCAGCATGGTCATGGGAGCTAACATCAACACAGTCCATGTCTCATTCTTGGATGTTACTAGAACTAACTCTGATTCCATTGCAGAGAAAGACTTTCTCACATCCATCCGGATCGATATCATCAGAACCTTAAAATGGGCCTTCCCATTGTGCTGGAACAACAATGAGTCATTCTCCTCTATGGGGTGGGCATCGACAAATTCTTTCCATCCACACTGGGGGAGTACCTTGTTCATGTACTTGGTGCCCTTGACAGCGTAAACACTACCGTTAGGGGATTTGGTGTCAATGCACTCTAAGATCTCTCCTCCAAATTGGTTCATGAACCTGGCAGGCATTGTCTGCACCAAGAACAATGAAACATAAATAATGCATGGTTTATATATTTTTATGCAGAGCCATCCCAGTAGCAGAGAGCAAGTGTTGTCTAATTATGTTTTCTCTGTTGTTTTGCAATTCAATGATGAAAAGTGTAGGTTTAAAATTCAGGAATGTTATTGATTGCACTTGCTCAATTCTGTGTAGCACACAGATTCGGTGAAATTTATGGAAAGGGTAGGCAGTTTTATACTATTACCAAGATTGAAGTCTATCTCCAATCTCCAAATGAAACATGGTAGATAATGAAAATGTATCAGGGTGATGATATTAAACTTAAAGGAAGACTCACCATGCTGTGCCTATAATTAGCAGATATGAGCATGAGGAAAGACGTCATCTTTCCACGCAAATGATCCTTGTACCTTTCGCAACAAGCACAAGATTTCGTCACCAAGGAGCCTTGTCCAGCCATGTTCACTATAATCTGCAGGATATATGACCGATAGAAATTAGAGTCAACAAATGAACTAATATTCAGTAACTTGGAGACACCACATTCAAGTTAGAATTGGAGAGAAGCTTGCCCTTAACTTAGGACTGATGCTTTACCACACAACGACAGTGGCGGAGCCGAGAAAGAAAAATAAATAAATAAATAAATAAGAGACAAAATGGACGTTCAGCATAAACATATGTACTGCAATTTAGCACTGTTAGCAAGATCCCTGATTGTCGCTCCTGGACTAGTGCTATAGCCGTGCATGTACATGCGAGATGCGACTAGGCAGTAGTGCGACTAGGTCTGTTAGACTAGTATTAGCAGGATCCCAGCTGCTTGACTTGCGCCACAACCTTGCATGTGCATGCTGCTATTCTAGGCGAGCTGCAACCTCCTCCTTGTTTTGACCGGATACTGTTTCTGTAAGCCGTATGATATAGTATAGAAGAGAGGTTGAAAATATATGTACGTTTTGATTCCTGATTAATCAATCAATGAATTATCTCGTCTATCAAGAATTACTATATTATGTGTATGAAAGTTTTCGGTAATGCCTCGCACGAGTGTTTTTCTCCCTGTCAGCACTCAATTACAATAATCGAATCGAGTGTTCTGCCCTCCCCCCCCAACACTCAAACATGCTTTTTATTGAAGCTCGGATAGGAATCTGCAGAAGATGTCATGATTTGCTTTCCTCTCAACTAGCAGTCCCAAGATGCAACAAAACAGACGAGCACCGAATTTTAACATTTGAGGAACAAAATTACAACCTGAGGAAATGAAATGTCAAATGAATGCGGTGCAGAGCAATACCTAAGTATCAACGAAGCTTTGTAAACATTCCTCACACCAGGATCGATCGCAGCTTCATACTTGCATCTCATCTATTCTATTCTGTGGAGAGAAAAGATAAACAGGAGGCCAGAACCCAGAAGTCGAAGGCGTTTGATGGATTACCACGAGTGCGTTCTACGAGTGAATTTAAGGGCAACACCATTAGTGCTGGGAGACGTAAGGGGGAACTGGAAGACAGGAAATCACGATCGACGGCAGTTAATACGGGAGGCCGCAATGCAAGGGAAAATTAATACTCCCTCGGTCCTAAAGATAATTATGACAACCGAGTCACTCAAACAATTTCAGCTTTAACCAAATTTGTGGTAAATAATATTAACATTGATGTCTCTAAATAAATTTCATACAAAAATGCATTCCGCACATAATCTAATGCTATTGTTTTCATATTTTAAATGTTAGTATTTTTCGCATAATTTAGTCAAAGTTTAAATTATAGTTGGCACGAGAATTGTACTTTTTGAGGACGAAGGTAATACGACTGCAGTTAATATGGGAGGCCAGGAGAAATTTATTGGGAAAGAAAAATGTGTACGAGAAGAATATAAAAGTACGTTGAAAAGTGAGATTTCCGTATTTTGGAACAAAATTTGAATTTCAAGTAATTTAGGACAGCTGGAGTATATTTGTATCTTGAGTTAATTAGACCTATGCCATTATAATTCTACTATTTTTTTATGAAGCTACTATGCAAAAACCTATGCATCTACCATTAGAATTATACAGACGTTTGAGATACACCATTATAAACGGCTGTAGATGACTTAGACACAATGTCACAACTGTCAACATATAGAGAGGTACCATATACCTGTATGGATAGGATTGTCCCCTTTCATCTTCTCGCTCACAGCCACTGGCACATGAGGCCCACTCCTTAGCCTTCCCCACAGTCCTCCCTCTCTCTGTTGTCTTCTTCGCTGCCGCTGGTCCCCTGGCACATATCACATATATACCGGCGAGCCGGCCTGCTCCTCCTCGACGCAATATCCTTAGGTTAACTAGATTAACTAGTATAATGTCCATACTAACGCAACAGGTTTAATTTAAAAATGACATGAAATAACCAAACCGACATCTTTAAATAGTTTAAGTCACACGCAATCACATAGAAGTATGTACATTATCTGAAATACGAATGCATATAATAAATTCATGCTGACATATCTACCCAACTAATTTATTTGATTAAGTAGATCTAGCAGTTCTTCAGAAATATTATACGTAGATTCCTTTGCGATGCTCTTCAAAATGTCTACTAAAATTCTGTCCTCGTTGAATCCGAGCTCTGTGAGTTAAAAAAGTGTTAACTTATTAATTTGCTACGTAACGTATAAACTATTCATAGAAATTTTGCATGCTTACTATATTGATGAGCGACGCTAATCTTTTGCCATCCCATAACTTTATGTAAATGTAGACAAGGAAGCCTGCTGGTTTCATGGAAAAGGAGAGAGCAAGTATTTGTTTGTTGTAGTTAAATCAAGTGAATATATATATTTGACAATAAAAAAAGATAAATCACAATATAAGTAGTTACCAGTTCGTTCCTCTTGGATGATTTCTTTTGAATTCACGACGCCAAAGAAAAATATTCTCGTTCCATATGCAGGATCGATAAATTTCATGGCGAGATTGAAAGTGCACTTGATTCAGCCTTTCGGCGTGCACGATACTCACGTTGCTTTCTGTTTATTTCCTCACTTTCCTCGTTGGTTTGCTGAGCCTAGCGCGGTACTCATGTTGTTTTCTGTTCCTTTCCTCCCTCTTGCGTTCTTCTTTAGTGCAACCTGGTGGTGTTATGCATATGTATATGTTATGGTAATTGTGTATTAATGCATATGTATATGTTATGGTAGTTGTGTATTATGCATGTATCTGGTGTTTGGATGTTTGTTACATCACTAAGCGTAATACGTCCTTCTCCTGGCGTCCCCATTGATCTGTCAAGGCATTCCATATCAAATTTATGAATTGTGAAGTGCTATCTCAGTGGAGTGTTATCTCAGTGGAATGGGTTGGCATTCATATATTATAAAGCTACAGTATTAGATAGCAAACATTGAAGCAGTTCAGAGAAAAAAAAACCTTTGAAAACAACTACGTGTTGAATTTACAGAAGAGAGGTGCAGGACAAACCGTGTGCCAAATATGGATGTTAGGGATGTGTCTCAAACTATCCAGTAATTTTCCACCACATCCTCTAGGCACCTAATCTGCACACATGTCATGAAAAATGATCATATTACTCGCAAGATCATGCGCAGCTTCTCTGAATGGGTAAGCTTATTCACTATTGGTGCTAGCACCTAGCACTGACCACTGCCAACCACCTGAGAAGGTGCCGACCAGTGACACTGACCAGCAGCGTTGGTTGCCGACCAGGTTCGAGGCGAGCAGCACCTGCTCGACCTACCCTCAACTCCTCTCGAGGCCCTCGAGTGGAGAAGAGCTTGAGCTCTGTCTTTCCGCACACACGCACACCACAAGCACGAGCATTGGCCAGCTGCCTGGATGAAAATGTGAGGGGCAAGAGCTCCGTGAGCACAGCAAACACACACGCACTCTACTCACGGTTTCAATTCCTGAAACCTAAGTCTCCGAGAATGGTTTGGCCTGCTGAACTACCTCTTCCATTGCCATGGATCGAATATATATACAAGCCGATGTCTTAGCCAGACACAGCTAGTCGGTGGGTACACCAACCATCTACCTCTACAGTACAAGGCTTTAACCAGCCCCAACTACTCCTAGACATGACTAGACCAACCCACTACCTGTCGGCGTACCTCTACCTTTACAGGGGATGGCCTAAAGCCATGCTGATGCAGCGCGTAGGGCATGGGTAGCATGTGTTGTCCTTTTTCCGGCCCCTTGACCGCCTGCAGGGAGAAAATCGAGGGGGAGCAGCAGATTAAGTCTAACAATCTTCCCCTAATCCTGCTGCTAACCCTTAACCTCAACCATGCCAATCCTCTGTCTCGGTTCCTAAGATGCCCGAGTGACTTGGCATGCCGCGGTGGCTGCCGTGATGTACTCCACCTCGAAGATCGACAGCGCCACCGTCTTCTGCTTCAGCGACTGCCAGACGATTGGCGCCACTAAGTACGCCCAAGGTACTCCGCCGCCCATCCACGTCGCCTGCCTTGTCCATGTCGCCGAACACCGTGAGCCCTTGCTCACCTTCATCGGATTTGAACGGCGCCTCGCTGAACGCCGTCAGCCGCTGCCTGCCGCGCTTGGGGAAGATGACTGCCTGATCAAGTGTCCCCTTGATGTAGTGACGCAGCCTCTTCACCGTCGTCCAATGGTCCTGCCAGGGATCCTCCGTAACCTGCTGTCCGATCGATAGCTTGATTTGCTCCTCCATCGTCGTCGACATGGACTTACAGTCTGCCATGCTAGCCCGCTCCAGCAGCCATTATGGCCCCAGTGTGATGAAGTCCCTCCCCTCCTCCACCTCAATGCCGAGGTAGCAGGAGAGCGCGCCGAGATCGCTCGTCTCGAATCGAGCTGCCATCTCACGCTTGAACGCGGTGATATCCGCCGCCCACACGCCAGCATCATCGTACACCCCGACGATGTCCGGTTCCTTCCCCTGTCATCGTGTGTACAAGGCGTGTTCCTCCAGTGTCGTCTTCCGCCACGCCACATCGTGCTCCGCAACTGCGAATGTGGCCAGCTCCTCTGCCGGAGTTCCCCGAGGCTGGGTCATCCGAGACGGAGAAATCTCCGCTGTCGACCCCCCGGCCCCTCGATCGAGCCCCCCGGCCCCGCGGTCGAGGCCCCCCGTCCTAGGGTCGAGCCTCCGGCCACGGGGCTGAAGCATCCCGTCCCAGGATCGAGGCCCTCCGTCTCACGGTTGAGGTTCTCCATCCTACGGTCAAGGCCTCCACGAGCCTCCATCGTGGCCCCACAGATGCGAGAGCCCCCCGGCCCTCAGACAAAGCCACGCGATCCTCGGTTGCGGCTCTGCGTTTTGTGGTTGTGGCCTCCCGGTCCGCAATCACGGCCTCCCGCCTGTGGTCTAGGCGGCTCGTGGCTCCATGGCCCTCGAGGCCGCTCCGTCCTTCGGCCGAGACCATGCGACCCTCGACGCCGCCCTGGCCCTCGGTCGAGGCCCCACAACCCTCAAGCGCAGACTCGCAAAATTCGATCGGGGCCCCACGAACCTCGAGGCCATCCCGGCCTTTGGACTCAACCGCGGCCCTGCGAAACTCGATCGTAGTCGTGGCCCCATGAACCTCGAGGCCGCTTTGGCGTGCGAACGGAGCCCCGCGTCCCTCGAGGCCACCTCGCCCTGTGGACGAGGCCCAGCTACCCCTCGAGATCAAGGCGTCCTCTCGGGGAGGGGTCGGACGAGGTGAAGCACGGTCGAGGGTGGGGGTCCCTGGCCCGGGTGGACTGGGCAGCTCCTCCACTCCAGCCACCGTAGAGTCCCCTGCTTCCCCCACCGCGAACTCCACCGCCATAGCTTCCCCGGCCGCCAGTGCTCCCCTGGCCTCGCCGCCACTAGAACCGGAGCAAAGAGCAGGCAAGCCTTCCGCAGCTGGGCTTAGCTCCTATGCCTCTACAGCCATGGGCTCATTACCCGCCACCAGCTCCTCTGTGGCCTCGCCGCCACTGAGAACAGAGGAGTGAGCAGGCGAGCCTTCCACGGCTGGGCTTGGCGGCTTCCCCGCCTCTACAGCTGCAAGCTCTTCCCCCGCCCCTGGCCTGTCCCATGCCGCCTCGTCGGAGACGACTTCCCGGGACACCACCACCTGCTCCAGCACGTCGACTGCGCCAAGATGGGCCCGCGCGTGGCTCATCGAGATGGACAGCCTACAGCGCAGTCCCCTGCTCTGCCCCTGCCTTCTCTGCTTTGCCGTCCTCCAGCGCACAGCACACCCCCATCAACAACGTGTGCTCATCGTCGCTGTCGTCCTGAGCCAGGTGGGCCTCCTCCTTCTCTGGCTTCTTCTTCGGGCACTCCCGCGCCCAATGCCCCACCATCCCGCAACGCCGACACGCATTTGGGTCGGTGTTGCGCTTCTTGCCTTGCAGCGCCTTGCCACGCCGCTTGTCGCCACAGTCACCACCACGGCCAGAGGAGCCTGCCCCATACCGCCGCTGCTTCATGCGTGCAGTCCACTCCTCCTCCATCAGCAGCAACTTGCTGCTGTCCTCCCGCTCCGGTGCCGCCAAACTGCGACCCTCCACCGCCCGCAATCGCCCCGCCACATCCTCAAGCGTCAGCGTGGACAAGTCCAGCATCGTCTCGATGGACAGGGCAAGCTGGGCGTACTTGGGAGGCACCACGCATAGGAGCTTGCTGACGAGATCCTCATCCTCCAGCGGCTTGCCGAAGGTGGCCAGCTGAGCCGCAAGCAACTGGAGACGCAGGGCGAAGTACTCCACCGACTCCTCGGACTTGAACCGGATGTCGTTGAACTCCCGGCGTAGCTGCTGAACCTTGGCCCGCTTGGCTCGATCCGAGCCGATGCGGAACGACTCCAGCATCTCCCACGCCTCCTTCGCCATCTTCTTGGCCCCGAGCGCCTCGTGGACTCGCTCGGAGTGGACGCCATGAGCGCCTCCATGACGCCCACCTCCACATCATCTCTGCATCACCAGTCTCCACGGTCGCCCACCACTTCCGGGCGCGCAGCTTCCACTTCATCTGCACGGCCCACTAGCCGTAGTTGGTGCGTGTGAGCAACGGCCAGGAGTTGCTCCCGTCGTACTCCCTCACCACGCGCACCTCTACCGGCTGCGCCACCGGTTGGATCTGCCTCTTCGCATCTCCGCCGTTGCCCGGCAAAGCTCCAGTGGGATCCGCCATCACCGGCTGCTAAGCCCGAACGATGTGTATGGCTTCGATACCACGTGTTGGTGCTAGCACCTAGCACCGACCACTGCCGACCACCTGAGAAGGTGCCGACCAGTGGCACTGACCAGCAGCGTTGGCTGCCGACCAAGTTCGAGGCGAGCAGCACCTGCTCGACCTACCCTCAACTCCTCTCGAGGCCCTCGAGTGAAGAAGAGCTTGAGCTCTGTCTTCCCGCACACACGCACACCACAAGCACGAGCGTTGGCCAGCTGCCTGGATGAAAATGTGAGGGGCAAGAGTTCCGTGAGCACAGCAAACACACAGGCACTCTACTCACGGTTTCAGTTCCTGAAACCTGAGTCTCCCAGAATGGTTTGGCCTGCTGAACTACCTCTTCCATTGCCGTGGATCGAATATATATACAAGTCGATGTCTCAGCCAGACATAGCCAGTCGGTGGGTACACCAACCACCTACCTCTACAGTACAAGGCTTTAACCAGCCCCAACTACTCCTAGACATGACTAGACCAGCCCACTACCCGTTGGCGTACCTCTACCTTTACAGGGAATAGCCTAAAGTCATGCTGATGCAGCGCGCAGGGCATGAGCAGCATGTGCTGTCCTTTTTCCTGCCCCTCGACCACCTACAGGAAAAAAATCGAGGGGGAGCAGCAGATTAAGTCTAACATTCACTATTTAGTCAGAGGCATTTCGTCAGACACCAACTTAAGAATCACAAGCACAACAAGAAGCTGAAAGAAATGTTCGCATGTCACATAGAAAAACGAAGGAAGCAAACTGTCATCTGTCTTCTACAGTAAAAGGCTCTGTCATATGTTATCTATGTTATCTGAATGATCTGATCAGAAGTTCAGAGCAAGGAAGCTAAGTGCAATACCAATGAAGAGTCAGTTTATTTTTTATCACACAGGCCACGGCAAGCCATACGCACGAAATGTCGGAATCGAAGCAAGAACATATCTACCATGCCACGAACATCCACCAGTCGCCGTCTCCTCCCGTGCTTCCCTGCGCCACGAACAGGACCGATGCAGGACAGGAGTAGGCGGCGCGGCTACACAGCGCCTGGGTCGGAGACGGATGTACCCTACCTTGTGTCGCGACGATGACCACGACGATGTCGCCCCCACCGCCGTGTCGACCAAGAAGAGACACCTGCCGAGACCTACGACAGAGATCTCTGTGTGCTGCGACTGAGCACTCGTCCGATCTCTACGGGCCACGGCCAGGCGCTCCTCCTCGGCGACCACGACGATCTTGTGCCATGGCTGAGCACTCGTCCTCGAGGAACCACACAACGACGTCGCAAGTGCCGCAGCCGGGCGTTCGTCCTCTCGCGACGACCACGGCGATCTCCTCGATGACGTCGTGAGTGCCACGGCCAGGGCAACCGTCCTCTTGCAACGACCACGACGATCCCTATGTACCACGACGACCACGGCGAAGGACCACGACCACGGCGATGTCTCTGTAGCAGACCGATCACTGTGAGAGGAGACGAGTGAAAGGACGTGCGTTGAATGAAAGCAAAGTGGCATGCGGGGGGTGCGCTAATTTTGGGTCGGGCGTGCCGCGCTGTCCTTTCGCGAGAGGCCGTGATGGGAGGGGATGAGTAGGCCATATACACGTGATCCTGATCATTGGATGGGTGAGCAAAGAGAGAGAACGGTAAAAAGAAATTTGGATAATTTATTTTGTATGAAGTTATTTTTCTGGATATAATTTGTGGGTGTATGGAGGAGGGTCATCTCAACAGAGAACACTTTATGGGATAGACTTAGCATTGTTTATGTTGATGAATTAATAAGGTAGATTTTATTTGACCCATGTGTGGGAACCTACGTGGCGTCGCCGAGGGACTGTAGAATCGAAATGGGTGCTGTGTAGCTGTGCCTGTGCAGAATTGTTGCTTGGGTGTCACCAAGAGACGCGCTCTCGGCAGCGCATTATATTGAAAGAGAGACTGCATACACATCTCACTAAACAACATGTATGTTACGTTGTGAACCAATGTCTGAAACCTTCAGAACTAGGTAGGACATGACTGTAGGACGTAGGTGTACGTTTTACTGTAACCGACAGATTCAAAGAGCGGATTCAAGAAAAGACCTTGATTATATATATTTGTTTGCCCAAAAATAAGTTTTCTTTCAAACACAACCATCTTCACTTTTTATAAGAGCCAAGGGTAGCTCTGATTATAGCTAGCTGCATGTATAATAATCGTCGGGAACAATGCTACTGCACTTGAAAGAGCCTGCTGTTGTCGGATTTTGATCAGAGCTACCCTGGGCATAGTTTATGTTGGGTGCTCCCCCAATCGATTACAACAAGGCAAGCGACACTGAGTTATGACAGTAAGTATGTTGGCATGAGTAAAACTCGAAAGATTAAACAAGTTACTGCCACACAAATTGGAATTTCAGATTGGATAGCTCGCAGTCACTCCTTAACGATTGGCTTCTGGGACTTAGATAGAGGACTCTTGCATGGTACAATGTACTCAGGAAAAAAATATATAGGGACAGCGGTACAAACATAAGATTCAAATGTAAACAGTAACATAATACAATATCGTTGTATTATCTTACTATTTGTAGTAAATGACAAAATCAAAAATCACGTCATCAAAGTTGTCTGGAGGTAACATCTAGTTTCCAAAGTTTCAAAATGTATTTTTTACTTAGTTATAAAGTTGTAACAGCTCCCGTCCATGTCAAAATGAGTCCCCACTCCCCTATCCTATATATATTGCATGGGTTTGACATATGAGACCTCTACTCCCTCCGTCTCTTTTTATTTGTCTCTCCCTTTCTAATAATTCAAATGGACTCAAATTTAGCCAAATATATATAAGAAAAAGATTTGTTAATATTTTTAGTACACAATTAGTACCATTATTAGATAGATCGTTGAACGTATTTTCATAACAAATTCATTTGGAGACACAAATGTTGCTAGGGTTTTTTATGTAAACTTAGTTAAATTTAAGTTGAGAAAGTTTGACCCACACGTTTCCCATAGTGACAAATACAAAGGGACAGAGGGAGTATATATCAGCCACCAGGCTCCAATGCAAGATCTCGTTTTTATTTTGTGGTAGTGTATGATTATCAGTTTTTTTTGTTTGATTTAGACTCCTCCAAGTCTGTCTACGACGAACTTTAACACATCAACATCATATCCCGTGTAAATTCATACTAGTTGTGAAGCAACTTATGTTGATGGAGTAGCAGAGAACACAAGCAAATATTACTCGATGGTGAATCAAAGACAAAGAGAAACGAAAATTGATGGCAAGGCAGACGACGACATTTTATTATGATCCAAAGATAATACATAGAGAGACGAACATACTTTTGAGGGTGTGGTGTGCCGTCAAGATCACCGATCTGATTATTGAAATATAAGGAGACACTGATTGTAAAGATTACATGGCTGTTACACACTTATATATGATGGAGCGCAGGTATCCGGCCAGTTATTTAGCTCAACAACAACAACAACATTTTTAGTTTTGCCGTAAAAAAACAACATTTTTAGGGGGTTTTCCAGAAGACACAATAACAACTTTAGGCCTTGCTTGCTTTAATTAACCTGGAGACGAGAACTCCCTTGCACGCACTTGCTCTCAACGTAACCGCGGCTTAATAAGAAGCGGTGGTGGCAACGTATGCTTGGTGAAGAGGCGGGAACAGGCCTCGGTGGACGACATCATTCGCCGCCTCTTTCTTATTATCACCGACGGATGACAAAACAAATATGAGTAATTGAGTACTACACAGTTAGTTTCTTTAAAAAAATATTTTTTTTATTTCTTTCTTTCAAAAAAAGTACTACACAGTTAGTATTTTGTTACTATTACTAATTTTGGAAGTACGTATGAAGTTTCCATTAATTATATTGCTACTAGATGAACTCCTGTCCCCCTCAACGAAATGGAATAAGGCCGGCCGGTTTCGTTTGTATACCTGCAGTTTTGATGTTGCTCCTGCTGCACACACAGACGATGCGCATCCCAACTTGCAGAATTTAACCACGAGGTTATTCGCTACCTCTGCATATATGCGTGCAGCGCAAGAAAAAATATATGATTACTCGAGATCATGCATGGAAATATATAGGTACGCAAGAAACACACAGCAGATGGATCGAGCTAGCAAATGAAGTGAATTTTTGGTGACGGAATTTGATTACCAGAGTCCGAGCCAGGGGAATACTATAGCGGCGCAGCCTGCTGTACGTGCACAGGCATCCCAGCTACCAGCACCGAAAGCTAGCGACGCATGCTTTGAAGACGATTTCTGCACCCAGGTTTGGGCAGTGGACTTCAGCGTGCACCTCAACTACACCGAGGACAAGCACCGCCATAATAACCAAACTCTTAGTAAGCCCTTTGCTGCCTCCCATATCCATCGTACGTATGTACGTCGATCCGGCGGGCGAGTCGGGCGTACGTGCAGCTTCTTTTGTACTCTTTGTACTAAACATGTTTTTACTATCCCACTATTGCAACATACGGGTATTCTTCTGTAAACCAATGTCTGAACCCCTCAGAACTACTCGTAATATGTAGGACATACGAGTATATATTTTATTGTAACTTGATTATATATATTTGTTTGCGTAAATATAAGTTTGCTTTCAAGCACAACCATCTTCACTTTTCATAAGAGCCAAGGGTAGCTCTGAAACTCTAGCTGCATGTTCAATCGTCGAGAACAATTGTACTGCACTTGAAAGAGCCGGCTGTTGTCGGATTTTGATCAGAAATAATACCCATCAGCTTGATCGTAACAACAGTTTTGGTTGGGTAACTGTACATGATTATCACGGAGATATCACAGTATATTGGCATGCAATTAAAATCAAACAAAATTTTCTGCTAAATGTATATACATTAGTAAAAGTGCCAGTCCAGTCCTTGTATATCTACCTCATGATAATGTGTTGCTATGTCAGCAGATAGCTACCAATAGATGTTACAGATTTGCCTCTAATCCTTCCAGAATTCAGCCACAACCATGGATTAACTTCATAGTACAAAACAGGCACAATAAGCCCAGGTTGCCAGCCGAAAGAGCAGGGGCCACACTTTCTTCGTATACGGCAACCTAAAACTTCTCCCTGCGAATGATATGGACTGCCATCGTAAGCTTACTCTCTTTCTTCTTCAGTTCGAATAGACAGATGTCGCCGACACGCAGGCCATTCCCACGAGCAAAATTTGGCCAACCTCCATTAAGAAACCACCTTCTACCATTATGAAACATCATTTTTGCCTTCCATGTCTTCCCCCCACACTGGAGCCATATGGTTTGCCCTTTAGTTGGGAGATATACTGAACCATATCGTTTACTTAATTCCTGATATATTATGTATGGATCAGTAGTTAGCGACATGCTACAATGTTGGTTCAACAACTCTGTGATAAACATAGTAAACCTCTAGGAGCTATATTGGTGGGTTGTATGCAAGTTGATTGTCATGGAGAAAATATTATATTTTAATGATTTAACAGCATAGCTGATACAAAGGCAGGTGAATCGGTGAGCTCTCAGATGACACACAGATGCCCACTTAAACAAAATAAGGTTAAGATGATAGGAACAGCAAGCTTAACGATAAAAAAATAACAATTTTAAGACCAAACAAAAGAAGAATTGAGCTTACTAGCATCCAACGTTGAGCGACACCAACGTTGTTGTTCTTCATTATTGCCACACAAATGGGAATGTCAGAATCGATAGCTCGCACTCGCTCCTCAACGATTTGCTTCTGGGATTTAGATAGATGACTCTGGCATGGTACAATGTATTCAGGAACAAATGGATCATCAGAGTCTCCACCCTCCAGAGGTTCATGAGGAATTTCTTGCATATCATTTTCCAAGGCAGCATGTTCTCCTGCAGATAGTTTTAGACCATAAGAAAAGGAATAATCTAGAGAGCTAATATTTTGTTTTAATGTTTTCCACTAATACCAGCGATTGGTTCCTCCTCAATAAGGATTTCTGAAGCTGTCTTTGCACTAGATGCACCACGGCATGGGCCGCCCATTTGAAAGCCAGGCCCACCTCCAGAATAAGTTGTTTCATGAAGAACATAGACCATAAATGTGCACCTTATGTCATCTTTTGTCGGTACAAGGAGGCAGATATCTCCCTCCTGTACATGATTATCAACGACAAAGTCTAGCCACTGTCCCATAAGCATGTAATTTCTACGTTCAGCACTTTTGTAGAATTTGGGATGCCACTTCTTGCTCTTGCCAGGTGTCTCAAGAGTGACATTTGTACTTTCATCTGGGAAATGTGCACTTGCATAATCCCTGGTAATTCCCTGACAACAAATGGAACATGATGCTTAGAAGATTCATGACAACTGGAATCTCATAGGTAAATCTCCCATACTATGTTACTATTATCTACAAACAGTTACATGTTGATACAAATGAGTAGCCTATGCAATAGTAGTGGAGTTACCAGAAAAGGACCCGGTGGTTCCACATTGCCCCTCCGCATTATTGATATGAAAATTGTGAATTCAGGTTGAATTTCCTTAATAAGCTCCATTACTCTCTTCTTTTGCACTTTAGATAGATAACATCGATATCCCAAAACATATTCCAAAAATACCTTTCCAGAGATATTGTCTTCTGTACAAATTTCACAACAGAGTTTAATAATAAGAAGTGACGTACAATTCGAGGTAAATATGCAAGCAACTGGAATAATGCTATAACCTGACTCCTCAACAATTCTCTTTTGGGATCTAGACAGAGGATTCCTGCATGGAACAAAGCATGGAGATTCAAATGGATCATCAGTGTCTCCGCTCTCCAGAGGTTCATGAGAAATTTCTTGCATATCACATTCTGACGAAACATTTTCTCCTGCAGACAGTTTTAGACCATAAGAAAAGGAATAATCTAGAGAGCTAATAGTTTTTTATTAATGTTTTGCAACAATACCAGCGGTTGGTTCCTCCTCAATATGGATATCTGAAGCCATCTTTGCACTAGATGAAGCAGGGCATGGGCCACCCATTTTAAAGCCAGCCCCACCTCCAGAATGAGTTGTTTCACGAAGAATATAGATCATAAATGTGTATCTTATCTCATCTTTTGTTGGTAAAAGGAGGCAGATATCTCCCTCCTGCACATGATTGTCACGGACAAAGTCCATCCACTGTCCCATGAGCAAGTTCTTTTTACTTGAATCACTTTTGTAGAATTTGGGACGCCACTTCTTGCTCTTGCCAGGCATCTCAAGAGTGACATTTGTGGTTTCATCTGGGAAATGTGCAATTGCATATTTCTTGGTAATTCCCTGATAACAAATGGAACAAGATGTTAAGAAGATTCATAACAACCAGAATCTGACAGGTAAATTTCCCATGCATTGGCATTGGCACTGGCACTATTATCTACTCCCTCCATTCCAAATTATCAGACGTTTTGTCTTTTCTAGATACATTGATTTTATTATCAAGTGCATTGCAAAAGCTATGTATTTAGAAATGTCAAAATGCCTTATCATTTGGAATGGTGAGAGTACAAACAGTAAATATTGGTATAAATGAGTTGGCTATTTAATAGGAGTAGTGGAGTTACCAGAACAGGACCCGGGGGTTGCACATTGTTCCTCCGCATTATTGATATAAAAATTGTGAATTCAGGTCGAATTTCCCGAATAAGCTTCATTACTCTCTTCTTTTGCGCTTTAGATAGATAACTTTTACATGCCAAAACATACTCCAAAGATGCGTTTTCAGACATAGTGCTGTCTCCTGTACCAAATTTCGCAACAGAGTTTAATAATAACAAGTGATGTACAATTCGAGGTAAATATGCAAGTAACTGGAATAATGCTATAACCTGACTCTGCAGATGATGAGGACGCCATAGCCATCTTCGCAGTTTTCCCACGTCGACAGGAGCTAGCCTTTGGACACTCCGTGGATCTTTCACTGCTTGCAGATGCTTCTGTGGTATCATGTTGAGAAATGCTGGAAATATTAATGGGATCTACACTTCTTTCTCGGACACTTGGGATGTTTTCTATGCCAGGGCAGGAAAATAATTCCTCACAGCCACCATTGGGTGAATATTGATGTACTGGAGAACCAAAATGCGCATGATTCCGTGGCCTTTCACCGGACACCTGCTCTAGAGATCTGACGCAAGTAACCTCACCACGCCTTTGTAGGCATTCATAACAGAACCATTGTATTAATGATGCATCGAAGACAACTTTCTCCAAGCAGTATCTACACAATGACGAGTCATAGTAAGAAAAGGCTGACTGTAAATTAGTAAGCTTTCAACATAATTACAGTGCAGACGACAGAAGGTACTTGAGTTTTCCATTTAGGTACTACATGATTTGCATAGGGTTATAGGGGTATTCATATAGTTTGTCTATTTGACTTTGAAGTTGATTGGGGAAAAAATAATAATGATGTAAAATGCTGGGTAAAAAGTAGACCTAATAACCTCTAAGATGATAGCATGGTTTTTCATATAAGGGGGAAAATGCTGTTGTCTACACCCATTAATAAGCACAACAAAAAAAAATCAAATGTAATAAAATAAAGCATAATTAGTGTAAAGGAAGACATACTGGTGCACAGCATAACGCTTGCAGTCTCTGCAACATAGCAGAAGTTGTCTGTAACCAATATCTCCACAAACTTCACACACGATGTTCTGCACAAACACAAAAAATGTTTGCTGTCATCATCAGATTATCGATTATGCCAGTAACTCACCAACACAAATAATCAATCTGTTCCGGAGAAATCCCCATCTTTGACGAAATATTATCTATCTAGGTAGGTGTCACATCAGTTGATTACTACTCAAAGAGTATTAGGCCGCCCACAAGCAGCAGCAGCAGAAGGTTCATACATTAGCCAGCATCAGCAATGGCAGCATCGACGGGGGATCGAGGAATCGATGGCATTTGGCGATTGATTAATATCCGAATCGCCCGAACGAGAAAATATCCGAATCGCCCGAACGAGAATCGCATCCAGATGATTGAGGACTCGAGCACCATAAAACCGAAGGAAACAGTAGCACCCCTAATTACTAATTAATCTCGCTGCGCGGCGGGAGCGACACAGACGAAGCCGGTACCCCGGCCAAAAAACCACACTTTTGTGGGCGCGCGCATTACATTGCCATTGCCAGCCGAGCAGTAGGAGGAGTACAGGAAATCGCAATGCATACCATATTCACCGGCCGGCCGGTGACCACCACCTTGCCACACCAAGAAACGAGAAGGCAGCGCGCCTGCGCCGGCCTGCCTCAGCAGGTCAAACCGATCCCGGCCAATCCCGTAATGATCTCCACCAGAAGGAGGCCGCCGGGGTTCCTTCCGGCCGGTGCGAGCGCCGCCCGCGCTTGTGCAGGCGGCGGGAGAGGAGAGGAGAGGAGACGAGACGAGGCCAGGAGGAGCTGCGGCGCGCCGTTGGATTCGACTTGGGACGAACCACCGCCACCACGACCGACCGATTTTAGTAGTGCTGACCTTGACCTTTCTCGTTTCCGCATAGGATCAGGTGGGACCCACCAGGCCGCTTGGTTTTTCACCTGAGAGGCTGACACCTATGGTGCTGAGGTGGCGCCGGTCCTATTCCGCATCCTCCTCTGGACTTACTATTTTGGAGAAAGGCACTCGCAATTAGACATTGATGGGCTAGGATGGCCAATAGCGTGGCCATGTATTGTTGACACAACTGAATTGCATGTCAGTTAGACACTCGTAAGCATTTGTTCCTGGTCAACCCAAACAGGGATGATGGTGACAGGTGATGTTTATTATTAGGTAGTACCACATAGTTCCAACAACTGAAAATGGTTGTGTACCTGTGATTTGCTCTGCTGCTTCGATTGGTAATGTAGGCCGTATGTTTTCTTTGTGTCTGGTAGTAGGACCTACCACAAATTCAAAGATGGCATAATTATTAAGAGCAAACATGCAGTAAATGAAAGCGTATCAAATCCTATCGTAAGCTTTGGTGATACAGTGTCAATGCAAACAAAGGACTAATCAGATTTGACAAGTGTTTCACTGTCCACCTAAATACGGAGTGCACATTATGTCTTCTTTTTTTTGGAGCAAGATATACATAAACAAGTCAATCACTTATATGAATCTCCTTGACCCGACTCTGACATCTTAACTAAAGTGAAAGAAGCCCTGTATCTAGAAAAATCAAAACATCTTATAATTTGGCGACAGGGCATAGGGAGTACATTTTTGTTGTAACTGACAATTTCAAAGAGCAGATCAAGAAAAGAAAAGGAGGATTCCGAAAACCCGCTTTGAGAACTTGATTACATTTGTTTGCCTAAAAATAGGCTTCCTTCCAAACACGTTGGACCTACTGCAGCTGAAACTCAAGCTGCATGTTCAGCCTACTGTCACAATCAGACTTGAAAATCAAACAAAACTGTGCTACATGTACATATAAGTGAAAAGCAAGGCAGCATTTCAGCATAATAAATGCTATTATATGTTGTCAACAGATAGCTACCAACAGATGTTACAGATTGGTCTCTAATCCTTCCAGAGATCAGCCAACACCATGGATTAACTACATACAAAACAGGCACAATAACCCAGGGTACCAGCCGAAAGAATAGGGGGCACACTCGCGTATACAGCAACCTAATACTGCTCCTTGCGAATGATATGGACTTCCATGGTAAGCTTACTCTCTTTCTTCTTCAGTTCGAATAGACACATGTCGCCGACTCGCAGGCCATTGCCACGAGCAAAATTGGGCCAACCTCCATTAATAAACCACCTTCTACCATTATGAAACATAATTTTGGCCTCCCACGTCTTCCCTCCACACTGGAGCAATAGGGTTTGCCCTTCTGTTGGGAGATGCACCGAAGCATATCGTGAACATAATTCCTGATGCATTATGGATCAGTAGTTAGCAACACACTACATTGTTGGTTCAATAACTCTGTGAAGGGTTATATTGGTGGGTTGTATTTGTATGTTGATTGTTATGGAGAAAATGTGATATATTTCTATCATTTAATAACAGCAAAGAGGTCCAGGGTTCAAGCCCCAGCCTCTGCACATTTGTGCAGGGATGACTGTTGGTTATTTTCCCTTCCCCAGACCCCGCAGTGCGGGAGCCTATGGCACTGGGTACGCCCCCTTTTTTAATAACAGCTAAGAGTTTGCTGATATGAAGGCGTGTGAATTGATGAGCTCTCAGATGAAAAAAGGATGCCCACTTACAAAAAATAAGGTTAAGATGACAGGAACAGCAAGTTTAAGGATAAAAAAATAACAAGAAAAAACAAATTGAGCTTACTAGCATCCAACGCTGAGCGACACCAATGTTGTTGTCCTTCATTACTGCCACACAAATGGGAACTTCAGATCGGATAGCCCGCGCTCGCTCCTCAACAATTCTCTTTTGGGATATAGATAGGCGATTCCTGCAAGGTACAAAGTATCGAGGCTCAAATGGATCATCAGAGTCCCCACCCTCCAGAGGTTTATGAGGAATTTCTTGCACGTCACTTTCCGAGGGAACATGTTCTCCTGCAGACAGTTTTAAACCATAAGAAAAATGAATAATCTAGAGAGCTAATAGCTTTTTATGTTTTGCAATAATACCAGTCGTTGGTTCGTCCTCCATATGGATTTGTGAAGCCATCTTTGCACTAGTTGAACCAGGGCATGGGCCAATCCTTTGAAAGCCAGCCTCACCTCTAGAATCAGTTGTTTCATGAAGAACATAGATCATAAATGTGTATCTTATCTGATCCTTTGTCGGTACAAGGAGGCAGATATCTCCCTCCTGCACATGATTGTCACGGACAAAGTCTAGCCACCGTCCCATGATCAAGTTCTTTCTACTTTCATCTCTTTTGTAGAATATGGGATGCCACTTCTTGCTCTTGCCAGGCGTCTCAAGAGTGATATTTGTGGTTTTATCCGGGAAATGTGCAACTGCATATTCCTTGGTAATTCCCTGATAGCAAATGGAACAAGATGCTAAGAAGATTCATCATAGGTAAATTTCCCATACATTGGCACTATTATCTACTCCCTTCATTCCAAATTATCAGATGTTTTGGCTTTTCTAGATACATTGATTTTATTATATATCTAGACATAGTGTATATAATATCTACGTGCATTGCAAAAGCTATGTATTTAGAAAATCCAAAACGTCTTATAGTTTGGAATAGTGGGAGTACAAACAGTAAATGTTGATAAAAATGAGTTTCCTATTCAATAGGAGTAGCGGAGTTACCAGAAAAGGACCTGGGGGTTGCACATTGCTACTCCGCATTATTGATATAAAAATTGTGAATTCAGATCGAACTTCCTGAATAAGCTTCATTACTCTCTTCTTTTGTGCTTTAGTTAGATAACTTCTACATGCCAAAACATACTCCAAAGATGCGTTTTCAGACATAGTGTCTTCTCCTGTACCAAATTTCGCAACATAGTTTAATAACAAGTGATGTACAATTCGAGGTAAATACACATAGAACTTGAATAATGCTATAACCTGACTTTGCAGATGATGAGGATGCCATAGCCATCTTCACAGTTTTCCGGCGACGACAGGAGCTAGCCTTTTGGCATTCCGTGAATCCTTCACTGCTTTCAGATGCTTCTATAGTATCATGAGAGCTGCTTGAAATACTAATGAGATCTACAGTTCTTTCTCGAACACTTGCAACAGGGTTTTCATGGCCCACCTGCTGGTTCTTGCCATGGTTGCTCTTAGCTGATTCTGTCCCAATGGTTTCACAAGAGTGTGATGCTTCAGCACTTGTATGGGTGGTAACTTTATCAATTTGTATTTTTCTATTTGTGCAGTTACCCATTGGTTTCATAAGGGACTTCTTTTTAGTGTGCTTCTTAACCAAAGAATAAATTCTGTTGAGAGATGTATATTTAGTCGCAAATGATTCATTTATTCCATTTCTCCATGGCCCAGTATCCCTTCCTGACTCCACACTCTTGGTAGCTATCAGATGTACTGGAGAACGAGAATGAGCATGACTTGGTGGCCTTTCAACTGACACCTTCTCTAGAGAACTGATGCAAGTAACTTCACCATGCCTTTGTAGGCATTCATAACAGAACCATTTTATTAACGATGCATCGAAGACAACTTTGTCCAAACAGTATCTACAAATGATGAAGCAAAATAAGAAAAGGTGAACCATAAATTAATAAGATGTAATGACATACTTGAGTTTTCAATTTAGGTATTATATGATTTGCAAATGTCCATTTATAAGTCAATCGAATGTGAAGTAGGCAAAGATTCATGTAGTTTGTCTACTCGGCTCTTGAATTGATTGGGGAAAAAATAATGATGTAAAACGCTGGAAAAAAATTAGACACACCCCACTACGATGATAGTGTGGTTTGTCAATATTGTTGTCTGCACTACACCCCTTAATAAGCACAAAATAAAATCGAATGTTAATGAAATAAAGCATCATAGGGTAAAAGGAAACATACTGGTGCAAATTTCCAATTAGGTCTTATATAATTTGCAAATATACATTTATAAGTCAATGCAATGTGAAGATAGGGATAGATTCATGTAGTTTGTCCACTCAGCTTTTGAATTGATTGGAGAAAAATAATGATGTCAAATGCTGGATAAAAGTTAGACATACCCCCCCACAATGATAGCATGGTTTGTCATATAAGAAAAAAAATTGCTCTCTACACCGATTAATAGGCATAACATAAAATCGAATGTAATAAAATAAAAGCATCATTAGGGTAAAAGGAAACATACTGGTGCACAGCACAACGCTTGCAGTCTCTGCAATATATCAGAAGTTGTCTGTAACCAACATCTCCACAGACTTCACACACGGTGTTCTGCACAAATACAAGAAAAGGTTTGCTGTCATCCAGTTAAAAATCGCACCAGTAACTCACTAACCAAAAAAGAAATCGGCGAAATCCCCATCTTTGCTGAAAAGATTATCTATCTAGGTGCGCATTAGGCTGCCTACAGACAGCAGCATCAGAAAGTTCATACAATACAGTAGCAGGCAATGGCAGCATCGATGGGAGGAATCGATATCTTGTTGTCAAAAAAAAAAAATTGATTTCATTAGTATCCGAATCGCCCGAACGCGAATCGCATCCTGATTCCTGATTGAGGACAGGAGCACCAAAACCGAAGGAAACAGCAGTGCCCCTAATTAATCTCGCCGCGCAGCGGGAGCAATCCAGACGAGGCCGGTGCACCGGGCAAGAAGAGCACCACACTTTTGTGGGCGCAATACATTGCCAGCCAAACCGGAAGTAGTAGCACATCAGGACGAGAGGAGGAATCCAGTAGCAATCCATACCATATTCACCGGCCGGTCACAACCAGTCCACCACCATGCCACTCCAAGAAACGAGAAGGAAAGGCCTCCGCCCGGCCTCAGCAGCTCAGACCGATCCCAAATCGAGCTGTGGGCGCAGCGGCGGTCGGTCAACAGAATATAGGCGGCGGGCGAGGAGAGACGGAGGAGCTGCGGCGCGCCGTTGGATTCAGATTTGGACGACCCACCGGCGGCCACCGCCGCCAGGATAGGACCGATTAGTAGGGTAGGGGGAGAGAAGAGATTCTTGCTTCCGCGAGAGGAGATTCTTGCTTCCGCATCGGGTCACTCAGGTGGCAGTGCCGCAGTGGGATACAGCCACAACCAAATCCAGACATGAAGCACACGATCGGAAACTGGGAGGTCAGAGAGTCTCACAAGAAAACGACGTCCAGCGGGGGTTTATTCTTTTCGTTTTTATTATTTATTTTCACAAACTCTATCCCTCGACTCGCCACGCTCTATTGCCGCTTGGGCTTCTTTGGATAGAGGGGGTGAAAAAAGCACGTGTATTTAGACCCCCAAGGGAATTTCTTGCATGCACATGCCACCCCCTGCCCCGCCAGGTAACAGTGGCCCCATCGGAGAAGAGTTCCCTGGTACCGTTTGCATGCACATGCACTGTTTCGAGCGAGCCCGCAAGCGACGGGGAAGAAACGACACGACTCCGGAGGTGTTTATTCTGGCACACGTGTATCGACGGGGTTAGGGTGGAAAAGGCACGGGCTTATTTTGACCCACGAGCTTTCCAAACGGTGCCGTGGATCGGAGCGGGAAGCAGCGCCGCGCGCTTTTCTCCGCCCACAGATTACACGGGTGTCCCCGTGGGTATCGGCTTATTAATGCTTTCTGCGGTTGGCAAACAAATTGATATACATTTTGTTGCGAGAGAAAACCTTTTGCGGTTGACAAACAAACTAATATCTTTTATTGAGAGAGAAAATTATTTTATCATGATTGATAAGCAGGGCTAATAAATTTAAATGAATAGAGTGTGCAACGAAGTGATTTGTTTCCCAAGCACTCTCTCTCCTTTACCGTCTCCTATGGCCTTAGATTTTTTTTAAGACATACACAAACCAAGTGGTGGAGATAGGAGAGGCAACGGCGAGACAAAGGTAATTGTGACATAGCTAGCCCGGACGCCGGAGAAGGTGGTTGAACTAGGTTAAACGCAGGGCGAACAATGGCCATGGTGGTGGCGGGAGCGGAGGCCGCCATAGGCGTGGCGGGGTTTTGCCAAAGCTCTGTGAGAATTGTACAAACTTATAGAAAATACTTTAAGCACTACTATTATATGAAACTTTCGCAACGGGCGTTTTATATTTCTCGCAGCGGGCATTGGCGTCCGCCACGGGATCAAAGGTCATGGTAAATCACGGCCTCACCGTGGCGGGTGTCTTTGCCCGCTGCGGCAAATCAATTACCGCAGTGGGCACATTAGGTTGCCCGCTGCGGTAAATCCTTCAAAAAAATAAAAAAATCCAAGAGCCCGTCCGCGAGCCCGTTTTCGAGCCCATGGGCGAGCCCATTCCCAACCCTAGATCCAGATGTGTCGGCCACCACTGCAGCCTCGCCGGAGCACACGAGCACCTGGAGGTGGCCACCACGTCCCTCCACTGGATCTGCCACAGATCGAACCCCCCGTCGCCGCCGGATCCGCCATGGGTCAACCCCGCAGCCGCCGGATTCGCCATGGATCGAGCGCTGCTACCGTCGAACAGACCTGGCAAGGAAGGGAAGGGTGATGAGGGAGGATCGGAGGATTGGAGGCTTAGAGGATTGGAGCTGACCTGTACCAGAAGCTTCCGCTCGCCGCCGGCCTCACGCTGTCGGATCACCGAGCCATGGATCCGTCGCCACCTCGCGAGGATCTGCCACCTCCTCGCGCAAATCCGCCGCCACCCACCTCCTCGCGCCACCTGGAGAGGGGATCAGGTGGGAGGAGCCGGTGGCGTGTTTGGGGGAGATCCTCCGCGGCCGCCTCGTGCTACTACACCGCGGCCGGCCCGCCGACTGGCCGCACGCCTGGAGTAAGAGAGAGAGGTCACTGGGGGATGAGGGTGAGGGAGAGAGTGGAGGTCCATGGCGCCGGCTGGTGTGGGGAGTAGTGTGGGGAGCGGGAGGAGGAGCGGTGTGGGGAGACGGGAGGAGGAGCGCCGGTGTGGGAGCAGTGCTGTTTGCGTGCTAAGTGTGGAGCCGGGAGGAGGAGAGGTGTGGGGAGCCGGGAGGAGGAGCGCCGGTGTGGGAGCAGTGCGTGTGTGCGTGCTAACTGCGGCGGCCTGAGAGGAGGAAGTGGGATGGAGCCTCCAAACCCTAACCTCTCAAATATATATAAAGAAGGCTATCGAGCCTCGCCCTGGGCCTTTTGGGCTGCGGGATTTTCTATAGCGGACACTATATGATATCCGCTGCGGTAAATTGCCCGCCACGATAAATAAAAATTGCCCGCTGTGGTAAATCGTGTGATTTACCGTAATGGGCAAAAAAAAAAGCCCGCCACGGAGATAAATAGTGCAACGTTGTGGAAGTTCGATTTTGTAGTAGCGAAGCAAGTTTCTAGCAAGCTCAAGCACTGACCGTATGATGCTAAATCCACTCTAGACACATCTAATGGGCCAGCTCGTAGCATCGGTGGCAGAGCAAAAGGAGTTTATTTAGGACCCATTCGATATTCATTGCATTTTCACGAAGTGTGGACAATCTCTCCCGGATCTCGAGTTATCGAGGAGTTCGTTCTGCTTAGAGATGGGACTTGGGCCGTGATGTGCCGGCCCATCCCGGCCCTCTCGTTCTTCCTGCCACCTCGGGTATGCCCCCTTAGGCACGAAAGACAAATCAAGCCAGGCCGATATGGCATGATAAATATTTTCTTCGCGCCAAGCACCTTCCTCGTAATATCTCTTCTAATTTTTTTTCCACTCATAATAACGTTAAATGTATATTTCTTATGTATATTATTTTAATAAAATTTTTAATAACTCTTATAATCTATTAAGATTTGATGAGAGGTAATATAGTAAATACTATAAAATTATATTATAGAGTTGTAGAAGTATTTTCATGTTTAAAGCTATAGCCACTATCGCTAGGTCAGCAGTAGGCCTAGTAAAGCTACAGCTACTACTATAGGCTAGTAGTAGGTCTGAAGACACGTACGCGCTAGGATGCCACTATAGTACACTGTATGTCGGCAGCAATACTCTCCACGCACAGCTGCAGCCTGCAGCAGTTGTCGTACGTACTACTAATTACTGAAAATGCATGTTTGTATCAATAACACCTTTTCTCAATGTAGTTCTTTTTTTCGAGATTTCGACAATGTAGTTCTCGATCCCCAGACGGCCGTGAGGCTCAAAATTACTCATTATTAATCGGCCGAACGCAAATGGCATCGAGATTGAGGACAGGAGCACCAAAATCGAAGGAAACAGTAGTGCCCCTAACTGATCTCGCAGTGCGACAAGAGCAATCGAGACGAGGCCGGTGCCCCGGCCAAGACCATTGTAGTAAGCAAACTTGGACCAACCTCCATTAAGAAACCACCTTCTACCGTTATGAATCACCTTATGGATTTCCCATGTCTTCTCGATGCCCTGGAGAAACACAGTTCGCCCAGTAGCTGGAATATGTACAGAAGCATATCGTACACCTAATCCCTTTGAAAAACAGCTCCGCCTATGGAATGTGTCGCTGTCGCGCAAAGTAAATGGACCATAAATGTGGATCTTCTCCCACTCTTTGCTGGGAAAAGGAGGCAGATATCTCCTTGCTGCACATGATTGTCACAGACAAAGTCTAACCACTGTCCCATAAGCTCTCTACTGGCACTTGTCTTGTGAAATTTAGGATGCCACTTATTGCTCTTGCTAGGCATCTGAAGTGTGACATGTGTGCTTTCATGTGGGAAATGTGCAAATGTATATTCCTTGGAAATGCCCTGATAAGATGAAACATGACGTGATGCTGTTAAAGTCAACTAAGATTCTTAGTCTAAGTATACTAAACAAAATCGTAAGCAAAGAAAAAGTATTTTGTCCATATGTGTTCCGAAGATTCATATTTACTTGAAGATCATAGCTAATTTTCTCATATAAGTTGGTCACAAGCTGTCAACAATTTTATGTTGAGAGACGTGAATTGAATATTCAGAGTAGTGACTTTACCAGAACAGGAGCTGGGGCTTCAATATTTCTCTTCTGCATGACTGCTACAAAAACAGTGTTTTCAGGTCGAATTTCCTGGATAAATGCCACTAGTCTCTGTTTTTGTTCTTCAGATATATAACTTCTATATGATAAAACATAATCAACCCTTGGCGGTGCCTGAGGATCATCAGACGTTAAAGAATCATTTGAACAGGGAATGCCCTCTCCTGTAAAAACAAATTGCAATGAACCATAATAATAATAGATGGTGGAGTTTTGAAGGAAAATATGTAGGTTACTTTAACAATGGTATTACCTGAGAACTCAGATGATGAGGATGTTGCATCCTTGTTTATTTTTTTTCCACGATGACAGGTTCTACCTTTTCGACATTCAATGAACCTTTCAATGCTTTCTGATGACTCAGTGGTATCATGTTGAGAGCGGCTTGATATATCAATGGAAATTACACTCCTTGCTTGAGCACTCAAGTTGTTTCTGAAGCCAACACAAGAAATCACTTTCTCACTACCATCATTTGGTGAATGAGGCAAGCATTTGTCCATGGCTGTGTAACATTGGCATCAATGCTTCTCTGTGGCAACTCATTGCTAGTTCTGTAATCTTGTTGGCATCTGTCCTCTGGCTTTTCTAGAAATCTGCTGCAAGTACTTTCGGCGCGCCATTGTAGGCATTCATAACAGAACCACTCTACCAGTGATGCATCAAATACGACTTTGTCCAAGCAGTATCTACACAATGACAAATCATAATTAATGGCATACCAACATAATTACATTATAGATAGGAGGTTGAAAAGTTGGCGTGATTAAATAAACATAAAATTAAATAAAGCATCATTAGGGTGAAAAGATAACATACTGGTGCACCATGGAACAGTTGCAGTCTCTACAACCTACCAGAAGTTGTTTATAACCAATATTTCCGCACACTTCACACACAGTATCCTGTAAAAATACCAAAAGATTTGCTGTTATGAAATTACGAGTTATACAAATAACTCACATTGCAAGCATCAAACTGTGTTGAGTGTTGACCACATTCTCATATATGTTGATAGTGTATCTGGGCATTACATCAATTAGTTGCTTCAAAGTAATAGCCTGCCTAAAAATAGAAAATGTTCAAATATTATCATCCATATGCACAGGCATAGCATGTTTGTGTTCTTGTGTTTCTTATTTGACTTTCTTACATCTGATCCACCTAACTGCACCTAAGTGCCAAGGCTGCCCATAAACAAATTAATAAATTGCCATCATTCATGACAATTGACAGTGCCAAATAAAAAACTCTATCACACCTCGTACCAAGCCCATGTCCAGCCATCATCTGGCTATGACATATGCTCCCATCCCACCCATGATATGCAAATCAAAGGTTGAAAGGCATAAGTCGGCCATCCTTCCTAGATTACAAGCAGTCGACAGAAGCATTTACATACAGATAATAAGTCTTACTGCTAAATACCACAAAACAAAAAACTTATTGCGCGACGGGGGCGATCTTGAAGTTTCAATGGGTGTAACGTGAATTCCAATCCTCATTGGGCACCAGAGCACTAAAACCAAGCCAACGGTGCACCAGGTAATGCGAATCATCAAAACAGTAATCCTATGATCTTGATACCCAACGGGAGCATCCAATTGCCGATGAGGCCGCCAAGAACCGACAAAGGACAGGGAATCACCGCACGACAGTCGTCAAGAGAGTGGAGAAATCGAGTATGTATACATACCATGCTGAAATCGGCCCTAATCCCGGAATCCTCCAAGAAGCCAGGGAGGCTCCGGGCCATCGGGGGGCTGGGCATTTGCAAGGGCTTTAGAAGGGTCTAAGGGAGGCGGCGCCAAGGCAGGTCCGCTGGTGGTAAAAGGAAGGCTCAAGGAGACGAGCTGCGGGTGCGCCGTTGGGTCCTGCAAGTTTGTCTGTTGTTTCCACGTCGGAAAGGATTAAATTACTATGGGAAGCACAAAAATCGCTTTGTAGTCTTGTACCAGTGCTAGTATTATAAGCGTATTCTCTATGGGTTTTCTTTTTTGGTCCATTCGGTGTGGTGGAGCAAACGCATGTTTCGGTTTTTTTATGAAATGCAGTTGCATGTTATTGGGACATCAGACCATGTGTCTGACTTGCATCTTTTTCCGATCTAACGGTGTTGTTGCTGAAGCTTTTTGGAGCCTTTACACGGTCGAACCATTTACGATGGTTGATGTCAACTAGACATCGCACAAACTCGAAACCAGCCATGTTCTTGCGTATGCAAATGCAACAAACATAGATGCTGTTCCTGGTGTCACCACACCTACTCTGACGCTGGCCATTGAAACGGACACTGACACCAACCTCGCGGCAGTGCTTGTGGAGGCTCTGCATCTATCCAAGGATCTCAACTCTGAGAAGTTGTATGTGCAGGCTACCTACTACTACAAGTGAAGCATGCTTTTATTCCGACAGTGAGCGGTGGCATCCACTTACCATTGTGAATGCTGTTGTACCGATCAGCAACCTCACTATTACCACATCGTCAGCAATTCAGCAAGCAATCTAGTCGTCAAAACACGTTACTACCCCCACATTAGCCTAACTAATTTGCAATCTAGTTATGAAAAAAAAACTTGAGTCACTAATGAAAAACAGGCTACTATCCTGAATATTCTTTATCTTGTCTCAGTGTACCGTGCACTCATATACGCTTGCAGTTGCCTACTAATGGAACAAAAGCAGTATTGCAGTAATTTCCCTTTTTGCCATAGGAATTAACTAGCTAAAGATGCTGCATCTCATAAAAATTACTAGATACTGCATGACATAAAAAAAATACTAGGGTCAATCTGGATGCATATTGATAGCATGCATCGAAGAGTCACAGATAATTTGACAACCATGGATTATGTCGAAGTACTACAAATAACAAAAATAAACTACAAGGGTGCCAGCACAAACAAAAGGTCACCATTTCCTTCTTTGTACTATACTACAAACTAGGGCTACTTGCTGGGAATGATATGGACCATCATGGTGAGCTCCCTCTCGTTCCTCTTCAGTTCAAACAGACAGATATCACCGAAATCAAGACCATTGTCACGAACAAATCTGTGCCAACCTCCAGAAAGATAATACCTTCGACGATGTGTCACTATATTGGCCTTCCATATATTTCTCCCGCAACAGAGCACCACAGTTTGCTCTCCAGTTGGGAGATTCACAGCAGTAGCATATCGCGAACTTAATTCCTGATGTGTTACAAATACAAAGTTAGAAAAGCAAACCTAATTCCAGATGTGTTACAGATGAAAAGTTAGAAAAACAATGAAAGCGAAGCGGACATTTGAATGAACTACTTCTAAATTTATATTACTGGCCTTTATATACTCATCGTCTTTTACAGGGAGGAATAAGACATTACTCTGGTGTCATACCAAAAAGTTTGTTTCATATCAAAGTAGGTGTGTATATAGTTTGGCATTCATACAACAGTCAGTAAACCAGGTTAAGGTGACAGTAAACAAATCCAGAAAAATGAATAATAATAACTTAATGAGTTTAGCAGAGAATTGAACATACTAGCTTAGGTACCCAAGACATCCGAGACATCCCAAGGCTGATCCACTTCATGATTGCTACATAAATGGGAACTTCAGATTTGATGGCTTGCACTCTTTCTTCAACAATCTTCTTTTGGATTTAGATAGACCGCTCGAGGATGGTAACAAGTAGAGAGGATGAGATGGACTACCAGTATCTTTGCTCTCCAGAGATTCATGCAAAATACC
The DNA here is from genome assembly GCA_023333625.1 of Bothriochloa decipiens. NCBI lineage: Eukaryota > Viridiplantae > Streptophyta > Magnoliopsida > Poales > Poaceae > Bothriochloa > Bothriochloa decipiens. The sequence continues at coordinate 35,116,993 of CM041628.1, forward strand.
ATTCATGTCGATGAAATATGCTCCTACAGATAGCTTTATAGGCTATAAGAAGGGGATAATATAAAATGGAATTGATTTTCTAATAGTCTGCAATAATACCATCCGTTGGCTCCTTTGTATGGACTTCTGAAGCCGTCTTTGGACTAGATCCACCACCAGGGCATGGGCCAGCACTTTGAAAACCAGTTTCACTCCTGGAAGGAGAAGCTGCTCCACAAAGTAGATTATCCTCTCTACATGCCAAAACATACTCCAAAGATGCGTTTTCAGACATAGCGTCTTCTCCTGTACCAAATTTCGTAACAGAGTTTAATAACAAATGATGTACAATTCGAGGTAAACACGCATGGAACTTGAATAATGCTATAACCTGACTCTGCAGATGGTGAGGACACCATAGCCATCTTCACAGTTTTCCGGCGACAACAGGAGGTAGCCTTTTGGCATTCCGTGAATCCTTCACTACTTTCGGATGCTTCTATGGTATCATGAGAGCTGCTTGAAATACTAATGTGATCTACAATTATTTCTTGAACACTTGCAACAGGGTTTTCATGGTCCACCTGCTGGTTCCTGCTATGGTTGCTCTTAGCTGATTCTGTCCCAATGGTTTCACAAGAGCGTGATGCTTCAAGACTTGTATGGGTGGTAACTTTAGCAATTCGTAGTTTTCTATTTGTGCAGTTACCCATTGGTTTCATAAGTGACTTCTTTTTAGTGTGCTTCTTAACCGAAGAATAAATTCTGTTGAGAGATGTATATTTAGTTGCAGACGATTCATTTATTCCATTTCTCCATGGCCCTGAATCCCTTACTGACCCCACACTGTTGGTAATTAGCTGATGTACTGCAGAACGAGAACCATCATCACTTAATGGCCTTTCACTTGACACCTCTAGAGAACTGATGCAAGTAGCTTCACCACGCCTTTGTAGGCATTCATAACAGAACCACTTTATTAATGATGCATCGAAGACAACTTTGTCTAAACAGTATCTACACAATGACGAAGCATAATAAGAAAAGGCGAACCATAAATTAATTAGCTGTAACAACATAACTGCATTACAGAAGGTACTTGAGTATTCCATTTAAGTATTATATAATTTGCAAATATCCATTTATAAGTCAATGCAATGTGAAGATAGGGATAGATTCATGTAGTTTGTCTACTCGGCTTTTGAATTGGTTGGAGAAAAAATGATGATGCCAAATGCTGGATAAAAATTAGACATACCCCCCCTACAATGATAGCATGGTTTGTCATATAAGAAAAAAAAATTGCTCTCTACACCGATTAATAAGCACAACATAAAATCGAATGTAATAAAATAAAAGCATCATTAGGGTAAAAGGAAACATACTGGTGCACAGCACAACGCTTGCAGTCTCTGCAATATATCAGAAGTTGTCTGTAACCAACATCTCCACAGACTTCACACACAGTGTTCTGCACAAACACAAGAAAAGGTTTGCTGTCATCCAGTTGCCTTATAAATCGCACCAGTAACTCATTAACCAAAAAAGAAATCGGCGAAATCCCCATCTTTGCTGAAAAGATTATCTATCTAGGTGCGCATTAGGCTGCCTACAGACAGCAGCATCAGAAAGTTCATACAATACAGTAGCAAGCAATGGCAGCATCGATGGGAGGAATCGATATCAATTTCCTTTGATTAGTATCCGAATCGCCCGAATGCGAATCGAATACTGATTGAGGACAAGAGCACCCAAACCGAAGGAAACAGTAGTGCCCCTAACTGATCTTGAAGCGCGGCGGGAGCAATCCAGACGAGGCAGGTGCCCCGGGCAAGAAGAGGCACCACACTTTTGTGGGCGCAATACATTGCCAGCCAACCGGCAAGTAGTAGCACATCAGGAAATCACAAGGTGACGAGAGGAGGAATCCAGTAGCAATCCATACCATATTCACCGGCCGGTCACCACCAGTCCACCACCATGCCACTCCAAGAAACGAGAAGGGAAGGCCTCCGCCCGGCCTTAGCAGCTCAGGCCGATCCCAAATCCCAATCACCGGAACCTCCAGCAGGCCGCCCGCACTTTTGCGAGGGCTTAACGAATGAATGGAAGCGAGCTGTGGGCGTAGCGGCGGTCGGTCAACATAATATAGGCGGCAGGCGAGGAGAGACGGAGGAGTGTTACCACCCGTGGCTGAAGGCGTACAAGAGAAAGGCGTTTCCAGAACACGTATATGTATTACTGTTATGTAATCTGCAGTTTATTTGCTTATGACCAGTGGGTCCCGTTTGTCAGACTAATTAGACATATAAGACTCGTTGCTTGTAAGAACAGATTGTTATTTTGCTATTAGTAAGCGCTCACGTTCCGGCGATCGCCGGCGCCACGGGCGTTACAGTGATTTTCTATCCTTGGCCCCTCGGTTTCCCACCCACCCTCCCGTATGGGATCGGAGTCCATCGGAGCGGCAGACCTGCGGCGGAACGAGCTCTCGCAGTTGCTTCGGCCACCGCGAAATTCCCTCGATCCGTGTCGTGCTTGTACGACTTACCTTCGATTCGCTACCCACCCACCGAAACCACCAAATCGGGCCGCAGATTCCTTACTGGGTTCCCACATCTTCATCGGTGTAGCTGTTCGGCGGCGGCGGACGGTGCACGACGACGCGTCAACCTCCACCAGCGTCGTCGTTTTCGACTCGTCACCCGAATGGGGTTCTGCATCGACTTGCTGGGTTCGGCGGCGAGAACCACTGTGAGCTCACACATTAAGCTCGATGTTCTTCGTTTTGGCTAGCATCGATTTCGACCCAGGGTTGTTCAGCGTCTGTCTGTGCGTAAAATTCCGTATAAGTCGAGCTCGATTGCGTAGCGGTGGAGTTTGGCGGGAACGGTCCATCGATCGACTGAGGTTTGGGAACACTGTTTCCGTGTCAAATTCCGAGGTCGTGCCTCCGTTCCAGGCGGCGGTGAAGAGGGAAGCACGGGGAAGTTCATCTGAACCTGTTATGCTCTACAACGTGTATCCCCCTCCGACCGACCTCCTCGACGCCGCGCTGCTGCAGGCGTGCTCTGCAGGAACGCCCCTTGCGGCAGGGCAGGGCAGCTGCGAGATTGCGACGCCTCTCGGTGGAGGAGCAGCAGCAGAGAAAGAGAGAGATGGAGACGGACAGTGCCGCGGGCGCGGCACCGCGGCTCTCGTATCGACGAACTGCTCCTCCTCCCTGACTGAGGAGCGGGGCCCCGGTAGCGCAGCGGCTCGCGCAGGCGCCCTGGAGACGAGACGATGCTGCAGTACTGTAGTATGCTGTGACGATGCTCTGTGGGGGCGCGTGCAGTGCAGTTCAGTTCAGTTCAGTTCAGTTGACCGAGGCGTGAGGAGGCCCGCGTCCGGCTTTTCACGGTGGAGGCACAGACGCATGCGACTATGGGAGAGAGAGCCGCTTGCTGCTTCTTTGCTCACGCGTGGCAGCTGCTGCAGCTCCGTTTTCTCTGCCGTCGCCGCTGGGGCTGTTCGCCGTTTCCCGCCGCATGCACCCTCTCAAGCCTCAAAGCAGCCCACGTACCTTCAGAGGCTCGAGCCCCACATAGCCCCCTTGGCCCTTCTATTGCTGCTTCGAAGGAAATTAATTAACCTAGACTAGACTAGACTAATTAATAATTTTAAAACATATTCCAAGGCTGGCGAAGTAGCATACAACTTATTTCTCTTTCTTTATCACTTCACGCATTTTTATTATTACTATATAATATTTGCTCTAAGCATTCACCGATCCTCGTGTGCTTGTTGCCCCTCCCACGTTTTCCAAGTTCGATTCACCACGTGGAAGGCGATGGGCAGCTGGGATTTTGCAGGATTGCATAACATACCATTTGAAATTAGGGTGAAAAGCACAGTATTTTTTTTTTAAAATCTATTTACTGGACTGAATTCGTTAACATTCCTATCAAATTGGGTAATACTATTGTTTTTCCAGATGTAACACATGCCACGTGACCTTAGCTTATATATTAATTAAAATTATAGGAAAAAATAAAATTGATGTATAATGATAAAATAATAATATATAAAAAGATATAAAGGAAAAGGAGTTTGTAGCCAAGTGGATCAAGGCAGTGGATTGTGAATCCACCATGCGCGGGTTCAATTCCTGTCGTTCGCCCATCGCATTATTACAAATTCCAAAAATGCAATTTTTCGTATTCCTAGTTACGTATTTACTTACGACGACGAAGAATAAAACTATCACTACATTTTTTTCCTTTTCCTAGTTCTTCTTCCAAGCGCAGGATAACCCCAAGGGGTTGTGGGTTTATTTCTACCTATGGTGGCTTTCCCTTCACCACCCCCATGGGGGTGGTCCATAGGGGGGCGTTTACCTGGCCAACACTTAGATCCGGTTCTACACAAACCTTTTTGTTTCACCCCCAACATTACCCACTTGTCCGACTGTTGCTAAGTAGTTTTGGGATACCAAACGGACCTCCCTAGATGGTAATCTTAAAGTGGCCAATTTACCCTCTTTTGCAATTAGTTTCGCTACAGCACCTGCTGCTCTAGCTAATTGCCCACCCCTTTCATGTGTGATTTCTATGTTATGTATGGCCGTGCCTAAGGGCATATCGGTTGAAGTAGATTCTTCTTTTTATCAAAAAATCCCTTCCCAAACTGTACAAGCTTCTTCCAAAGCATACGGCTTTCTAGATGTATATGACGATCTCTAGACAGATGGATCTTATATGAATCGTATGATGAAATACCACATGAGTGGATATATAAAAAAGGAACCCAAATCCGCCAAATCGCTCATGTTATGATCTTCTACATCCTAGGTCTCCGCGTTCCATCATCTGGCTTATGTTCTTCATGTAGCATTCAGATCGAATGACTCTATGAAATTACGTCGATACTTCCACATATTATGGGTAACGTAGGAGACATCCCTATTTTCAACCGGGGGCCTTAATTACCACTGCTTAGCTTTCAATTCTCCTCTGACCATCAAATT
>CM041628.1:35131979-35136979 GCA_023333625.1 Bothriochloa decipiens
TTTCTTGTATGTGTTCCTAAGAGAAGGAATTTGTCCATTTCATGTTTTGAGGTCTCAAAAAAAGGGCGTGGAAACAGATACAAACTCTTGAATGGAAATTGAAAAGAAATGTAGCCCCGGTTCCTTCAGAAATGGTAAGATCTTTGGCGCAATAAGAAGGGGTGATCCATATCATCTTGACTTGGTTCTACTTCCCCTCTTTTTTAAGAATACCGAGTCGGGTTCTTCTCCTACCAGTATCGAATAGAACATGCTGAACAAGATCTTCTTCATGGAAACCCACTCGATTTAGATCAGGAAAATCATACAGATTTTATGAAACCATGTGCTATGGCGCGAATCCATAGTCAATCCTATTTTCGATAGGACCGGTTGACAATTGAATCCAATTTTTCCCATTATTTGACTATCCATAATAGTACGGAAAGAAAGCCCAGAGGAAGAGTGGCCTAGCCTTGCATTTCTCGCCCCTTTGCCTTAGGATTCGTTAATTCTCTTTCTCGATGGGATGGGGAAGGGATATATGTCACACCCTAGTTTCCAAAGAAGACCAGAGGTCGTCATATGTGTGCCCAGGAAGTCCACACATACAACAGAAAATGGTAATATCAGAAAAACAATGTATTATATAGCGGAAACATATGTATTTAACACTTACACAATCAGAGTAACGCGTAACGTTGGCTAAGACTTCTCTTTAGTCTTCATTCTTCTCAGGGACAGTTGAGGAGGGGCTCCGTATGCCAAACACTTCCAATACCCAACTTCTTTATCCTTCCTTTGAGAAACACTTTACTACAAACTATAGCAAGGGTGAGTTCCATGTCGAAACTCAGCAAGTACAGGTGGAAAGTAATGACATGCATGGCTTATACAAAGGTAAGGCTAAAAGGTAAACTACAATAGCATTTTAAATGTAGCAATTAAGATTTAACAAGTTCCAACCTATTCTCTAATCATCTTGGTTGAAACACCCAACCCTTTATTAAGGTTCAAGTGGCATTTAATGAATCATTTATCATCAAAGATATAAGCATATATCATTAAACATCATTAAACATGAGATAGCCATCTCAAGGGAACATAGGATAGCCATCCCGATAAAACCCGAGGTAGCAACCTCAACAACATCACCATGATTTCACAGCTTAAACCATTTGACTAATCATGCGAGGATCTGGGCCGCTCGTGACTGTGAGCACGGACGATATATCGATTTTAACTCTGCGCAGAGGTGTACACTTTCACTCCAGATTGTGATTACTCTTGGTGCCCGAGGTGATCAGCCTCTTAGCCCATTACCAAGATAGGCTGGCAGAGGTCACAACGAGGTCCTTCACAGGGTCATAGGCAGTGGTAACCCAATCGGTGATGTCCCAAGCACATGAGAGACGTACTCGTAGCCGCCGCCCCAGTCTATGGATCAACCAGAACTCCCATGCTAGAACTTGTAACACCCTTCACGCCATTGCTATGCTACCCGTCGGTAAGCCACCCTCCTGCCTATGATGATCCTGCTACAGACCAAGCCAGAGCCTATTAGCCTGGAGATGTACGAAAGTCCCAGGTTGTCGCTCCACGAAAGGACCACAAGGGGGAGGAGATACAGATACCCTCGTCAACATGAGTCCCACTAGCATCTGTTTCCCCCGTCTTTCACCGCCAACCAACGATGCGGATCAGCATCAACTTCTCCGACGGCCGAAGCCAAGAGCCCACGGCTCCAACATATTTAAAGAAGCAAGTTTTATCTTCATTAGACAGGTGAAAGGTGAGGTAGAGCACTAGCAACCTAATGACCTATCAACTAAAAACCCCCATAGGTGATATATGGATAGAGTGGCTAGTCATCCCTATGGTTTGCCGATTTAAGACACATGCAATGTATTAATTAAAAGTGAATAGGCGCAATATGATCAAAGGTGCCTGCACTTGCCTTAAATCCAAAGTCTAGCTGCTCTTCTAGCCTCCAGCTTCAGCTGCACTTGTTGGTCCTCAGCTTAGTCTTCAGCATTAACAAACCGCTCTTCGTCTAGTCGCAGCAACCAAACAACACGAACAAACACACAAAAGACAAGACTAAGAACAATACACCACTCAAACGGGAAACTAAAAATAGAATGGTCTAAATGGCCAAACTCGGTGCTACGGTCGCAAGAGCGCAAGAACGACGAACGACAGATCTATCATTAAAGAAAACACGGCTATCGAGGTACTAGCAACAAGCACAGAGACAAACTTTAAGATTGATACGTTTACTATAGCAAGATGCGGAACATATAAGAAAGACATAAAGTCAAATCAGTTGGATGATGTTGAAATGTAAAGCAGGGTTAAACATTAGTCATACTCTATTTATAAGGAATTATATTATCTAAGCCAATTAAACATTTATAATTTATAAAGCTTAGAACATGCGAGTGCATTAAAGAAAACATCATATGCTTAAAGATTAATTTAAGCAGGACATAAACGACAAGACATGTTGATATTAAACATAGAGCATTTATGATTCAAGGTTGAACTAAGCATGCCATGTTTCTAATGTAACTCTAAACAAGTCATAATTAATAAAGAAGTATTTAAGTTGGTACTAGTCATACTGACAGGCATGTATGAAAACTCAAGGTACAAACCTAAATTACTTTTATACAAGAGAGCACACATTAATTAATAAACAAGATTACTTACATAACACATGATGTGACAAACATTATTGATAACAAGCAACATACGTTGACATGATCGCAACACAAGGACAACAAAAGCATAACCCTAGGTTGCTTTTATTTAGTTGAGCATCAACTAATTATTACATAAGTGAATGAGATTAAATGTACAGACATATGACATCATGAAGATCATTGCTAAAACAAAGCTTAAGGTTGACACGTTCGTAGCACAAAGAGATCGGAAATAGAAACCCTAGTTTACTTTTATTTATAAAACTATTAAATAATTATTAATCCAATTAACATTTAAATAAATAAGTAAATACACAACTAAATGACATGAAAACCAGTAGCACTAGCGATGACACAAAACTAACGCAACTGGAATCGCTCGAATCGGAGTTAAAATGGTGAAACGGCGGAGATTATACGATCAATGGCAAAACTATAAATAAATCGCTTGATGGCAAAGTCGTAAATACCTCATCTTCTACCTCTGTCCATCTTCCTCTCCAATCATGGCCATGGCAGCCAGGCTGCAGCTCACGCCGGGGAAAGGGGCCTCAGCCCTGGCCCGCTGCGGCCTGCTACGGCCAGCGGCGGCCGGCTGCGGCCTACTATGGCCGACGGCGGCTTGCTGCTGCCTGCTGCGGCCGCCTGCTACGACGCCTGTGGCCAGGTACGACCGACGGCGGCCAGCGGTGGTGCGCGGGAGAGGACCACGGCCCTCGGCCGGGACATGGCCGGCCGGCAGGGGCCGGCTGTGGCCGGCGGCGGCTGGCTGTGGCCGGCAACGGCTGGCGGCGGCTGGCTGTGGCCAGCTAGGGCTCCTTCTAGGGTTGCCAAGGGGCTGCAGCGCGCTGGGGCTGGCCTTTTATAGGCCGGTGGGGAACCGGTTGGGCTGAAGCTGCTGGGCTTGGCCCGTTGGGCCGGCTGCTGTTGCTGGTGGCTAGGTTTGGCCATTTCTGGCCGGCTGCTGCTGGCCGTGGCCGGCCAGAAATGACCACGGCCGGCTAGAGCTGGCCAATGCTGGCCATAGTTGGCTAGTGGACTCCAGGTGGCCGGGGAAGGCAATGGCTGGCTTGTGGCCACTGTGGCTAAGCTATTGCTAGCCGTGGCCGGCCGACGTTGGCCGTGGTCGGCTGGGAGTGGCCACAGGTGGCTGTTGCTGGCCAAAGTTGGCCAGATGAAGCTAGGTGAGGCCAGGAGTGGCACAAGCTAGGTAGGAGCTGGCCAAAGCAAGCTAGGATGCCTTGAGGATGGCAAAGGGTTGTTAGACCGGACTGCTGCTGTCCTTACTATGCTGCTGATGGCCAAGTTTGGCCACTGGTGGCCGGCTGCGACTACTGCTAGCCTGGCCGGGGTGGCTATGGCCGGCTAGGGCTGGCCAGGACTGACCAGAGCTGGCCAGTTAAGGCTAGGAGAGGCCAGAGCAAGCTAGGTTGGGCCAGGATAGGCTAGGAGCCAGGGATGACTAGAGCTTGGTAGGGGATGGTGTCTAGCTAGAGCGGTGGCCAACACTATAGAGAGAAAAAAAATCTCTTTTTTCACACCAGCAAAACCAAGCTAAGCACCAAGCACAAACCCATTCAATTATTTTCTAAAAAAAGAATATAGAAAACACATTTTATTTAGCGCTTTCTAATAACAACCCAAAATATAAATTTTAGGGCGTTATAATATAACTCACTGGTAGAGTGTCACCTTGACGTGGTGGAAGTCATCAGTTCGAGCCTGATTATCCCTAAACCTAATGTGAGTTTTTTCTATTTTGACTTACTCTCCCACCACGATCGAACGGGAATGGATAAGAGGCTTTGGGATTGACGTGATAGGGTAGGGTTGGCTATACTTCTGGTGGCGAACTCCAAGCTAATAATCTGAAGCGCATGGATACAAGTTATCCTTGGAAGGAAAGACAATTCTGAATCCGCTTTGTCTACGAATAAGGAAGCTATAAGTAATACAACTATGAATCTCATGGAGAGTTCGATCCTGGCTCAGGATGAATGCTGGTGGCATGCTTAACACATGCAAGTCGAATGGGAAGTGGTGTTTCCAGTGGTGAATGGGTGAGTAACGCGTAAGAACCTACCCTTGGGAGGGGAACAACAATTGGAAATGGTTGCTAATACCCCATAGGCTGAGGAGCAAAAGGAGAAATCCTCCCAAGGAGGGGCTCGCGACTGATTAGCTAGTTGGTGAGGCAATAGCTTACCAAGGCGATGATCAGTAGCTGGTCCGAGAGGATGATCAGCCACACTGGGACTGAGACATGGCCCAGACTCCTATGGGAGGCAGCAGTGGGGAATTTTCTGCAATGGGCGA
>CM041628.1:35139479-35205563 GCA_023333625.1 Bothriochloa decipiens
TTTCATCCATACTCCACTTGGCTCCGGGAGGATATAGCTCAGTTGGTAGAGCTCTGCTCTTGCAATTGGGTCGTTGCGATTACGGGTTGGCTGTCTAATTGTCCAAGCGGTAATGATAGTATCTTGTACTTGAATCGGTGGCTCACTTTTTCTAAGTAATGGGGAAGAGGATTGAAACATGCCACTGAAAGACTCTACTGAGACAAAAAGATCGGTTGTCAAAAAGGTAGAGGAGGTAGAATGGGCAGTTGGTCAGATCTAATATGGATCGTACATGGACGAAGCTCTCCTAGGCTTCCTCATCTGGGATCCCTGGTGAAGAGGATCAAGTTGGCCCTTGCGAATAGCTTGATGCACTATCTCCCTTCAACCCTTTGAGCAAAATGTGACAAAAGGAAGGAAAATCCATGGATCGACCCCATTGTCTCCACCCCGTAGGAACTACGAGATCACCCTAAGGACGCCTTCGGCAGCGTCCAGGGGTCACGAACCGACTATAGATCCTGTTCAATAAGTGGAACACATTAGCCGTCCGCTCTCTGGTCGGGCAGTAAGGGTCGGAGAAGGGCAATCACTCGTTCTGACGATATGTCTACGCTGGTTCAAATCCAGCTCGGCCCAAAAATTTGGGGCTTCGTGAATATGAACTAAATCCATTATTTTTTATGGAAAAAATGGATTATCCATAGAAATAAAGGATAAAGAGAAACGAAGAAATTGATTTCTAATCCATATCTCTCTGATTCTTTATCTTACAAAGAAAAGACAAAGAAAAGAGCCTTTCTTATGGAAAGGCGGATTATCGTTTATTTTTAGGGATAAAAAATTGCAACATACTAGTTATGCCACCCTCACTATACCCATATAGGATATGCGGGTATGTAGTATATGATTCGTCTATTTCTTAGAGCACGACAGACTTTCGAATCTTCTATTTAAGAATAGGCATGCCATACACCCCGCAGGGATTGTAGTTCAATTGGTCAGAGCATCGCCCTGTCAAGGAGGAAGCTGCGGGTTCGAGCCCCGTCAGTCCCGAACTAGGGTTCAATGAATGGACAAATTCATCTTTCTTTTTTTTCATAGAAATTTTTGATGAAAAAAAGGGGAGGACAGGAGGCAAGATTAAATATCTATGGGGCACCCTTACTTCACTTTTCTTTTTTTGTATTTCTTAGTAAAAAGAGATCAGTGCAGTATAGAATTTTTTTTTCACTACTTCCTGTTGATAAGGAAAGACATACATATCATACACGGATTAGTATAATTTAGGATACAACTCTATTTTTATGATGATATTACCTTCATCTTAAGTTCCTATTCGACTCTTATGAAATCGAGTACCGGTAGTGTTTCGGAGGTTGTTGCTTCTACTCGCTCCAGGCGTGGCTGCCTGTGCTTCATTGGCTTGTTAATTTGGAGCCTAATGATTGATACAGAGGGGCAAATCTACAGTAACTCGTCGGGGTACACCGACCCCCCGTGTGCTTGTTTCCCTAATGAAAACAGGCAAGAAGCACAAACTTGTCATCCCGCATCTCACAAAGTCACAATACTTTTTTCTATAAAAATAGTTTTCTGAGTTCAATGTTCTCCTGCAAAATCTGTACTCTGAAATGTACTTGAGCACAAGAAATATCATCTTCAGGACTGAGATGAACATGCTATCTCTGCATAACAAGCATACACACTAATATAATAGGTAGCTGCTAGAAACATATACTGCATTTGCAAGTTTGAGAAACTGTACAGAAGCAATCACCAAACATAAAAAACCTACTACATTATCACAGGGTGGATAGTCAATGCTGCCTGAGAGTTGTTCATGTATCAATTCACTTGACCGTACAATACGAGCAAAATAACTCGTGAGGTACCAGCGGAAGGAAAACCTTTTGTTTCTACTTCAAACTAAACTCCTCCCTGGAGATGATATAGACCTTCATTGTAAGCTTCCTCTCGTTCTTCTTCAGTTCAAACAGACAGATATCACCAACTCGAAGACCATTGTCGCGAGCAAATTTGGACCAACCTCCATTAAGAAACCACCTTCTACCATTATGAATCACCATCTGGGTTTCCCATGTCTTCCCCATGCACTGGAGCACCACGGTTCGCCCACTAGCTGGAAGATGTACAGAAGCATATCGTACACATAATTCCTGATGTGTTATAGATAGAAAATTAGCAACGCTTTGAAATGATAGGTCACAACTTAGAAAAATAAAGTTGAGATGGCAGGAGCTGTCCTGACAATAAAAAACAATAATTCAATACCAAAAGAAGAATTGTGCTTACTAGCATCCACTTTTGAGCATCACCAACATTGTTGTTCTTCATAACTGCTACACAAATGGGAACTTCAGATTGGATGGTTCGCACTCGCTCTTCAACAATCTTCTTTTGAGATTTAGACAGGGAGTTCCTGCATGGTACAATGTATGGAGGCTGAGGTGCACCACTAGGGTCTTCACTGTCCAGAGATTCATCGGAAATTTCATGCACATCAGTTTCCAGGGAGACATGTTTGTCTGCAGATAGTTTTAGGCCATAAGTAAGCAATAATCTAAAATGCTGGTAATTTCATAATTTTTTTCTGTAATACCATTGGTTAATTCATCCATAATATGGACTCTTGAAGCTGTTTTTGCAGAAGATCTGCCAGAGCATGAGCAAACCCTTTGAAAACCAGCTCCACCTATCGAATGAGTCGCTGTTGCATAAAGTAGATAGACCATAAATGTGGATCTTCTCCCACCCTCTGCTGGGAAAAGGAGGCAGATATCTCCTTCGTGCAAATGATTGTCACGGACAAAGTCTAACCACTGCCCCATAAGCATGTTCTTTCTACTGGCATTTCTCTTGTAGAATTTAGGATGCCACTTCTTGCTCTTGCTAGGGGTCTGAAGTGTGACATTTGTGCTTTCATATGGGAAATGTGCAAATGCATATTCCTTGGGAATACCCTGATAATAGATAAACTTGATGTGATGCTTATAAAAGACAACTAAGATTACTAAGCAAAATCGTTCAGCCATTAAGTAAAAAAAGAAGTTAATTGTTCACATGTGTCCAAAAGATTCATGACAACTTGAAGATCATAGATAAATGTCCCATATAAGTTGGTTATACAAGCTATCGACTAATTTTATGTTGAGAGAAATGAGTTGCCTATTCAGAGTAGTGACTTTACCAGAAAAGGACCTGGGGGTTGAATATTCCTCTTCTGCATGACAGCTACAATAATAGTGATTTCAGGTCGAATTCCCTGGATAAATGCCATTACTCTCTGTTTTTGCGGTTCAGATAGATAACTTCTATATGATAAAACATAATCAGCCCTTGGGGGTGCGTGAAGATCATCAGACTCTAAAGGATCATTTGAAGAGGGAATGGCCTCTCCTGTAAAAAAAATTGCAATGAATTATAATAATAAGAGATGGAGTTCGAGTAAAATATGTGGGTTACTTCAATAACGGTATTACCTGACAACTCGGATGATGAGGATGCGGCATCCTTCTGTATTGTTTTTCCACGACGACAGGTTCTAGCCTTCCGACACTCAGAGAACCTTTCAATGTTTTATGATGATTCAGTGGTACTGTGTCGAGGGCTGCTTGATATATCAATGGAAGCTACACTTTTTTCTAGAGCACTTGTGTTGTTTCTGAAGCCAGGACAAAAGACTCTCTCACAACCATCATTGTAATCTTGTTGGCATCTATCCTCTGCCTTCTCTAGAAACCTGCTGCAAGTAACTTCACCACGCCATTGTAGGCATTCATAACACCGCCACTCTACCAACGATGCATCAAAGACAACTTTTTCCAGACAGTATCTACACAAAGATAAATCCTAATAAGAAAAAGCTAATCTTAATCTGGCACACCAACATAATTACGCTAGAACGTTGAACACTTGGTATTATTCACATAAACAGGAATAAAATAAAATAAACCATCATCATTAGGATGAAAAGAAAACATACAGGTGCACCAAAGAACTGTTGCAGCCTCTGCAACCTACCAGAAGACGCTTGTAACCAATATTTCCACACGCTTCACACACAGTGTTCTGTAAAAATACCAAAAGGTTTGCTGTTATGAAATTATGAGTCATACAAATAACTCACAATGCAAGCATCAAACTGGGCGGACCGTATTCCCATATAAGAATAGCCACAGTGTGCCGGTGCTCCAAATATTGTGTCAACACCGGTGCTCCATTTTAACAGTGCATTGGCAAGCATCGTGTGTCAGAAGAGCAGGTCTGAGCAGCTAATTCACTCATCTAGTAGCCAGAGTGTGCTGTTTTCTGATGCTTCAATTGCATCCTGCAGCAGGCATCGAGGCTCAAACGAAAAAGGAGATTTGAAGCATCGAAAACAGCACACTCTGGTTAGTTTAAGTTGATAGAATATCTGGGCATTACATCAATAGTTACTCCAAAGTATTAGCCTACGTGTTTGTATTCTTGTGTTTCTTACTTACCTTAGATCTGATCCACCTAATTGCACCTAAGCGCCAAGGCTGCCCATGGATTAATATAATTGCCACTGGCCACCATTCATGAGAATTCCAAATAAAAATCACTACCACATCCTGCACGAAGCCCATGCCCAGCCATCATCTGGCTATGACATATGCTCCCCTCCCACCCATGATGTGCAAATCAAAGGCTGAAAGGCATAAGTGGGCCATATAAAGGTCACAATCCTTCCTAAGGTCACAATCAGTCGCCAGTAGCATTTACATATAATAAATCTTGCGGCACAATACCACAAAACAAAACCAAAAAAAAAAAAAAACTTGCGCAATGGGGGCAACCTTAACATTTCGATGGGTGTAACGCGAATTCCATGCTGATTGCGCGCCAGAGCACTAAAACCAAGCCAACGCCAGGAAATGCGCTCCTTCCTGGCGCTCCTTTTTCTTCCTTCATGCCTGCGCGGCGCCGGTCTCCCTACTGCTTCTTTCTCGCATGCCTCGCCGACGCTGCCGTCGTTGCTCCATGAGGCGCGGCGCGGTGTCCTCCCCCCGGCGCGGCACAACGTCCTCCTGCTCCGAGCCCTTCAGCGAGAGCGGCAGCGCGGCGTCCTCCCCCCAGCATGGCAAAACGTCCTCCTGCTCCGAGCCCTTTAGCGAGTGCGGTTGCGACGACCTCTCCTTCCTGCCCGGCGCCACCGCGGGCATCCACCGCCTGCTGCTGTCCTGCGCGGTCGAGCTGTCGGAGGACGCAATATCCTCGCTCGTGGCCGAGCTATCCAGCGGGGGCGATGGGGGATCCGGGCAGATCCGGTCCGGTAGGCCTCCTTCTCCTCCGCTCTGCTCTGTCGCCCATCTCCTCCATCTCCGGTGACTAACTAGGGTTCCGGTGAGCTCCCCCCTTCCTCTCCAACTCCGGTGGGGGAGTCTGGCCGGAGGTGAAGAAGACGACGGCGCCGTCCCCCACCGGTGACCCCTCCTCCTCCTTCCCCTTTCCATGCTCGTCCTCCTACTCCTCTTGATTTAATCTCGCTCTTTCTTGTTGCAACTTTTGTTGTTTTGTTGTTGCAGTGCCTATTCAGGTGATGTTGTGGTGAGTCTATGGTTCCGGTGAGCTTTTCTCGCGTTCAAAAGTCTCGCCGTTGTTACATAGAGTCTCTATTGATGCTGCAGTAGGGTTTTAGTAGTTGTTGCAGATACTGTTTTTGAGATGTTGTTCTAGTGCTTCAAGTATGTATTCGTTGCAACAGCTCGTGGCATGTTGTCACTGCAGTTGTTTTGGTGTTGGTTTTCAGTGATTCAAATCTGCATGTTGCAGTAGCTCGTGGCATGTTGTTTTAGGAGTCGTTTTGGTGTTGTTCCACTGGTTCAAATCAGCATGTTTTGCAGTAGCTCGCTTCATGTTTCATAAGATGTTTTGCTGTTGCTGTAGCAGGGCACAACAAACACATCAACACCTCGGTATATCATTCTTTTATCGTCTACCACACTGCCCCGTAACAAAATAGAAGAAATAGGCTACATGGGACTACCTCCTTCCAAACAAACACTCTGATCATCGGCTCAAAATCGTGTGATCATTTGTGTTTCAGCGGTTTTCGCAACCAAAGTATTGCAGATGTTTCAATGGTCGATGCATTATGTTCCTCTATTGTTTTTTTTCAAAATACTTGATTTTATTTTTGTTTCAATTGAGGTGTTCATATTGTTTCAGAAGATTTTGACATTTTGTTTCAATTTCATTGAATTTGTTTTTTGCAACACGATTTTTTTGTTTCAGTTATTTGTTGTTTTTAGTACCATACTTTTTGTTATTTCAAAATGCTTGATTTTTTTGTTTCAAATCCTATGTCCATCTTGTTTCAATTCATGCTGTTAATTTGTTTCACTTTGTTTTTTCCTCGTTTTGTTTCAGCAGCGGTGACGGTCATGGTGGACGCGAGCGAGGCCGTGCGTGTCGCCGGCGGGGCAAGGGCGGGGAGGGGGTGGGCCCGTGTCATGTCAACGGAGGAGGCTGGTGGTCGTGGGGACCGTAAGGTGGGCTGGACAGTGCGTGGGGTGGATGTCGCGTGAGGCGTGCACGGAGGCATATGCACGGGATGTGCGGGGAGTGCATGCATGTCCGACGTCCTAACGCCAGCAACACTCATAAGCTAGATGCAAACATGAAACTACGGATTTAAACTAAAAGAATGGGGTGGAGGCCAGTGTCTGAGGTGAACAGGTTTCCCCGAAGCTTGAAGCGTGCAATCTAGTTCTAGCCTGACTAATTTCATCAGGTGCAGGAAAACTGATCACTAATGAAAACACGTTACTACCCAAATTTGCCGAACGAAATTGCAATCTAGTCATGAAAAAAAAAAACTTGAGACACTAATGAAAACAGGCTAAAAAAACTTGAGTCACTAATGAAATTGCAATTTCGTAGAGTCCAAAATAATTTAGCGTAGTTTGGGATTTGGTGTAGGGAGAGTCAGGTGTTTTTTGCTTGTTTTCCAGAGTGGATTGTCACTCTTTCTTGTACAGACATTATTACTTAAGTTTCAATAAAGTTACTATTTTTTTTAAAAAAAGACCTTGCTAATGCCTACACACGGCCACACGCAGGATTTAATGTTTGAGACTGCGCACTCCATTTTAGTAAAGTAAGTATTGTGCTTGTCAAAAAAGGAAAAAAAACAATCACATCTCGACGCCTTGCCCCGGCAACCAGCCACCGCCCCGCCGTGGTGGCTAGGGTCTCGCCGGATTTAATGTTTGAGACTGCACACTCCATTTTAGGAAAGAAAGCATTGTGCTTGCCAAAAAAGGAAAAAACAATCAGATCTCGACGCCTTGCCCCCACAGCCGGCCACCACCCCGCCGTGGTGGCTAGGGTCTCGCTAGAGCTCCGGCGAGACCCTAGCTGTTGCGACGGTCGTCCTCTTCCCCTCCCCCCATCACCGCCTTCTTCTCCATTTCCGGCAAGCCTCCCCCGCCCTAGACCTGGCCCAGCCCCCCGCCCCCGCCGCTAGGGCTCCCCTAAACCGCCCGCCAACCATCCTCACCGTATGTCTTCCCTTCCTCCCCCAAGTCGGCCGGCAATCTATACCCCATTAAAAGTTGGAGAAAGGGGAGAGGCTTGCCGGAACCCTAGCTCGCCGGAGTTGGAGGAGGGGGAGAAGCAAAGAGGAAATAGGAGGAGGAGGAGAAGAAGAAGAAGAGAAGAAATAGGAGAAGGCCTATCTCAGCCGGATCCATAGGCGCCGGTGCTGGATCCGGCGGATTCAAGACTACCGTCGCCGGATCCAACCGCTAGAGCCACCATGGCTGCGCATGGGGAGGCAGTGGCAGCGCGGGTGTGGGCATGTGGAGGATGCCACCAAACGCCATCGCCGTCGCCGGTGAGAGATGGCCGGGAAAGAGCAGGTGAGAGAGTGGGTGGTGGAAGAAGAGAGCAAATAGAGGGGATAAGGTGCGCAGATCGGGCTAGTGTGCGGGGCTGGGCGACAGGGTGTGCAGGCTCGAGTGCTATCGCGTGCGCACACATAATTTTGCATTTAGGGAAAAAGGGCTACTGCCCTAAATATTCCTTCTCTTGTTTCAGTGTATCGTGCACTCATATACAAATTTGTACATCAAGGAAAACAATTGTAGTTTCCTACTAATGTAACACAAGCAATACTGCAGTAATTTTTCTTTTTACCATAAAAATTAACTTACAAAAGATGCTGCATCGCATAAAACTTACTAGAACGAGTCTGGATGGATACTAATAGCATGCATCAAATCAAATTAAAGAGTTCCACAGATAATTCGATGACAACCATGGATTATTTAAGTATTACAGAACAACAAAATAAACCACAAGGGTACCAGCACAAAGAAAAGGTCGCCATTTCCTTCTATATTATATACTACAAACTAAAGCTCCTTCATGGGAATGATATGGACCATCGTGGTAAGCTCTCTCTCGTTCCTCTTCAGTTCAAACAGACAGATATCACCGAGATCAAGACCATTGTCACGAACAAATTCGCGCCAACCTCCACAAAGATAATGCCTTTGACCAAATGTCACTAAATTGGTCTTCCATATATTTCTCCCACACCAGAGCACCACAGATTTCTCTCTTGGGAAATTCACAGCAGTGGCATATCGCGAACCTAATTCCTAATGTGTTACAGATACAAAGTTAGAAAAGCAAACCTAATTCCTGACGTGTCTCAGATAGAAAGTTAGAAAAACAATGAAAGCGAGGTGGACATTTGAAATGAACTCATCGTCTTTTACACGAAGGAATAAGAAATTACTCTGGTGTCGTAACAAAATGTTTGTTTCATATGAAAGCAGGTGCATATATAGTTTGGCATTCATACAACAGCTATCATGTCAACATCAATAAACCAGGTTAAGGTGACAGTAACCAAATCCAGAAGAATGAATAATAATAATAACTGAATGAGTTTAGAAGAGAACTGAACTTACTTGTTTAGGTGTCCGAGACGTCCCAAGGCTGATATGCTTCATGATTGCTACGTATATGGGAACTTCGGATTCGAGCGCTTGCACTCTTTCTTCAACAATCTTCTTTTGGGAATTAGATAGACCGCTCGAGGGTGGTAAAAAGTAGAGAGGATGAGATGAACTACCAGAATCTGTCCTCTCCAGAGATTCATGCAAAATTCCATTCATGTCTCTTTCGGATGAAACATGGTCCCCTGCAGATAGTTTTATAGGCTATAAGAAGGGGATAATCCAAAATGCAATTGACTTTTTCTAATAGTTTGCAATAATACCATCCGTTGGCTCCTTAGTATGGACTTCCGAAGCCATATTTGGACTAGATCCACCACCAGTGCATGGGCCATCCCTTTGAAAACCAGTTTCACTCCTGGAACGAGAAGCAGCTGCGCGAAGTAGATAGACTGTAAACGTAAACATTCTCTCAAGCTTTGCCGGTGCCAGTAAAGAGGCGCAGACATCTCCCTCCTGCACATCATTGTCATAGACAAAGTCTAGCCAATGTCCATGAAGCCTACCTTTTGTTGTGTTGAATTTGGGATGCCACTTCTTGCTCTTGCCAGGTGTCTGAAGTGTGACATTTGCATTTCCATGTGGAAAATATGCAAATGCATATTCCTTTAAAATATCCTGATTACAGATGGAACATGATTGATGTAAACAAACAACCATGACTGCTAAAAATAATAGTATCAACAGTGAACAAAAGGAAAAAAGTATCATTGTCCACACAGTCAGAAGGTTCATGAGAATTTGAAGAGGGTTAAATTTTGCTTATTCCTACGGCAGCATGTACATCAGCAAAAAGGAAATAATTTTTGGGAGCGGTGACATGCTATTCAATAGTAGTGAACTTACAACAGAAGGAGCCGGGGGATGAACATGGCTCTTCCGCATGACAGCAATGTAAACAGTAGTTTTAGGTTGAATCTCCTGGATCAGCAAAGTTACTCTCTCATTTTGTTCTTGAGATAGATAACTTCGACGTGATACAATATAATCAGACCCTGGTGCCTGACGATCATCTGACTCAAAACATTCATTTTCAGATGGAATGTCTTCTCCTGTACAAATTGACACAACAGCCAATAGGAATAAGTAACATAGAATTTGAGGCAAACATGCAAGAAACTTATAACTGTATAACCTGAGGCACCAGATGATGATGATGTTCCAGTCATCTTCAAAGTTTCCCCATGTCGACTGGAAAGATCCTTCCTGGGAATGATATGGACCATCATGGTAAGCTCCTTCTCAGTCCTCTTCAGTTCAAACAGACAGATATCACCGAGGTCAAGATCATTGTCACGAACAAATTTGCGCCAACCTCCAGAAAGATAATGCCTTTGACGAATTGTCACTATATTGGTCTTCCATATACTTCTCCCGCACCAGAGCACCACAGTTTGCCCTCCAGCTGGGAGATTCACAGCAGTTGCAAATCGTGAACCTAATTCCTGATGCATTACAGATACAAAGTTAGAAAAAGCAAACCTAATTCATGATGTGTCACAGATAGAAAGTTAGAAAAACAATGAAAGCAAGGCGGACATTTGAAATGAACTTGTTCTAAATCTATATTATTGGCCTTTATATACTCAGTCTTCTACAGGGAGGAATATGACATTACTATGATGTTGTAACAAAAAATTTGTTTCATATGAAAGAAGGTGCATATATAGTTTGGCATTCATACAGCAGCAATCATGTCGACATCAACGGTGACAATAGCCAAATCAGAAGAATGAATAGTAATAACTGAATGAATTTAGAAGAGAATTGAACTTACTAGTATAGGTGTGCCCGACATCCCAAGGTGGCTCCGCCTCATGATTGCTACATAAATGGGTACTTCGGATTTGATGGCTTGCGCTCTTTCTTCAACAATCTTCTTTTGGGATTTAGATAGACCACTCTTGGATGGTAAAAAGTAGAGAGGATGAGATGGACTACCAGAATCTTTTCTCTCCAGAGATTCACGCAAATTTTCATTCATGTCACTTTCCAATGAAACATGCTCTCCTGCAGATAGTTTTAGTCTGTAAGGAATAATAAGTAATAAAAAATGCAATTGATTTTTCTAATACTTTGCAATAATACCATCCGTTGGCTCCTTAATATGAACTTCTGAAGCCATCTTTGGACTAGATCCACCAGGGCATGGGCCATACCTTTGAAAACCAGTTTCACTCCTAGAATAAGTAGCTGCTGCGCGAAGTAGATAGACTGTAAACGTAAACCTTCTCTCAAGCTTTACTGGAAAAAAGGCACATATATCTCCCTCCTGCACATGATTGTCACGGACAAAGTCTAACCACTGCCCTTGAAGCCTGTACACACTACCTTTTGTTGGGTTGAATTTGGGGTGCCACTTCTTGCTCTTGCCTGGTGTCTGAAGTGTGATATTTGCGTTTCCATGTGGAAAATATGCAAATGCATATTCCTTGATAATATCCTGATTACAGATGGAACATGATGTGATGTAAACCAACAACCATGACTACTAAAAAATAATAGTTTCAACAGTGAACAAAAGGGGAAAAAAGTTCCATTTGTCCACATATAGTCAGAAGTTTCACGAGAATTTGTTGAGGGTCAGCAAATTTGCTATTTAATAGTAGTGAACCCTTTTTTTGCGAGGAAACAGTAGTGAACTTACAACAATGGAAATGATTTTTGGGAGCAGTGACATGCTATTCAACAGTAGTGAACTTACAACAAATGGAGCTAGGGGATGAACATGGCTCTTCCACATGACGACAATGTAAACAGTAGTTTTAGGTTGAATCTCCTTGATCAGCAAATTTACTCTCTCCTTTTGTTCTTGAGACAGACAAGTTCGATGTGGTACAATATAATCAGCCCTTGGTGCCTGAAGATCATCTGACTCAAAAGATTCATTTTCATATGAAATGTCTTCTCCTGTGCAAATTGACACAACAGGCAATAGGGATAAGTAAAATAAAATTTGAGGCAAATATGAAAGGAACTTATACTCCCTCCATTCCAAATTATAACAAATCATTCCAAGTTTTTAGAAAGTCAAAGTATCTTAGACCAATTTTATATAACAAAATAATAACATATATAATACAAATAATAATCATTAGATTCTTTATTAATTATATTTTTATAGTAATACCCGTTAGATGTCATAAATCTTTATAATTATTTTTATAATTTTGGTTAAACTTGAAATGCTCTGACTCTCTAAAAAAGTTGGAATTACTTATAATTTGGGAAAGAGAGAATAAGTTTATGTATGTCTGTATAACCTGAGCCACCAGATGACAAGGATGTCACAGTCATCTTCAAAGTTTCCCCATGACGACTGGAAAGTTTCCCTGGTGATCCTATGGTATCAAACTGAGACCTGCTTGGAATATCAACATAATCTACTCTTGTTTCTCCAATACTTGGGATGCTTTTCATGCCATCACAACAAATGATTTTCTCACAACCATCAGAATCAAAGATCAGAACCTTGAAACAGAGTTTTCAGTGTGCCGAAACAGCAAGAAGTCGTTCTCTTCAATACGATGGGCACCAACAAATTGTTCCCACCCATCTCTGAGAACCATCTTATTATAACATTCTGTAACTTCAATATCATATACGCTGCCATTAGGGGATTCTAACTTGATAGTTTCGGATAACTTTCCTACAAAATGCTTCAGAAATTTGTTTGGCATGATCTCTAGTAACATTGAAAGGAATTGATGTAAATAGAGCAAGTCCTGGCCAAAGGTCAACCGAAAACAAAATGTAATCTGAGATATGTTTGTTCGGATATGTATCAGCAAAAAGATATTGTTTTTTATGGAGCAAACTACATTGATTTAAATTAATTGAAGCTTTGGCTATTTTTAGTTTCCAAAAAAAAAACTTCGGTTATTTTAACACAGAATACAAGACTTCCTGCCACTGTTTTAAGCCTTGGACATATCAAATGAAACACTAAAAATAATTAAGAACTTCTGTGATTTAAAATTATGTTTCTCACTACGAGGATCATATGGCTCTAGGGGGGTGTCACTCTTCCCAGTGTTCAGGAAGTAGCTAGCACATTATCTAAAAAAAAAAGAAGTACCTAGCAGCCTAGCACCCTTCTTTCTTCCTGGCAAACCCAAACCAAGTTAATCAAAGTACTAAATCCAGTCTCCATTTACCAAATTGAAATTTACATTTTTGGATGCGAAATGCAAGTCATGGAAAACAAGATATCAAACTTGAGAAGTATTACCATGATATGCTTAGGACTGGCAGTCATACGCCTGAGGAAGCAGCTCATACTCTGATTCTTCTTATTGAGATGGTCCAAGTATCTTTTGCAATGATTACAAGATTTCTTCATTCCAGGAACACCACTTGTAGCCATGTCAGCTGGAGTTGCAGCTCATATTAGAAACATATTCAATTAAAAAAGACTTTGCTCTGCTGCACACTCGCCCATTTCCAGCATAACAGAATCTCAACACCACATGATAGATGCAGTTTGCTCCATAAAAACGAGTCCCTTTTTAAATGAAACCATTTTTCCTTGTAAATCACTAGAAATCTGCGCGGCGTTGCCACTTATGGCCAGTGGTTAAGTATACGTATGTGTTTTATTTTTTTGTTTATACGGCATATATTTTAAGTGTATTTGTTTTGTTTGTTTACATGTGTGACATGATGTACTCATATATGCTATTGTATAGAATGTCATATATGTAGTGAAGTATTTGGTTTTGTATATGTATGTCAACGATTATTTGTTTTAGATTATTTTGTATTACGTGTTAGCATAAATTTTAAAAAAATAGGAAACAAAGACTATTAAAAATTGTATGAATTGATTTAGAGTTAAGGTAGGGAGAATTAAAAATTGAAGATTATGAAAAAGGGTATGAATTGATTTAGAGTTAAGTTGGGGTAGATATTTGTAGTTCATATGCGATATGAGCAAAAAATTTATCACTGATATAAAATTATAGATGTATATATCTATTAAATAAAAGACACTAAATCATATGATATTTTGAGTTGAATGCATAGATCTAGTCATAAGAAACTCAATAAACTAGTTTGGTATTTTTATGTTTTTTCTATAATTTTTTATGAATTTTGGAAGATATCTAATTTGAAAAGAGAAGATTAAAGATTAATAGAAAAATAAAAATAGCATAGCGCCGTATTCGGCCCATTTTGGCCTAGCAAGCGTGAGTCCGACCCAGGCGGGAGGCATGCCGACATGGACTGATCCTTAATTTCAGTAGAGTTCAAGGGCTGTTTTGGATAAACCTAAGAGAGTGGGCTGAATGGCGGGTTATATTTTATAAAAATGTGAGGGTTTTTTATAAAATGATCGGGACTGGCCTGATCTGGGCCGTCCGTCCGCTCGGACGGCTGAGAATTTTAGACGACGTGGCCACGCTGGCTGGCCTTCTTTTGTTGCATGATTCGTTTGGGAAAGATTACACAGTGGAAGCTCCTGTCTATGCATAGTTTTAGAAAGGCAATTTTGCATTACGCTTAGATGCTGCAATTGGACACCCAAAATATAATCCATTTTGAAATTGAGCTCAAGAGAAATGGCTCCCCACGCTACTAGCCTACTACCAGTACCAGACAAAAGCAGGCTCAAAATCAAACAAAAATGTAATGCAAAGAACTGAACAAATCAAAGCTGATCTTCACTCTTCCATTATTGATGCTCGAAGGAGAAGAGAAAACACACTTGCCTCTGCATAGAAGCTCCGGCCGTGAAGGGTGCCTTTAGAGGTCAGAGCTACGGACACACACACAAGCCCTGGCATGGGTAGGCCGTAGCAAGGCCTAGTTTCGCTCTAAAATTTAGAATTAGCACTACGTAGAATTCCTATTATTCGTCATATTAAAACACCGATATATGTATGAAGTATTAAATATAGATAAAATTAAAAACTAATTACACAGTTTTATTATACTTTGTGAGATGAATATTTTGAGTCTAATTAGTCAAAATTTAGACAAATTTTACCAAATACAAACGAATATAAAGCTACAGTAATTTGGCACAGTATTTTTCCGGCCGGATTCGGCGCCTAAAAAGAAGTGCTGGTTGCAGAGGTGATCATCTCTCTTTTGAAAAGACTTGATGGAATGACAATTCAGTGAACTATATAGCAGGGAATCTACAGAAGCTGCCATCATGTCTATTTGTTTAATAATGAAATGGAATATGTACTTGTAATTAGGTACAGTAACAGTTTCCACATCACTAAAGAAACGGATTGTATTATACTGTGGCCCAAATGAAACAACTTGAACAAATTAAATGGTAATAATATAGCAAAGAAAATAATGTGCCTAGATTACTGCTGCTTCTTACACATACTGTATCCAATCTTTGCTCCAGATTTGCCAGCAGTCACTCCTTGCAAACACAACACACATCTCCTGCCATTTGTGTGGAGAGAAGTGGGATGAACCTAAAAGCTCAGAATATGAATGCTCGCTTATGTGAGCTCAATCAGGAGTCAGGAACCTATAGAAGAACACTGATGCTTCGGAGTATTTCGTCAGATTACCTGCGCGTGCGCAATAATATGATATGACCCATCAGTCTGACAAAAGGTAGTACGAATATACTGTACGATCCATCAGGTCAGGTCCAATCCAATCGTTCCAATCAGACCTGCGGGTTTTGGCAGCGAGCCCTCCCCTCCTGGGATGCTCGCCTGCACTAGGTCTGGTGGAAGCCCGCCAAGCGCCAAGAATCAAGATCGGCGCATGGCGAGCCATCCGGTGAGGTTCGGCGGCGCACCGCCGTACTTGAACGCTACTACCGGCCGGCGGCCTCCCGTTTGGCCGTTTTTCCCCCTCCGTCCGCTGCTCCAACTATGACGAGCAGGCCCCTCGAGCCTGGTGTTGCCAGCCTCCCTCTTCTTTTCCTGTCCGCTTCCTACATCCAGGACTTGTTTGGTTGGCTTTTAATTTTTGTCAAACCAAAATTATGGCATATCAATTTTATAATCATTAATTGGTTTATTATCAAGGAATTAGCATCACTAATTTTATATCCTAAAGTTTTGATAAGTTTCTAAAAAGTTTTTAAACTATAATAAAGAGAAAATTAATAAGTCTTGATTTCGGTAACCAACCAAGTGTTATATCAAATTTCTCGCCAAAGTTTTAACAACCAAAATTTGATATGCCCTAATTTTGGCATGTCCTAATTTTGGTAGGACAAATTTTAAATCCCAACCAAACAAGCCCCCGGTTCTCAGTAACTTGCCACAACGGCCGCACCGCTGGCCCACTAGTCAGCATAGAAGTCGCACTCACTTTCCCTAAACTCGGTTCAGTGGATGGAGAGCTCGATCGGACACTGGTGTACGCGCATATGACGTAAACCGGGTTCACAGCGCCAACAATCGTAACCCCACATACTGACCCCACTGGTCAGCGAGTCAAACACCCCTAAAACTGCTATGTAGACCCAGAGTTTTACACAGCTATTTATTTCAAGCACTTTCCGCAACCAAAAAATTCCCTAAAACTAAAATTCGACAAATTAATACATATATATTCATATAAAAGCCTATCCCTATTTGTTGAAATACTTCCATCGCAAATACATTACTGTCCTTTTATTTCTAGTTTGTATCCATTAAAAATACCTTTTCAAGAACGCCAAAAAATATTTTCTTATGCTAATTAATACTTAAAACTTCCATGAAAAATCAGGAAATAATATCCCAAATATTCCTTTAAGAAATTCTAAAACATTTTCTTGTCTTCTATACTTAAATAAAAGAAACATGCTATCTGATTTTCCTAGCTTCTTGTAAGGCCATGTCACCCCCCCATTCTTTTAGAGCCCACCACATGTCTTCAATTGACGTTGTCATTCTAAATCCTATTATAGGACTCCTTCCTGCAGAAGTCCGATAAGCATGGATTGTGAATCCAGGTCACACATAAGGAACATGGAAGAGGCTGATACATATTTGGATTAAAAAACTGTGGGTTCCAAGAAACCCTGCATTGCGCTTGAATATTAGATTGAAACAGAGATTATGCATGTGACAGTCTGGGAATAATGTTTTCGCTTAATTATGGATCAAGACAACCCTATTTAGGAATTCCTTTTATTCTGGTTTTCATAGGCTGACCTAATTGGATGTACATAGAAAAATAAGATCAACCTAGGAGAAACTAGGTTGTTTTTCATTAAGAAGAAAATATACACCTAAATTTAGCCCCAGACATGATTTGAACATGCGCGGTTAGGTGCATTGCTCACCTCTCACCCAACCAAGTGAGCCAGATTCACTTCCTCTGATTGGATGCACACGGCCACCTAGACTTGGATGTAGCATTTACTGTTCACTTTTGTGTCGAAAAAAATATACTTTTTCAGATTTTTTTTTTTACGGTAGCACAGGTGCTCAAGCTGTTAGTTATTATGAACACAAGCAATGCCATCTCATTACATTACATCATATAAAAGACCGCTTCCATTCCTGCACCGGTTTACCAATTACCATGAGTAAACCGGTAAGATGTCGCGTCTGTCAACATGAGAAACTGTTCATAGTTAAAACCTCCAGGATGGCCAACAGAGAGAGCCAGCTAGTCCGGTGATTAACACACCATGGTATAAGTTCAAGATAACATAAAAACAAGTAAAATAACAACCCACAAGGTGCTAGCAAACAGATCACAGGACACAATCTCATTCCATCTCAAGTTAAAGCTGCTCCCTGGAGATGATATGGACCTCCATGATAAGCTTCCTCTTATTCTTCAGTTCAAACAGACAGAGGTCACCGACTTGCAGACCGTTGTCACGAACAAATGTCGTCCAACCTCTCCCTAGAAACCTCGTGCGGCTCCTAGAAACCTTCATTGTGACCTTCCAGATCTTCCTCTTGCACTGGACCACCATGATTTGCTCTCTAGCTGGAAGATGAGCAGCAGCATATTTTGTGCCGAATTCCTGATACGTTACAAGATTGGTGGTTAGAAATAGAAACACGTATACATCACAGTGTCAGTCTGAAATTGTCCAGAGGAACTGATTCCAAGGGGTTCATTCATTAGTTAGCATGATGATTTGACTCTGCAAAACTTTTTCAGCATGCATATCCAATTTATGTGATGTAGTAGCAAATACTTAGTTGATATGAAAGTGGGCGAATAGCTTGGAATTCAGACAAGGAACATGTTCACTTCGCCGTGCCATATTAACATGATAAGAACAACAATCTGGAGAACAAAAATATGTAGTCTAAAATTTGGAGAAGCATTGAACTTACTAGCTTAGAGACAGCAACATTGGTCTTCCTCATTATTGCTATGTAAATGGGAACTTCAGAATTGATGGCTCTCACTTTGGCCTCAATAATCTTCTCT
Organism: Bothriochloa decipiens; assembly: GCA_023333625.1. Lineage (NCBI taxonomy): Eukaryota > Viridiplantae > Streptophyta > Magnoliopsida > Poales > Poaceae > Bothriochloa > Bothriochloa decipiens. The sequence continues at coordinate 35,157,848 of CM041628.1, forward strand.
TGGGATCGAGATAAACCGCTCATTTCTGGTAAAATGTAGGAAGGCTTGGGAGGACCTTCAGAATCCTTGCTGTTTGGAGATCCATCAGAAACTTCATTCATGTCACTCTCCCATGAAACATGTTCTCCTACAAATAGATTGTATACCATAAGAAAGGAATAACGTCAATTTTGTCTCTCTGCTCTTGTCTCTGTCCAATTCCACCCTCAACACCAACACCATCTAAATCTAAAACCCCAGCTATCAGTACCATTTTATTTTGACCTCGAGCTCCTTTTTTGTGGTTTTGGAGTGACGTGGCATGGTTTTCCCTCTAGATTGTTCTTTTTTTTTTGCCAACTAGACCATGCAACTGTCTAGGACTCTGGATAGCATGTCACTAGCTCCAATCTCTCTTTCCATGGCTGCCACTTTACTGTGTGAGTGGCAAGGGGAGAGAGAGAGAGAGAAAATGACAGGCAGACCTGCGCCAAATCATGGCCTGGGTGGCAGAAAACACCAACTTGCATGAAAAACCATTTCCACATCACTTGAAAACTACCAAAAATAGGCTGGGAGGCCAAAATTGAAAGGTATTGAGACTTTAGGTACCATGTTTAGATGATACTAGACTTGGAAATAAACATCCAAATCTAAAAATCTGATAAGTTGTTATGTTTTGGTATGATACCTTCAGTTGATTCCTCCTTAACGTCAACTGCAGAAGCGATCTTTCCACTTGATCTAGCATGGCATGGGTCAGGCCTTTCAGAACAAGTTCTACTAACAGTTCCACCCTTAGAATTAGTTGCTGTTGCGCGGATCAGATAGACCATCCATGTGAATTTCCTTCGACTTTGTGTCGGTAGAAAGAGGCATACATCTCCTTCCTGCACATGATTGTCACCAACAAAATTTATCCACTGCCCCCTAAGCATGTGCATACTTCTATCTTTTTTTATGTAATATCTGGTATGCCACTTCTTGCTCCTGTTCGGGCTCTGGAGTGTGATATGCATTGTTTCGGGTGGAATATGTGTGATTGCATATTCCTTACAAATAACCTGATTACAGATGGAAAATGATGTCAACAAACAATAAAAAATAGTAGTTTTTCAATGATGAAACAATGAGAAAGAAAATGTCATTTATCCACATGTTCAGAAGATTTATGAAAAATTTGAGATAGATAAATTTCACTCACAATACACCAACAATAACAGCTTGCAATAAAAGTTAATGTTGGACTTACCAAATAACCCCAGTGTTGAACATTGCTATTCTGCATGACCACTACATAAGCAGGGATCTCAGGTTGAATTTTCTGAATAATAGTGGTTACTCGCTCCATTTGTGCTTTAGATAGATAACTTGTACGTGCTAAAACATAATCAGCCACAGGCCGTGTCTGAAAATCATCTGACTCAGACAATTCATTTTCCACTGGAGCGTCTTCTGCACAAAGTTTCACAACAAACAATTAGAAATGCTGACATAAACTTCAAGGAAAATATGTGCTAACTAAATCAATGCTTAGGTATAACCTGACTCCTCAGATGATGAAAATGTTGCAGCCACCTTTGTGGTATTTCCATGGTTACTGGATCCGCTCTTTTCAGACCTTGCAGACCTTTCGCTTCCAGATGATTCTGTGGTATCATGACAAGAGCTGCTTGAAGTACCAACAGAATCTACACTTTGTTCTTGAACACATGGGGTGTTTCTTAGGCCAGCACAAGAAAAGGCTTTCTCACAACCATCAGTATCAAAGATCAGAACCTCAAAATGAGATTTCTCAGTGTGACGAAAAATCAAGAAGTCATTCTCTTCTATGTGATTTGCATCAACAAATGCCTCCCATCCATGTCGGAGCATCAACTTATTTAAGTGCTCTGAAACTTCAACATCATACAGATTGCCATTAGGGGATTCCAATTTGATGGTTCCTGACAACCTTCCATGAAAATGCTTCACAAATCTGTTTGGTACTACCTGTAGTAACAGCAAAAATGTAGTGATGTAAAAAGAAAAATGTAGTGATGTAAACAGAAATTGCAAAAACTAACAGTATGAGAAAAATATATGAAGCAATGTAGGGTGTATTCTCTAGAGTCAGAAAATGCATTCATGAATGCCGATTGTTCACACTGCAAACCAGCAGATACGACATCAGAATCTCATGCCATGTAAAAAATTAACAATAGCAAAGGTTGTGGGAGAGAGCAATATCAATAATATAAACAAGTTCCGAAGGGAAAAAATACTGGAGCTGCAATAACTTACTGAATGTCTAAATCTAAAAACATGAGTCACAGCAAGCAGCTTGCAATCTGTTTCAGTTAGCAGTTATGGCTGGCCCGGAATGAAGCTTATCAAAGTATGAAAGCCAGAATCCACTTATTTATTCCAACAGATCAATCAAAATCCAAGGAGAGGAAGAAAAGGCTTTCAAAGGCTTACCATGCCATGTTTAAAATTGGTAGTCATACGCCCTAGGAAGCAGCTTACATTTTGATTCTTTTGCTCCAAATGGTCCAAGTACCTTTTGCAGCAATCACAAGGTTTCTTCATTCGAGTCCGAGAACCCCTTCTAGCCATGACAACTGCAGTTCGTATTAATTACATCATATACATCTTTAGTCAGAAAAGAAGCTCTGCTCTGCTATAGAGCATGCAGAACAATACCTTGACCCCGTATCAAAAATAGAAATTTTGGCTTTCCAAAGATATGTTTGTTGTTAAATGCGCCATCTTGCCCCTTGAAACAGTAGGTATGCTTGAGAGATAGTGCGTGTTAATATACTAAATTACAGCGGTAGCCAGTAGGGTTCCTGGTTAGGATTCATTTGAGAAAACAAAATGTGAGTGTTACCCTAGGATACTAGGACAATCTAGCACCCTAACAACTGCAATCTACAATACAATACAAAGAAATGGTGCACTACAATGCAATACGACTCTGCGCATCCTCGAAACTAGTAGAAACTAGCAAGTAATCAGAAGAAGAAATCACGCGAGATGCCCCTAATGGCTCATGGTTCTCAAACTTCTTTACTGCTGCTCAAAGAAAGGCGAGATGCCCCTTTACCTTCGGGGAGCCGGAGAAACCCCACCAAGATATTAGGATGCAGAGAGGAACCTCTCAGATAAATGTTTTGCAAGGAGAATAATGACTATGAGGTAGGATAGGAGCACCAGTACCAATTTGTAAGCCGCCCTTACATCATAGTCGCGATCGGATGCCTTCTATATCAAGGGGAGAGAAGGAAGCCCAAGAGCCGGAAGAATCTTTTGCAGTGTTCGGTTTGCACTGAGTTTATTAGTCTGTGACTTTTTCTGTGTGTGCGATGTATACAAGGGAAAACACCCCACCGAGTAAACAACTAATGGCTATTAATGAGTGGTTGGTGGATCTTTCATTTTAGATGGCGTGGTGGAAATTAAACATCAGTAAATATTCTTGTTTGGAAACTGAGCGAGCTTGGTTGGTTGAATTAGAGCAAGTATAATAAAACATTGTAAACAGGCTGAATGTTGAGGTATAGGAGAGATAAAATTAGAGAAAAGAGAAGCAGAATGTTAGCTTATAGCCGTCTTAGATATAAAAACCAAGAAACTCTATATGAGAGATAACTAGACCATATATTAATTGTATAGATGTAACTATTGTACGGGCGAGCTGAGAGGTAGACTATAAGGATTCATACAGCCAGCAGCTGGCTATATTATTAGCCTTACTCTTAGCGGGACTTATCCACTAAGAGTCGACCAAAGGTTGTTTGTATTTTTCTAAATTTATTTATAAATTAACGTTGTTATTTCTTTAGTGATAAGCGACATATTGGTCATTAATTAACAAGACTATTTCTATGATGATTCTATCAACTTAATTTTTCTAGATTTATTTTTTTAAACCATTTTGCTAGATTTATTTTAGAGCACAATGTTCCTCTCGATAGTGGATGTGTTTTTAGTAATAGGTAATGTGTCTCTCGCTAGTGAGACGTATATGATGACTTTGTCAAGTCAATTTTAAGATCTATATGTGGTATTATGCTCCTAGGGTAGCGTATGTGCTCGTTACTTAGATACGAGTGTACTGTGATTTTTTTTTAAAAAAAAACTCATTTGAACTCTAACCGCTTAGCTGACATGTCTTGGGATATTTTCCTTCTCGTTGAGAGATTGGGTTAGGTGTGAGTGTGACCCAACAGTTCAGACGTTGTGTCTTTTTTTTTTTTCTTAAAATACATAGTACAGATGTACTCTCTGTATGAGTATTGACTCTCACGCAAAATGCCTCATTTGGCACAGCTTCTACAATAACTTTTACGAATTGTTTGAAGTTGTTTAATTTTTTGCTAAACGGGTATTTTTTAAACAAATTCACATGTGAAGCTCTTAAAACTTGCTCCCACAAGGGATCGAGTGTGTAATAAAGCTAAAAGTAGTTGTTTCTTCCATTTTAACTCGCATTTTATGAGAATATATTTTTAACAGCACTACCTACAGAGCTATTTTACCAAATGGTTCACCAAAAAAACTTCGGCTATATACCGGTAGAGCTACTCGTAGAGATGAAACCAAATAAAAGTTGCCTCACTAGTGAAGCGATGCTATGCCAATGCCAAACCGGGTCTACAAATACATCTCACATTTCAATCAGTCAACTAATTTAGACTTTAACTACATTCATAGAATTTAAAGAAATGAATAGGAATCTGTTGAAGGGTGTTTTTTGTTACATAAATCCATATCGATAAGTTTCACTACAAGAAACTTGATTGTCTGAGCATAGCTCCCTCAGGTTTAGACCCATTGATATCAATGTCAATGGTGAGAATTTCACTTTTTAATGTGCCTCACAAAGACTAAAATGGAGCTTGCTCCATAGGCGAGGGCATCGTATTTGGCGATCAGCGCATGCTGTGATGACTAAAATTGTTTTAAACTTTTACCAAGCCGCGGGACATCATATAGTTCAACAGAGAAAAATAACATCTTACTCCTGCACAAATGCACAGATCCAGTGATACAACAGACAAGATTATTCATGACCAGGAGTTTACTTCCGAGTACTTGATCACACTAACAGAACATCACCTGACTTTTTTTGCAGTAATGACACTAGGGCAGCCCCTCAGTTACCTACCAGTCCACACTAACGACTTTTTTTCAGGTCGCCAAAAGGTACCATAAGTTGAGTCCATATTATAGGCAGAACGCCAGCTAGTTAAGAGTACTGCTTGCTGCGAATGATGTGCACCAGCATGGCAAGCCTCTCATTCTTGATCGGCTCGAACAGGCAGATATCCTCGTCCTCCAGGCTGCTGTTGCGGGCAAACCCGCGCCATTCTCTAGTGGCAAGCATCAGCCAGTTGTGCAAGTTTGTGCGCCACGCCCTGCCCTGGCCCTGCTGACGGAGCATCAGAGCTTGCTTCCCGTTTGCAAGATACTCAGTGGCATCACTGAAGTCCTGTATTACATCCCAGGTATAAAGATGAGTAATAAGCTCTACCTATGTACTGTCTATAGAACTAAAATTCTTGTTTATGTGTATGCATATACTCAAAGCATTTGAACTTACTAGGATGACAGCTTCGTTTTTGTAGCCAACAATGTTCTTATTCATGGTTGCCACAAAAATGGACACTTCAGCCTTGATGGCCATGGCTTTCTCTTGCACTGCAATGTCCTGTGCTGGAGTTAAACAGGTGCCGCCCGGTACCACATAGAGATGAGGCTTAGAACTAGAAGGCCCCCCACAGTCACTCAAAACTTGATGCCCTTGCTCCACAGCTTGACGCTTATGCAGGTCCAACGATCCAGAATTCTCACCTGCAAAATGGATTTCGCGTCATCATCAAACAGAAGAAAAAGATGCAAAACAAAATATGTTACATGCTAGACCATAGCAGTGGAAAGTGTCCATACTGCCTGATTTCTCATGAACATGTGCAGTTGGTGCCACTCCTCTTTTTATATGGCTGTCTATGAAGCAGAGATGGACCATCACTCTGAAACCCTTTTCACTTGGCATCGGTTGACACAGGCATATATCATTCTTGCGTAACTTGTTATCACGGACAAAGTTTTGCCATCGTGTGGTTAGCATGTATGCACGTACACCAGGTCTAACATGGAGCCTGGAACGTCACTTCTTCCCTCCTGGTATTCTAGTGTGACGAATTGGCTTTTTTGAGGTAAGTGTTCTGCTGCATAACCCTTACAAATGACCTAACAGATGAGAAAACAATTTGTGAAGATTTAAATAGAGGCTGATCTAGCAAAAAAAATTGATCCATTCATTCAACTGAAAATAAATAAAATGATAGTGCTGATGTACTAACAAGTGAAAAAAAATGTAATGTTTCAAAGTCTAATATGAACTTGAACATATCCACTTTATAATACCTAAACCACGAATGCAACATGACACAACCGATAATGGTTTGCACTGAATTACTATAAACATGTAAAGAAGATACCACTTCAATGGCATTGAGTAACTAACTACACAGAAAAGACCAGTGCATATTACCAGCATAGATCTAAGACGGTTGACATTGCTCTTCTTCATTTGAATCACAAGGAAAGGAATTTCTGGTTGAACTTTCTTGACAAGAGCAACTATTTTCTCCTCTTGTTCTGCAGTCAGGTGGCACCGTGTCCATAATACATAATTACGCTCTGAGAATGCCTTGACATGATCTGACTGCATAGATTCGTACCTAGATAGACTATCTTCTCCTGCTAAGATATTATATTAAATTGTAAAAGTAACAACAATAAAAGAAGTATGGTGCGAAAATACAAATAGCTCAACAATTTAACCTGATTCCTCATGCAGGGAGGATGTTGCAGCCTTCTTTGCTGTTTTCTTTTGACGGCTTAAGCTTCCCCTCTTACCAGATTCAACCCTGGAACAAGTTGCTGTTGCTTGAATTAAATAGACTGTAAATGTGGATCTTCTCCCAGCCATTGTCGGCAAAAAGAGGCAGATATCTCCCTCCTGCACATGATTGTCACGGACAAAGTCCAACCACTGCCCCCTACATTCTTCCATCTTTTCTTTTGTGTGGTATGGGGTGCCACTTCTTGCTCTTGCCTGGCATTTGAAGAGTGACATTTAAGCTTTCACGTGGGAAATGTGCAAGCGCATATTCCTTGGAAATAACCTGATTATATACGGAGCAAGATGTGAGGCTCTTGACAGGCAACCAAGAATACAGTTTCAGTAGTCAAAGAAAAGAAACAAAATTCGTTCAAGAAAAAGTTATTAACAAAAAGTTATTACTGAGCTGCCACTGAAATTCGTTCAAGATGAGCTGCCACTGAACTTTTTGTTGATAACCTGATTGATCAGCTATCAACAAAAAGTTATTATTGAGATGAGTTGCCACTGAACAGGATGAGCTGTGACCTTACCAGATAAGGACAAGGTGGTTAAACATGGCTCTTCCTCATGACTGCTACAAAAGAAGTGCTTTCAGGTTGAATTTCCTGGATAAGCGTAATTACTCTCTCCTCTTGTGCTTCAGATAGGTAGTTTTTTTGTGACAAAACATAATGTTGCCTCAGGGGTGTCAGAAGATCATCCGACTAAGAAGAGTTGTTTTAAGATGGAATATCTTCCCTGTACAAAGTTTCGCAGCAGATTAGAGAATAGGTATCATAAAATTCAATTCATATGTGTAAGTAACCTAATTAACATTAACCTGACTCCTCAGATGATGAGAATGCTGCAGCCATTTTTGCAGTCTTCCCATGATGACAGGAACTACCTTTCTGACACAAAACCTCAAACCAAGATTTATTTTTCTCAAAAATGCAGGAGAACTGCGCTTCATTATATTAAGAAGATAAAAAGAAGAAAGACTCCAAGTACAACACACACCACACAACCCCAAATAAAATTACATACGCGCCTGTGACAACAAGTAGATGACTAGGACCATACCACCTGCAGACTAAGCTAAGTGGGAGGGGAAGGATGGGAAGCCAGGAAGGATAGACCCCGGGCCCCCGCCATAGACCACAACCGACTTTCTCCTAAAGCAAAAGCCAAAGCACCACCCAAGCTAGGAGTATTTCCATCAAAGACACATCGGTTGCGGTGGTTCCACAAGGTCCAGGCTCCTAGGATCACAAGAGAGTTGAATCCCTTCCTTGTAAACCCAATGGTAGCACTGCTTAAAGTTTCCCACCACTGATCAAAGGAACAGTCTGAAGGCTGTGGACAGAGTTGTTGGATCCCAAAGTGCTGGAGCAAGTAGAACCAAAATTGCCGAGCGAATACACAGGATACTACCAGATGGTTAATAGTTTCATCCTTTTGGTCACAGAGGGGGCACTGTGCCGGATGTGGCAGCCCCCTTCTTGCAAGCCAATCAGCCGTCCAGCACCTGTCCTGTGCGACCAGCCACATGAAAAAGCGACATTTGGGTGGGACCCAAGATTTCCAAATTCTCTCATATGGACCGAAAAATGTGGATCCCAAGAAAAATCCCTCGTAATTAGCAGAATACTGTCCACTCGAGGAGAGGCGCCAAATGTGAGAGTCTTCAACCTCTGGCTGTAGCTGGAAACCATAGAGAAGATCCCAAAGATTGAAAAACTCTAGCATTTCTTCCACTGTCGTAATGCTCCGGATATCCAGAACCCAAGTATGATCAGTAAGAGCTTCCTCAACTGTGCGTTTGTTTGCTATCCTTTTTCCAATTCCAGCAAGAAGATGAGGGGCGAGGTCTGCAATTGATTGTCCATGAAGCCATCTATCTGCCCAGAATAGAGTCCTTGCCCTATTGCCAACCTTGGTGACAACCGCAATACTGAAGAAAGCTTGGACCTATATTGGCACTTGGATGGGAAAGTTCGCCCAGGGCCTATGGGGTTCCGTCTTCTGAAGCCAAACCCAGCGCATCTGGAGCGCCCATGCAAGGATTTTTAGATCCGAGATCCCTAGCCCACCCAGCTCCAGTGGACGTGTTGCCTTGCCCCCACGCCACCAGACAATGGCCGCCCTTGGCTTCTTTTCTTCCCCTCCACAAGACACCTCGCCTCAATTTGTCCACAGCTTTGATGGCCATGGAGGGAAATCTATAGCCATGACAAGGGTAAACTAACATGGCAGTGAGCACAAACTGTACCTGCACTTTCCTTCCAGCCCTTGTCATGAGGTCTGCCTTCCAACCTGGCAGCTGATCTGCAATCCTATCAATAATAGGTTGAATCTGCCCCTTAGTGAGTTTCTTGAGAGATAGGGGTAAACCTAAATATTTGCAAGGAAAACCAGTCACCGCACATGGCAACATTTGCTGGATGGTGGTTAGCTCCATGTCACCGCACCGGATGGGTGACACGTTGCTCTTTTGGAGGTTGGTTTTAAGCCCCGAAGCATCGCCAAAAAGATTGAGAATTTCCAATACCAGATTGATGTCTCCAGCTTCCGGCCTAATAAACAAGACCACATCATCCAAACCAAGATTTATCAATGTGACGAAATAGCAAGTAGTCATTTTCTTCTATGTGGTGGGAATCAACAAATTTCCCCCATTCATGGCAGAACACTACTTAAAGCGCTTTGTAACTCTAACATCATATCGACCACGATTAGGGGATTCTAACTTGATTGTTCCAGACAAGTTCCCATCAAAATGCTTCAGAAATCTCTTTGGCACGACCTGCAGTAACAATTGGAGAAACCAAAGAAGCATTAATGTAAACAGAGCAATTCCTGTAACAGCCAGATAAATAACATAAATATGATGTAAAGTGGGATGTATTAATTTTTACAGTCAGGAAATGCATTCACATTTTAAACTAGCAGGCACAATACCAGAAAGCATATACTCAAGCCATGTGAAAAACAGCAATAGTAAAGATCAATTTTTGGTACAGAGCAACGTCAGTAGCTAATATGAATAAATTACTTATGTCAAAGTCTCAAAGACAATGCTGGTATTGTTCAAAGTATCGAAGGGTAGTTACTTTCATCGTGGGAAAGCCGACAGGAATCAACAATAAACTCTGCATTATTACATATTATTCTGACTCGAATGATTTTCCAGCCATGATAAGTTTTTAATGCTAGGTATAAATGTGCACCGTTTTTATCAAATGTGATTTACTTTATTCAGCAGTGACCAGTGATAGTCTGTTGTTCTGTTACTCAGATTGTATGCATGAAAGAAACTAAATCACTTAAAAGGGAAAATAAGGCTACATACCTGTCTGTTATTCTGTTGTTTTAAGGTTTGGACATATCACAGAAACACTGAACGAATAGACGAACCACAGCAATTTGGAGTATGTTCAATTAGCAGTTCTGGCACCTCTGATCAAGTGTACCAAGGTACTAAACTAGAGCCTACTTACTAATTCCAACAAAGTAACCATGTCAAAGAATATGGGAAATACAATGTATGTAGAAACACGAGCAAGATATCAAACTTCTGAAAGGCTTACCATGCTATGCTTAGAATTGGCAGTCATACGCCTGAGGAAGCAGCTCATATTTTGATTCTTTTCATCCAGATGGTCCAAGTACCCTTTGCAACAACCACAAGGTTTTTTCGTTCGGGAACCACCACTTGTAGCCATGACAACAACTGAAATTTGAGTTTAGCATGGGAAATCAGAAACATCTTCAATAAAAAAGTAAACGACGCTGTGATGCACCAGAAGCAAAACGAAATCGCACAAAAACCTTGCCTCTCTAAAGCATTCCTTCTACTTGAGCTAGATCCCTATTATCAAATCAGTGGTAGTTTTCTTGCTTATGCTTCTTTTTCAACAACACAAAAAAAAAGCATTATGCTAATATTCTTCCTGCAATCTAGCATCCTAAGTATATAATATAACAATATGCCACTACAAATCTGTAATAGACATAAAATCAACTAAAAACTTATCATGCAAAAGCTGAAGATCAGAACAGCTCTTGGTTCTGAGTTGTACCCGATGACTCCTGCAAGCACAACACTAACCATTGTATGGAGAGAAGAAAATAAAGGACGTGCATTATGCTGATGTCAACTCAGCCACCTGACCAGAGAGAACAGTGACGTGTCGCATCGTTTTGGGGAAGCTACGCGGCTGAAACTATGCAGATTCGTCAGATATGCCTTCAGCCTTCTCCATTTTCTTTTTATTTTGTCTCGAAACGGGGTACCCCCTCTCTCTCCTTGCGAGTATTCTGATCAATTTGGAGGTCCCAATTGAGCATGTGCCATACTATGACGCTAGCACAGCGATGGTTTGGCCCCAACTCTCCGATTTACTCCCGTCTCCTGCACTGCGCCCACCTCGCTCGCCCAACCCGGACTCCCAGAGGTATTGCCGCCGTGAAGGGGAAGGAGTGGAATCAGACCACGGACGGGGTAGGTTCCACGGACCTGGATTTCAGCAGCGAGCCGTCCGGTGGCTTGTACGGCTTGCGCTTGCGCCCTAGGAGAACTGGCGCCCTCTGCCCTGCGCTCTCCGAGCATAGCAACGGCGACTAGTATTGGCCTTCCCCCCGCGACGCAGCTTTCTCCTTCCATCGTCTCCTTCGCGCCCGTGCTGTCTCTCTCCGCTCCGCAGCGGCAACGGCGAGCAGGCCGCCGCGGAATGACAACGGCTAATTTTGCGGGGATATTCGACGGGTTTGCTTTGACGTCACTCCTTGGGATTTTTCGACCGAAACAGTACCCGATTTATCTAGACACTAAATTGTACGTAATCCATATTAAGTATTTCGGTTCAAACGGACAATAATTTTTTTTGCAACTGGAAACTTCATGTCAAACCATAAAAACCTTGAATTGAACCGAAATACTTAAAATGCATGGTTACAAATAGAGCTCCTGATTTTTAAACTTTTCCAGTTGGTTTTACAAACTTCGAATCGGAGAGTTTTCATTTTGATTCGGAAAAGTTGCAGATTAAACAGAATGATAAAATATGGAAAAGGTAATTAACTTTCATCGTGAGATGCAAAAAAAAAAAGGTTAAATTGTGGCAAGAGCTCACCTGGGCTCGCTGCTGTGTGGTTGTGCACTTTGGTAACATGCATATGCATAGGGTACAGCCGTATTAGGCCCGGCCCATTTGAATCAAGCGAGTCAACTTGAAAAATCAATCGTCACTTCTGACAATGTCGCAGTTCGTATAAATAAACAATTCTAAATAAAGTTCGTAAATAAACGCCGGATGCATGTTACTTATGTCGCATCTGTTTTGACATAAACATTTAGATTTTGAATGCGCATACCTGCTGTTTGATCAAATTTAAACTATAAACGTTAAAATTGGCCAGAGAAGGAAGATCGTTGCCTCTTCAGGGTTATGGGCTAGAAATTGAGGATTGAATTGTGATTTCCTTGTGAAACCAAGCGAGGAAAGCCAAGTTCAAGGCCTCTTTTTGAAACAAACGATGGGGGAAAAAACTTCGAAATAAGAGAAATACAAGATCCATTTCTAAAAAGAGAAATACAATAATAGAATAGGAACACATGTGGAAACATAGGAACTTTATTAGATTGGGTGTGTGTTTGTTGAGTGTAGGAAAAGCATAGAAGACAAAAACAATGAAGTTCCGCTAGATGTTTCTTTCCTTTTCGTATGGAACTTGAATGATACGAATACTTTCTGTGTCTTTTCCTTCCAATCATTTCCAGCGAACCACAGGCCTCTACCGTGCTTATTGCATAGGATTGCTAATTTCTTACAATTTTTTCTTTGGAAATCCTATGAATCAGATTAAGGGGGCTCTAAGTTTTAGATTTGGAACATGTGCTTGTATTCACTAAATTAATTTTAGAAATATACATTTGTTTATTTAGTGGTAGGCCACAGAGAATGTCAAGGTCTACCAAATCAAAGCACATGTTCCAAATCGATTTCTCATATGTGATCATAGGATTTATTGAATAAACAAATGTATATTTCTAAACAAATGTATATTTCTAAAACTAATTTAGAAATCTCAAATCTCAAGGTCTACCAAATCTATTTCTCATATGTGATCATAAAGCTAGCTAGGTTGAGTGTGTGCGCACATATGTGTACATGATGGTGTACACAAATACACATACCCACTTATGCACACATAAATACACATAAGTATGTGAACCTCTAACCCATGCCGACAAATAAACCACTAATGACAATTTTAGCTATTCGACTCGAATGCCATGTGGCATTGTTAGACTAGCCACACTATGAGCGATGAAACAACTCGTGAAATAATTTTGTATTCATTTCATCACCACTACACATTGACATGCCTCGCCGCCTGAGTTTTTTCTGGCTCTAGCATCAGCTCCCGCGGTTTTGTTGCATCTATGCTCAATTCTTCTCCCCTCCTTTCGTTTTAGGGTTGTTTGAGCATCGATATTCGATACACTCTGGGCAGTCTTAGTTATCGAACTATCGATCCATAGAGACACGATTCACCACAGCTTTCATTCAAAGATTATTTTGGTCTAACGTGGCATGCGTCTTGTGGGCTAGCGGCTTTGAGAGAGAGAGAGAACTCTTTTGAACCTAAACATGACCGTGTTGGCAGCTTATACATATCCCATAAGCACGAAAATTTGTATTACCGCCACGTACCTTTGTCTTGGCGTGAGCTGGAGTATCCGAGTATGTGTGAATATCGACAAATCGCCTATAGACGCCATATTTTTAACTGAAGGACTAATGAATGCGGTGGCTGATCAACATGTCTAATTTGAGAATGAGTGCGGCGTGGTTGATCAAATGAGAGGCGCCGAGCAAACGGCATGCTACGGAGGAGTATGTTAGTAGCTTGGCGGCCGGGCGGCAGGGAGTGTCGTGCATCGCCCTGTCCCGCAGTCATCGATCTGGTACGCGTTCTCCGGCCTGTCTGGTTCTGTCTGGCATGCGAGAAAGGCACAGAAGCTCGCGTGCCCGCGGGCCGGCGCGCATATGGAGCAACAGGCGGCTCCAAGCGCAAGGCGCCAAGGCTACCACCAGTAGCGTAGCACTGGCAGCAGCAGCTAGTACGTGCCGACCGGTCGGCATTGCCATGCAAAACGCGAGGGGCCAGGGCCGATCCCGTCCCTTGGCGTGCAATGTGCATGGCCTTGGAATGCTAGCCGGCCGGCCGACTGTAGGAACAGCCGGGCACTACAGTAGTGTGCTAAGGCTACCTGCCTGTTGGTGGCGGTACGCATCATCGGAGTCGGCGCCGGCGTATGCCGGCTTTGTCCCGGCGTGGCGTGGCCCGGCCGAGAGGCCGCCCCGCCGGGCCAGCATGCCATGCGATGCGACTGGGCGCGTCGTCAAAGGCTGCAAGTTCGGCATGTTTTGTGCCCGGCGGCCGCCGGGCTCGCTCGCTGGTCCGGTCCCCTGCATGGCTGCTTGAACGCGGGTCCCATGCACGGGCAGGAAGAGACCAAGCATGTTGATGCTCGGTCGTGGTCGCTGGTCCGGGGTGCATGGCCATGACAACAACGCATCAGCTCCAGTCGGCCCGGCCGCCGTCTGCATCTGCATGGGGGTCAGTCAAGGAAGGACAGACACGGCTACTATACACGCCGTCCGTAGGATCGATCGGTGTCTAGATAGGTGCCTGTTTGCCGCCGCCTCGGTTGCCGCACCTTCAGCTCATTATCCGCGCTCGTCCGGGCAGGCTCAGCAGGCTCGGCAGCCTCGTAGCAATGGTTATGTCAGCTTCTCCTTTTTTTTTTTTGCTTATGTCAGCTTCTCCTTTTTTCCCCTCTAATTTCTCCTCTATCTTGCTCATTTAGTTAGCTTACAGTATCACTTATACTTGAGTATCTCCAAGAGACATGCTATTCTTGTTTTGTATGCTATATTTAAAGTTTTAGAAAAAAAGTAAACTCCAACAGATATGCTATATTGTTTTATAAAATAACAAGCTAGCTATTCCATTTTTACCAACTCTCGTGGAGTTGCTCTGGTTGCCAAATTAAAAAGAAGCACAATTCGTCTTCATCTCCACTAGCTAGGTTAGCTCTTGGCAGAACATTCTTAGTGGAGTTTTCCGTTACGTTGTCTTAGGTCGAGGAACAGAATACCATTATCTGCGTCTTTCTCTCGATGCATAATTCTTGGCCGAAAAGAACGATGTTGTGATTAAAAGGCTCACAAACCAAACGGGTTGCTCTCATTGGGATTTCATTTTAGTTTTATTTTATACAGACTGAAAAACACTTGCTCCCTCCGTCCCACTTACTAATGAAAACCCTGACACCTCTATTCACCGACGCTGTACATTTGGATGGACTCTCATCAATGCTCTGTGAGGGGAAGGGAAGGGAAAAGTCTCGACAACACTTGGTGCGGTAGTACATGCATGCGGCTAGGCCTAGCAGGTTCGTAGCGGACGGTACATGCAACTGTGCTTGGACGACCGTATAAACCGGGAGGGAGGGAGTATCAAACTTGCTCGTCCTCGGGTGAAATGTGAATCGACCTTTCCGTCCGGCCAGCATGACAAGGAGGTACAAAGGTACAATCAACTGTGGAGGTTGTGGTTGGACCTAGGTATGTCACGGCAATTGTTGGCAGCCGGCAACGGTGGGCCGGGGTACTACGACAAGTTGATCATCATCGTCAATCACTCGGGCCAGCTACTCTTAGCTAGCTGCAAGAAGAAAACTTCACCTAGCGCAAGCATGAAGCATGGAGACACGGTACGACATGGAAGGACAAGCCTAGAGCTGTAGAGCAGAGATAGGAGTACTACGTGATGAGTTGCTTGATCGGACGGCGCACAATGGGCGACGGATAAAACCACGCATGCATAATTGCATTGCATAGTACTAGGGCACGACACCAGCAAATGGTCGCGTGACCAGTCGTAGTAGCTATAGGATTCCTTGGCTGCAAGTGCAAAGAAAGCTACTGCTCGTAGTCGTAGCACAGATCTCGGCGGCCCCGGCGGTGGTGGTATCTGGCGAGGCGGTGGCGCCCCAGCCAGCCTCCATCCACATCCACTGTAGGGCTGCGCCCTGCGTACTCAACTTGTCAGCCTTCTGTCACCATCCGTACCCATCAGTCTTTTTCCATCTGTCTGTGTCCGCGTCTGCAGGGTCTAGCGACCAGCATGCACGCGTGTATATATACCACCCTTGGGCCGGCCGGCGTCCCAGCTCAAATAGCAGCAAGAAGCACCCAACGTAACACAGAGAACCTCGTCGTCACCATCCGAGATCCTCGATCGCCAGAGACAATCATCAACTTCTCTAATCGATCTCCAGCTACTACCAGCATCGATCCAATGGCAGGCCAAGTGATGGAAGCGCAGGCGGCGCGGCTGCAGCCTCCCACCATGCTGGCGCCGTTCGCGCCGCTGCAGCACAACGCCTGCAAGCACGACGTCCACCACCACCTCCTCACCACGACCACGATGGCCGCCACTTCCGGTAGCACCACCACCACGGGTGGTGCGGCGGCGGCCGACATGGCCGCCTACCTCCAGCAGCTGCAGGACGCCGAGGCGGCCAACAAGAGCAACGGCGGTACCGGCGGCGGGACCGCGGCGCGCGGGGAGCAGTGCCCGCGGTGCGCGTCGCACGACACCAAGTTCTGCTACTACAACAACTACAACACGTCGCAGCCGCGCCACTTCTGCCGCGCCTGCCGCCGCTACTGGACGCTGGGCGGCTCCCTCCGCAACGTCCCCATCGGCGGGTCCACGCGCAAGCGCCCGCGCCTGGCGCACCACCACCAGCACGCCGGCAGGCTCGCTCCGGCGGCGGCGCACGTCTTCGGCGGACTCGGCCTCGGCGCCGCGACGCCGCCGATGATGCCTCCCCTGCCATCGTCGTCGCAGGGACAGGGCGGCGGCCTCCTCGGCACGCTGTTCGCGCTCGGCGGCGCGGCGGGGCCGCTGCTAGAAGGCCGCGGCGCAGGGCCGTCGTCGTTCGACTTCGACCTCGGGCTCGGGCTCCCGACAGCCGGCGGTCCCTTACACCCGTGTGCGGGCGCCGGCGAGGCGACGGCCGTGCAGATGCAAATGCAAGGCCTCGGGCTCAGGGGAGGAGATGGTTCCGCAGCTGGCTCCTCGTCGTCATCCTTCCTCTGGCCCGCGGGGTTGCTGGTGGACAACGACAGCGTGGACACGTGGAAGATGCCACCAGGCGCCGCCGGTGGTGCGGGTTCAATGTGGCCGGACTTCTCCGCTGCTACGGCGGCGCCACAAACCGGCGGGCTGCTGCATGGCGGGGCCCACCTGATGTGAGACGGCGACACGGCGTGTGCTTCCTTCATGGCGTCCTACAGTATAAAAAGTGCTAGCTCAGGCAATGCAGCCGAGCGGGGCCGGTTTGCACTGCATAGCCACACAGCATACGAGTATTCCTAGGTCTTTTCCCCCCAGCATTTGTATTACTAGTTCACCAACACCTCCTCCCGCACGCACGGGTTAGAATCTTATAAGACACTTACCCATAATAATTACTTATATTAATTTTTTTCTCTTCTCTAATATTGTAAAATAGTAATTGTGATAGGTATCCTATTGTTTGCATTCAATTGTGATAATCTCTTGATATGTTTTTTTGCACATGTTCATAGTTTTTTTCATTAAATAGCAACTCTGCGTATCTCGGTTGTACATTTATTTGAAACATTTGTTTAAACTATGACAGTTTTAGCTATAAAATGTCTATCTGACGACATAACCTAAATTTTGATTCTTTTTCTCGAAGTTTAAGCTTATCAATTCTTCAGATGCAATAGCTGTTATTTACAGTACTATTTATAGTACAATGAATCGATGGAAAAGTGTTTTAAATATGTGTAGGAATTTTAGTTTTTATCTTTTTTATTTCAACTATTTTCGTAAGTAACAATTTGTACATTATTTTGTATAATGATAGGGATGTATATTTATAAAAAATATTATTAGATTATTTTATAATTCTTTTATAACTGTGGAGGTTTGAGTTTTTTCATATAGGTTTTATTTATAACTCTAGGGATCATGGTTCCATAATTTTTTAACAACAGTAACCTAGTTGTTGGAGCTCCTTAGTAGCACTGCAATATGATAGTTTTGAATCCTCATGGAGACAAATTTCTAAGATGTGTTAAAAACACACAAAAAAAATGGCAGGCCGCTCCCCTAATGAGGGTAAAAAACATTATTGTTGAGTTAAGGATTATATCAAAACTTATTTATGTGAAATAATCCATAGACATTAAAAATAAATTAAAATTTATACCTAATGGTCAATAAGTATCATACCATGTATAGATAAATTAAATTACAATGATAGAATCTGGCAAGATGGACGTACCTTTAGTCTACTGGTGTGGCCGGTGCCATCTTGACGATCCACCCGTGCCTTGGATGTTGATAGATGAGGAGATGTGTTGATCATGAAGATGCCGCTGAATGCGTTGTCTGTTTCCGTCTTGCCTGCGCACAACCTGGTCCTGCTGTAGTTGGTGCTCCTAATAAATTTGTTTGCTCCAATCTTCCACGGTAATTGGCGAGCTCTATATTCCGCTGATGGAGAGTTTTTTTTTTACGACAAACACATATATATTATATTATCATAACAGCCATTTTACATAAAAGTCCTCAGAAGAGGACCGAATTACAACGAAGCCCTGCTTGAGAACAGCAACTACTGCAATGGCGATGGCGAAGACAAAACCGTCGGTCGAGGGCCGTAGGGGCGTCGAGGACGCATGCAACTGGATGAATGACCTCGCAATGCATAGGTTGAAGTTGGGCCGGATGAGCTTGCGTTGAAGTAGCACTTCGGCAGCTGAAAGATGCAGTTGAAGACATCGCCGGAGGTTGAAGAAGCTCAGACCCGGATCCCAGGTGAAGACGGAGTAGACGAACCACCACCAGCAGAGGAGCGGCCATGCAGGAGCAGGGGGCACCAGAACCGACGGCTGCTGTGGAGAGACGGATGCGGACGACGGAGGTAATGGAGTGGAGGAGATTGGATCTCGTCAATGGTGGAATCGGTGGAGGTGGAATCGGGGAAGATGAAGGAGAGATCCATGGAGAAGAAAGAGGGAAATCAAGTTTATTTTATTACCACTGACCTTGGAAGCGGCGGCTACGAAGACAACCATGGCGTCCATGGCGGCGGCGGCGACGACGGGTCTAGCACATGACTCACCACAACGGGACTTCACCACAATGGGACTCTCATATACATGATCGATACTAAATACTACGAACTACTGGAGGTGTGGCCCCTCACCCAGCCCTCTCCGGCCAGGACGCCGGAGGCGGGAGGGAGGGGGCCGACGGGTCACCGCTTGGAGCTCTCGGGAGGAAGTCAAGTTGGCTCCACACTGATGGAGAGTTGTGGCCTGGTGTTCCCCGTGCAACCGATTTGTGCGCATCCGTAGCGATCAAAGATCCGGGAGCCCTTTTTGCGACAATGTCAGATATTCGCTGCAAATGGATTAAAAAACATTATTATTAAATTATTAAAAAATATACCGGATGCTCAATAAGGATTCAATCAAAACTTATATATGCGAAGTTATTTAGGGGTATTAAAATTAAAACTGAAAATTATAACGGGTAATTAATAAGTATCATATAATGTATATATGTTGCAGGAGACAAAAGTGATCAAAATAAATAGATGATGCATGTAGGCATATGACAGCACTTTCAGACTAATTCTGGAATTCATTTTGCGCTAATACCACGGAAACTTTCCCGTCACAGAGAGCCGCAATCAGTTCAACAAAAAAATTAGGAGTCGGTTGAATGCTGACCTGGTGCGTACACGCCGTGGAGATCGAGCGCCTCCATGTGGAAGGATTCAGAGTGCGGTGTTGATGTTTGTGACTGGCTGACTGCTGCGTTGGCTTACTCTTGCTTGCTTATCCTGGCGACCACAGGTCAACTCCCCGTCGGCGGGTGGAGCGTGGAGCCGTAGGCGGCGGTGCCCTAAATTTTCCTCTCCTCCGTTGGAACATCTTCTCGGCAGCTGAATAGATACGCCACGACGATGTATCCCTTCCGGCTCGATGGGAAATCCTTGCTCTACGTAGATTTTAAAAGTAATAATGGATTTAATTTTTCCTTCTTTTTATCTATAATAATAATAATAGCAAAGTGGGTAATTTTTTATAGAATAAAGTAGATCTAATGATTATTAAATTCCAGGGTCTACAGATTGATGGTTAGATGTTTCTGATTAATATGAGAATTTTTAGTATTTATCTTTTTTTCTCAACGTATCTAGTGAGGACTAACATGAAGACTCTGTTGAGGTCTCTAATTAGTAATAGTAAGATTAGATTGTGTCGTATCTTGTGTACGCCGTGCTTCCGGTTCTTTTGCCTGTCCTAGGCTACAAAGGGTCCTCCAAGTTTGCAGTTTTGGTCTCCATATGTAGGGTCCGTTGTACGTAGAAATGGTCTAGCTGCAGGTTCGTGGCTGTACTAGCTCGTTGGGCTGCCAACTTCTGCTCGTTTCTCGTGTGCTTGTTAATTAGTCTTACGCCTATACAATTCAATATCTTATTTAATTTAAAAAGCGAATTCGCTAGAGTAGCATTACTTTGAGCCTAGCGTAGAACTGGAAAACCAGCTGAAGCGGCTTTGCGTAGAGTGTGCCAGATTGTGTAGACCGTGGAGTTTGCCGAAGTCCGTCGTGCAGATCAGAGACGAAAGTTGATCTCGCCGCGAAAGTCATGTTGAGATCCATCGAGATCCTGAACGTCTTTGCGCCGAAAGTCCATGCACCTTACGAGCGCGCTGCGCTGTCGATGATCGTCGACACGTCACGAGGTTACCCGTACCCCGGACGAGAATTCGAGGGCTTCGGCGTAAATCAAACTCGATGGTGAGCGGTGTGGAAGGGCCTCTGTACAAAATCTCTAGGGGGTACGTGAAAAAGGAACCAACTCTTGAATTTTCTCTTCTTCATGTCAGAATGAAATTTACAATAGAGTTTTATATCAAACATATTACAACGCGTGCACTGTGTTTTAGGAAGGATGACGAAGTGGAGTGAAGGTTGGTTTTCGAACAACTCGAAGGTGTTCATGCAAAACGAGCAATGACACATGACGGCACCGTCTCTGAATCTCGCTTCCATGGCCGTCCCAACAATTTCAATGGCCCTTGGGTAACCAAGACACTAAGGGCTCGACCGTCTAATATTTTAATATAACGAGTGAAGTAGATAATACTATAGTATTTTAGTGCTTTTTAAAAATTGACATTCAGACATTTTTTGATGCAAAATCTTTAAGAACAATATCAGGATCAGTTGTATCAAAAGTATGTATAGCAAGATCTTCTAGAACAAAAAGGTCAATTCGTTGATCATGTTCCTACCCCTTATGTGATTCTTTGAAGTGATCTTCTATGTTCTTCTTTCTTTTCTGGGCACCGGATAAACATTTCTTTTGGCAACATCGAACATGTTCAGAATTAGAAATCGAATCCCTGAACTGCCAAGCCCTATCCGTATCCCTTTAAGCTATATAATTGATATAAACTAAAGTACTCTACACAAAACCGCAATCAAATCACTTACCGTGCGTCCGTGCGGTGCCAACAATCAGCCAAGAGGCAATGAGGGACAGGAAAGAGGGAACGTCGACGCTTTGATGTGGCCACCGTGCGTCCGTGCGCGTGCGGTGCCACGCCGACGCCGGTCGCCGGACGGGCACACACCCTCCCCATGAAGCGATCGAGTGCGGCGGCGATTGATCAGTTGCCTTGCTGAATACATAATCTACTTACTATACATGGGCCCTCGGCCGTCGCAACGGGCCTGCTTGCAGTTTGTATGCACATAATAATACCACAATCAGATGATCACGTATGGCACGTAATTATGTGAGCGTCTTATTCCACACCGTGTGTCTCTGGCCTCATTTCAGCGGAACCGCCGTGGTACTGGTTGGAAAGGACGGCTGTCTATGAACTTTTTGAATTCGGAAAATTGTAGCCCAGTTCTTCAGTTTTTGTATGACAAATTTAGCCCAGTACATGCACCATGTGCAAAGCCAAGTTCCAGATACAGCCCAACATATTGCCGATATTGAGTAGCCCAGTGAGAAAATTAGCCCGACACGAGTGCACTGAAGCTCCCAAAATACGGGCCCATTGGCACGGCCCATCGAAACTTCTGTACTTCGCCGGCCAACCACGCTGCGTCTCCAGCTAGCAAAATTATGCCCGTCTCAAACTCTCGAAGCAGTACAATAACAGGCAGGCTGAATGCCGGTGGAGAAGAGAGAGAAAATGCGGACTTTAAGATAGAGTTGGCTCAGACACATGAACCAAGAAAATCTATGAGACAGTCAAGTGGGTTAAATATTTAACGTTGAAGAAATAACAGCTATTCGAGTGGGCTGAGCTGCAAGTCGAAGATGGCTACCGTTTGTTTTTCAAGTGCAATTTGTAAGGGTTGTGCACGTCAAGATAATATGCAATTGGTGGCAAGAATGCAACCGGATTATATAGCTAGTCTCAGTAGTGATCAAGCTTTGGAGGTGAAAATTTTGAATAAACACATACATCGCCAAGGAGCGAGGTACGTATACGGCGCAGAATAATAGAATGTGGCTTTGGCCGCAGGCTGGAAAACTAAAAATAAATGTTGATGAGGCTTTCATGGAAACAAACAAAAATGTTGGGTAGGAATATATTGTTAGGGATGATGAAGGCCAGGTGGTACAATCTTGCTCAGGGAGATATCGAAAGTGTAAAAGCGTTGGGAGTCAGATAAGTCATTCTTGAGACTGATGCGTCCTAGGTAGTGCAAGCCTTGATGGGTGATGAATTCAGATTGTCGGTGCTTGGTTGCAGGTGCGGTGCACGAGCTGAAAGAACTACTTTGCCTCAAGTGAAATTTGTACCCTGTAAATGTAATCGAGTAGTGCATGAACTTTCTTCGATAGGAAGTATGGGTACACAGATGGTATGCCCACTGTGATGGCCGGAGTGTCTGGTTGTATTTTGCACTTGCTGACCAGTGACCAGGTATTACAAAAGCTAAATAAGCGTTGAATAATGAAACCTTACCATTCCCAAAAAGGAAATTCTGAACGAGGACTCGGAGGTGCCTCGGTATTCCAACATCCCTTCTGCACACGCGTGGAGATCGGCGCCCAAGCTTTGGGGAACGAAGAATTGATCGGCGCTGGCAGAAAGCCCGTCAGGCTTTCGGCTTGCAGAAAGCCAGCTTTACTTACTGCTCAAACCTCAAAGCATCATCCAACTCAATAGGAGATTATGCAAAGGAAACAGGTGTTGTTGTTTCCTCGTCTATTAGACTACGCAATGCTCGTGCATGTGATGCCGTTACGTGTACTACTCTACACCGGCCGGTGGGCCCGTACGTGCGGCATCCAAGTGACGTGTACCTTGGCCGGCTCTGCCGCTGCTGCATCATTCAGTGCAGTGCAGGCTTGCTTTTTGTGCAAGATCTGCAATGGATAAAGGCTACGGTTAGGGTGCGCCCGTTCGACTCGGAGCTCGTATCTTTGAAAGCACCGACGAATCCGCCATGACTCTTCGGCTCTTCAGCTTGCGTGCCCCGTGCGTGTGATGTGTATCCTAGACGTAGAGCGCGGTGACCAACTTGCAGACGTCAGACGTGGTGTACTAGTTAGTTGAGAGTTGTTTTGTTTTGCTGTGAACCCAAGCGAGAAGGCGAGAACGAAGCAGTGCAGGTATGTGAGTGTGAGACCGGATCCGGATTCCGGAAATGGACAGCGAAGGCGAGCACGTCGGCGCGGGTAGAAGACGCCGAAGCAGGCCTCCTCCAGGCTCCAGCCGCGCCTTGGCGGCGTCGATGACCTCGAAGCCGCGGATTCTCGAGTTCGGGGGCGCGTCCATCTCCGCCTGGCTCCCCGGCCGGCGTCGAGTCCAGCTCACGCCTCACTGCACTGCATCGACGCGTCGCAGCCCTGCAACGCAAGTCCATCGCCGGTCGCTGTCAGAACACAGCACACCAGTAAAAAATACGAGCCGTTGATCACGGATGCAGGCCGTGACAAGTGCCGAAACTTCCTGCACCCCCACCACCTCTGCTTCCTAGCCGTGAAAAAGAAGGCGCTATCTATCTCCTCCTATCCTTCACGAGATCTCCGCCTGCAGCGTGTCGTAGAACCCCACCTACAGCTGCGCCGCGGCCGTCGCCACCACTACGGCGACCTGCATCCGCGCTTTCTATCTCCCACCGGCGCCGGCCGCTGCCTGCCTGCTCCGGCGGATATCGCACCGTGCTTACGCGGCGGCAACAGAAGAAACCTACCCTCTTTTTTGTGTTTGGTTTCTTCTCTGTGGCGCGCTGTGCTTTTCGGCTAAGGGATGCCAGCTAGACACACGCGTAGTACTGAATGAATCCAGGGGCACCGAGCGAACGAAAATGCAGAAATTGATTGGCTGATTTTTGGGGTCGTTTGACCCCTGCTGCTGTCTGCAGAAACCTTTTCCTTCTTAATAACAGGCGTGATTGAAGCAGACAAGAAGCTACGCTACAGTACCAATGGTTGGTTAGGACTTTGGAACAGACAACTGAAGCGAGCCGGCCAGATTCTGAATGAATTCAGAAAGAGTGGCCAGAATCGCCAGATTCCACTCCTTCCACGTTGAGGAGAAGCTTTCCTTGGTCGCGCCATTTTTTTTCATTAGCCCCTGACAGCTAAAATGTTCTGAACTCTGAATTGCCCTAGCTCACTACACTCGTTTAAGTTAGAAGATATTCTTGTGTCAGGCATACTTAGGAACATTGAAAAGACATTCTTCTTTTAGAGAGATTATCTCAGTTTCACGCAGAAGTTGTTGTGGTTCGTGTGCTGCATGCACACCGAAAAAAAAACACAAATAGGATAAAAAAAAAGCTGGCATGTTTCTTGAAGGCTTTGCCATCTTTGCAGCATAAACTTTATGGATGAGAACTAGCAATAGCATGTAAAGAGGTTTTTGTGCTCTGGATAATCACCATTCGCTGTCCTTTTTAAAAAGAACAATAATGAAGCTGATTGTTAGATAGGCGCCTGATCTTGCTCAATTGCTTTGCACACCATAAAACAATGTAGCACACGCAAAGGCAGCGTGGCAACTCATCCATCACTCAAACCAACTACTGTAGCACCAATACAAACATCGGATATGTTGTAACACAGTTCCAGAGAACCTTGCCAACACGATGACCGAACGGAGGAGGTCCAAACGATAATACTAAGTATGCGACTCGTAAGGACTCGCGCGGACCTTCACCACGTGGCGACGAGAGGGTGAAGGTCCGAAGAGACAATGAGACAAAGAACGGGGCTCAAACGACTCAACTATATTACTTTACGGGTTACAATTGTGGGTCCAGAGGCGATTAGGGTTTCGTCTGCCTCTGGGAATCCTTTTCTTCCTCTCCCGGGGTACGACGGGGGTCTCCCTTTTATAGTCGCTCGTACAACAGGTGTCACGATTACAACTTTGCCCTCGGATCGCAAGGGAACATTCCGCGAATATTCTACCCCTAAGTCTCTTCTCCTCCGGGGCATCTCCGTCTTCTTCCGCGTCACGCAACGCTCCTCGATGAGCCTTGATTCCCTTGGGCCTCCCTGGAGGCCCACCAAGTCCGCGACGGCCTTCTCGTCAACGTGCTGCCACGGTGGAAGTTCACCGGGCCCAGACGACGGCGACCCGGGCTGGGTCGTGAAGCTCCATCTCGCCAGCCCAAGCTTCCACCTGTGGGTGAAGGTCGCGGCGCGACCTTCACGTTGTCTCACCACCGTGGTGAAGGTCTGCTTGACTCGCTCGGCCTTCCAGCGGCCCATGTGGAGCCAAGCTTCACCACTCAGCCCCCAGGCCCGTCTCGTGCCAGTGGAGGCCGAGGCGATTCCCTCGCATGACCCTAGCCACAGTGGAGGTCGGCCCTGACACTCACACGCCGCCGCCGCCTTCGTCACCTGATCCGTAGCGGAGGTTGACCCTTGGCGCAGGGGGGCGGAGCTCGGCCACCCGACCGCGGAGCTCCCGCGGAGCGTCGTTCGGAGTGGAGCCTGGTCGGAGGAACTCGTGGTGATTGTGCCCGACCGTCATCTCCCCCTCGGCCGCGGCGGAGCTTCCCGCGGAGGAGGTCGGTCGACTCCCCACATGTGGCCGCGGGCCGTATCACGGTGGAGCCCGCGGGGGCTGAGGCCACGTGTCCCCGCGGAGGTCGGGGTCGCCGACGGTGAAGGTCGGGGCGACCTTCCCGTCGCCATGGTGCCGCAGTGAAGCTCATCCTCGATCAACTTGCGAAGGTCGGGGCCGACGGCGGTGATGGTCGGGGCGACCTTCCCATCGCCGTGGTGTCACGGTGAAGCTCGTCCTCGATCGACTCGTGGAGGTCGGCGCCGACAGCGGTGAAGGTCGGGGCGACCTTCCCATCGCCATGGTGCTGCGGTGAAGCCCGTCCTCGATCGATTCGCGGAGGTCGGCCCCCACCGACGGTGAAGGTCGCAGCGGCACCCACGGAGCCGCTTGGTGAGTTGTTCCTGCAAGAG
Source organism: Bothriochloa decipiens (assembly GCA_023333625.1). Classification (NCBI taxonomy): domain Eukaryota; kingdom Viridiplantae; phylum Streptophyta; class Magnoliopsida; order Poales; family Poaceae; genus Bothriochloa; species Bothriochloa decipiens. Next base: position 35,184,298 of record CM041628.1, read on the forward strand.
ATTGTCAATGTCCACTCAAATTGAGTTAGTTTCTTGCGATTCGAGCTCGGCAATAGCTTCACAACTATGGTGGTCGATCCCCAATATTTCCCCCTTGAGGGTGAGGTCTGGCGCAGGCGGGGCTCCACCCTCAACTTGCGATCGCAGCTAAGTTGTGGAGGTATTGCCCTCTTGGTCCCCCTGGCCTGTCTTGCAGCTGACCTTCGCTCCTTGTTTAAGTTATTGATAGTTTAGAGGAGATTAACGTTGTTGTTATCATTATTTTTTCGATACATTATGCGTGTATGTTTTTTGGTGATGTGTTGCTGTTCTATTGGTTGTAGGTATTGCGAAGGTGTCCTGTCCTCCGACCGTTGGGCATGGGAGTGAAGCACCGGGCCGCCTCCTATATAAAAAGGGGGGTGTTCGGAGATACACCTCTCCTACACTCTCATACTCTCCACCTGTGTGCTTGGCGCTGCCGAGCTTCACGGTGAAGCTCCGCTTACAGCTGGTGGAACTTCGCTGCGGCTGAGGTTTCTGTGGTGAAGTTCCGCTTACTGCAGTTGTATCCGCGGTGGCTTACTTCTCGGCTCGTTGGCCTACTTTCAGTGGACCATACTATGTGCTTCTCGGTGTTCGCTCTGCTGGTTTTGCCATGGTCTCAGAGGAGTTCATGCTTGCTCAAGTTTAGGCTCAAGAAGGACTTGACAACCTGAGCGACGTCTCTACTTCTGTTGGAGATTTGGTGACTGTTGAAGAGTTCGACTCTATGGCGCATAAAGTTACCTTTATTTTTCCAGAATCAAAGATGACTCAAGAGATGGTTGATGGGTATGCGTGTGCGGGCTGTTTTCCAAAGGGTTCTGGCCGACCACTGCCTCATTGTGAAAGTCTTCCTGATCTACGGATTGGCGAGGTTACTGTTTTCAAGGATTTTTTTGATTGTGGCCTTCGCTTCCCTGTGTGCAATTTCATGAAGGAAGTTGTGTCAACCTTCAAGTTTTAGATTCATCAGCTGACTTCGAATGGTATATTGGCTCTCAGTAAGTTTTGTTGGGCATGTATTTCTTATGGTGCGGAGCCGGATATAGAGACTTTCTGTGATTATTATGAGCTTCACAAGCAGATCAAGCATTTTTAGGGGTCGCAGTGCCAGTATGCCAGTTGTTCTTTCATTGTGAAAAGGCAACAGAAGGGCGATCGGTTGGAGCTTTCTTACTGTCAGAAGTCTAAGTTGGAGTCTGATTGGAAGAGCTATTGGTTTTATGTGAAGCATCCTGGTACGCCTAAGACATCTCCTTCTGGTGAGAAATTTGTTGTCTATCCTGTGGCTCTACCCTTAAGGATATGAAACCGAAGTACAACATTGCTACTAGTGATGAACTTGATGCGTCTCGTATTGCATGCAATAATGCCTTCGCTCTTGCATGCTGGTATTCTCGGGGGCGTGATCTAGTAGAGGAGATGGTTGCTTGCAAATGCAGGCCTATTGGTAGGATTTGCCCTGAGTTTGAGTTGGAGAATGTTCAGGTTCCTATCTTTGATGGAGGTGATGGTGTTCCTTATCCCCGATTTGGGACTGATTTTCTAAAGGGGCGGAAGTTGGAGGTTTTTGTGGGCAAGTTTGAGAAGCGAGCTGAAGCGATTGTTGGGGAGGTCTCAGTGAAGGAATATCTTTCCCGTTGTTCATCCTTTTCTGGCGCGGAGACTGCTAGGTCATTTGCTAGATAGCTCTTCAACTGCTGAAATGCTCTTGACTGTTCGGTTCCCCACTCGAACTTTCCATTGGTTTTGAGAGATTTGAAGAAGGGGAGGCTGTGCTCAGCTAATCTTGAAATAAACCTGTTCAGAGCTGCAACTCTGCCTGCTAGCTTCTACACATCCTTCCAGGTTGAGGGTTCAACCATTGCCATTATTGCTTTGGTTTTCTTAGGGTTTGCTTTCAGACCTTCGGGTCTGACAGTGTAGCCCAACATTTTTCCTTTGCTTACCCCGAAAACACATTTTTTGGGCTTAATTTTAACCCGGCTTCCCTGAGGTTAGAGAAGGTCTTCTTAAGGTCTTCTAAGTGATCCTCTTCTTTCTTGCTGATTACAACGAGGTCGTCAATGTATGCAATGATGTTTCTCTGCAGCTGGGAATTGAAGGCCTTGCTTACCATTCTTGTGAAGGTTGCCCCTGCATTTTTAAGGCCTTCGGGCATTCTCATGAAGCAGTAGGTGCCGAAAGGAGTTGTGAAACTCGTTTTCTCTTCATCATCTTTGTTCAACTATATCTGATGATATCCTAAAAAGCAATCAGGGAGGGAGAATCTCCTGCAACCGGTGGCTTTGTCCACAGACGCATCTATTCTTGGTAGTGGGTATGGGTCTTTCTTGCAAGACTTGTTTAGATCTATGAAATCTTCTGCTGCGATGACAAAGGATTTGACCAGGACAGTGTCATTTCCTCCTACTGACAAAACGGCTGCCTCGAAGCTCATTATGAATTGACGCGGATCGGTCTTGCCATTGAATAGTGGTAGTGGGATAGGTTTGTACGTCGGTGGCCACGGTGAGCTTTGAAGCCCTTCAGATAATGGGGACTTTGAGTCGATGGTTCTCTGAAAGGTTGGTGTGGCTAAGCTTAGGTCTTGCGCTGGGGCTGGAGTTGTTGCCGGGTAGGGGTTTGGCTGGTTGACATGAGCTGCGGTGCCTTGGGCTTGCGGTGGCGGTTGCATGCTTTGCATTTCCGCTTGCAGGATTGCCATTTGTTGTCTGATTTCTGCTACTTCTGAGATGCTATGATTGTTCTCTGATTTGCTTCGTGTTGCGCAGCTAGCCTGTCTCTTTCTCGTTGCATCTGCTGCATTACAGCCCTCAACTACTGAAGCTCTTCTTCCGGGCTTGGGTTTTCTTGAACCTGCGGGGAGCTCGCTGCTCGTTTGGATCTTCCGTGTTGCCATTTTCCACCTCCACCTCAATCTCCGTGGCTGAGGCGTAGGTGCTTCGGGCTATTCTTCTTGGGCGCCCACGTGGAGCTGGCGTGGTGACCTCCGCGGAGGCTGCCGTTCTTTTCCGCGTGGACTTCCTTTTCCTTGGTGGCATCTGCAGGTTTGAGAGTGGCCTGAACACAGTGGGCGCCAAATGTTGTAACACAATTTCGGAGAACCTTGCCAACACGATGACCGAACGGAGGAGGTTCGAACGATAAGACTAAGTATGTGACTCGTAAGGACTCGTGCGGACCTTCACCATGTGGTGATGAGAGGGTGAAGGTCCGAAGAGACAATGAGACAAAGAACGGGGCTCAAACGACTCAACTATATTACTTTGCGGGTTACAATTGTGGGTCCAGAGGCGATTAGGGTTTCGCCTGCCTCTAGGAATCCTTTTCTTCCTCTCCCGGGGTACGACGGGGGTCTCCCTTTTATAGTCGCTCGTACCACAGGTGTCACGATTACAACTTTGCCCTCGGCTTGCGAGGGAACATTCCGCGAATATTCTACCCCTAAGTCTCTTCTCCTCCGGGGCATCTCCGTCTTCTTCCGCGTCACGCAACGCTCCTCGATGGGCCTTGATTCCCCTGGGCCTCCCTGGAGGCCCACCAAGTCCGCGGCGGCCTTCTCGTCAACGTGCTGCCACGGTGGAAGTTCGCCGGGTCCAGACGACGGCGACCCAGGCTGGGTCGTGAAGCTCCATCTCGCCAGCCCAAGCTTCCGCCTGCGGGTGAAGGTCGCGGCGCGACCTTCACGTTTTCTCACCGCCGTGGTGAAGGTCTGCTTGACTCGCTCGGCCTTCCAGCGGCCTATGTGGAGCCAAGCTTCACCACTCAGCCCCCAGGCCCGTCTCGTGCGAGTGGAGGCCGAGGCGATTCCCTCGCATGACCCTAGCCGCAGTGGAGGTCGGCCCTGACACTCACATGCCGCCGCCGCCTTCGTCACCTGATCCGTAGCGGAGGTCGACCCTTGGCGCAGGGGGACGGAGCTCGGCCACCTGACCGCGGAGCTCCCGCGGAGCGTCGTCCGGAGTGGAGCCTGGTCGGAGGAACTCGTGGTGATTGTGCCCAACCGTCGTCTCCCCCTCGGCCACGACGGAGCTCCCCGCGGAGGAGGTCGGTCGACTCCCCACCTGTGGCCGCGGGCCGTATCACAGCGGAGCCCGCAGGGGCTGAGGCCACGCGTCCCCGCGGAGGTCGGGGTCGCCGACGGTGAAGGTCGAGGCGACCTTCCCGTTGCCATGGTGCCGCAGTGAAGCTCATCCTGAATCGACTTGCGGAGGTCGGGGCCGACAGCGGTGACGGTCGGGGCGACCTTCCCATCGCCGTGGTGTCGCGGTGAAGCTCGTCCTCGATTGACTCGCGGAAGTCGGGGTCGACAGCGGTGAAGGTCGAGGGGACCTTCCCATCACCATGGTGCCGCGGTGAAGCTCGTCCTCGATCGATTCGCGGAGGTCGGCCCCCGCCGACGGTGAAGGTCGCAGCGGCGGAGCCGCTTGGTGAGTTGTTCCTGCACGAGATTGTCAACGTGCACTCAAATTGAGTTAGTTTCTCGCGATTCGAACTCGGCAATAGCTTCACAACTATGGTGGTCGATCCCCAACAGGATAATTCTCTACACTCACGGGGTAGCAAACCTGAACTCACATTATATATGATTATAATTAATGAAAAAATAAAGAAAAGTGACATTAGTTGGCCATCGCTTTGCTGCGAGATGGTAGTTCTGCTAGAAGTTGCATGCGACTGTTACGTGTTTCTGGAAAATGTTTCACAGCTAAGAAAGATTCCAAGAATGTATTGTTCCCGGTGTAAATAAGCACTGGTGTTAAGCGTGGAAAAATGGTTGAAAAGCATATTGTACCGTTCAATTTCTGCAACGAGCATGACTTCATAAGGAGTAAAACTTAGTAAGTGGCACCGGGCCCGGCCGTCCTAGCGACGGCACGGGAGAGAGTGCGACGGAGATGCGGCACCGGCTGCGTCGGTGGAGACGGCGGGAGGCGTGGGGATGCGCGTGGTAGGAGCCAAGGCGGGAACGGCGGCGCCAGCGGCGGGATGGGTCGAAGAGGACGCTGTAGAGTTTCGTTTTGATGTTTCTGGAGAGGAGGTGCGTGGCCTTTTTCCAGGCCTTTTCTTCCTGTTTTTTTTCATGCCGAGGGGCTCGCTGGCAGGCTGGGGGAAGCGGGGAGCTGTTACCGGAACAGTGGAATGAGTCACGGGACGGAGATCTGGGAAGGCTCGACTTTAAAGGTTAGGTTATGTATAGATTTCCAGGCACCGCCGTCAAATTGTCTATTTTTTAATATTAGCTTTGAGAAACTGTGTGATATGTGAAAATGTATGTATACTGCCTCGCCTCGCTGTCGCCGAACAAAGCAGACAACTGATAGGAGCAGACAAATGAAGCTAACCACATTTACTTTCAGAAAGAACTAAAGAAGAGATAAAAGCGGCACTGGCCCACAGGTATCGGTTATGGATTAAATCCGTGCAAAGACTTTACCGACATGTGCATATCGATCACTGCATTCGTGCAGTTTTGTCGTAAAGTTACTCGCAGTTAACGAAGACTGCTAAAAGGTTCACTACAGAAGGCTGAAAATACTGTCTAATGCCACCAGAACACAAACAATAACGACACTGCTGTTGCCCAGACTCCAGGAGAAAATAGCCGCCAAAATTATCCAGGTTTCTCATTTTCCTGTCAGGCAACCAATACAAATATATATTAGTAAATAGCAATGATATCCTAGATACTAGGGCGGCTAGTGGATACTGAATCAATATTGATTATTGAGGGGAATATATATTTATGTAATTCACTGTTTACAGTAGCCAACAGTCACTTCAAAAATCACTAAGCCCTCCTTTTCATCTCAAATTACTAGTTCTCACATTCCAAAGTGTACTTCAGCTCCCTACCAGAGGACCGAAAACGACGAATAGAGGAGGTAAATAGAGCTGTAAAAAATTCTCACGAAGTATTTCGGCCACTGTCTTAAATTTATCGTCAAGCACGCAGAGCAAACACCGTGATGTCAACAATCCAAATAAGTAGGTGAATTTTCTCTAAAAATAAAACGAGACACCACAAAACCAATGCAACACATAAAAATAAATTCGGAGCTCAGATGCGCAAACCGCGGATAGAAACTGCGAGGGACTACTCGTGCACAGGACTATCGATATGAACACTGGATCAAGCAGTAGGAAATGAGCTAATCAAACAAAGATTACTTTAGTGAATAAATAGTCTTCACACTATTGCTTGATAGTGACATCTCAATATTCTGGATTACCAACACGTGCACACACCAAGATACAATGGATTTAGCTCTGAACAAATCAATACTGCACTTTCCTCTCAAATGCCACTAGCAAGCTGCTGTGCACAAAACTTGCAGTAAATGAATCAGAGAAGTACCTGCCGAATCCTTTCAAGAAACTCAGGAAGCAAGAGCAAATAAATTGGCAATCCAAAATCTGAGACAAGCACGAGATGCTGCAAAACCTGTTCAAGCTAATTGAACTGCTGGGATTCTACTGACAAGAGGAACAGAGCAAAAACATTCAGCACTGGAGTCCTTCTAGGCCAAGTGATGCATACCAACAAGCAAACACATTGCAAACCGTGAGTACCACTTGGATTGAAACAAAGTAAACGATGGCAAGAGCAATTCAGGGATGCAAGCAAAAGCTACTGAACATATACGAACTGGAGCTCTGCACTTGCAACACGAACTGGAGCTCTGCACTTGCTGCTTACCTTGCTTACCTTCTTACCTGACGAAGTGCAGCTGCTATTGCCGGCGAGAGCGAGAAGAGCGAGCAGCAATCTGTGGTCATGAACAAGCATCGCTCCGTGCTGGCCTGCTGTCGTGGAATCGGCTCCTGCGTGCTCAGCTGCTGCACGTATTGAAATTGCTACTGAAGAAAAACAACAGCTGCTGTCCCTTTGCTCCTGCAGTTATGGTTGCTAAATTGCAGTGACAAAATAAACAGAAGATAAAGCACCGAGCAGCTGCTGTACTGCCGTGGACTGCCGCTAGGGGAGAGAGAAAAAGCCAAGGCACGCACTAGCGAAGAACCACTGGAATTAATTTGATGAGTGAACAAATAATGCTTCCTGTAGCTTTTTTGACCGAACATGCTTCCTGTAGCTTGAAGGTGTCATCTCAAATTTGCTTGATTTCCATTTACGTGAACTATGGCTCCTGCTCTTGATGCTGTGTGAGCTCAAGCTCCAGGACGAGCACCGATTGGTGCTGGGAAGGCAAGGCGCTACGCCAGCTGCTCTATTGCCGTACGAAGACGACGAACACAGGAAACCTGAAGCCGAACTGCAAACAGCAGACACAATGCAGGGAAGGATTGAGCGGCACCTGGGTATGCACGGGCTCACAAGAATGAGCGAGCGCCGCTCACTTGAGCATGCTCGGTGCACGAGCACCGGCACTTGTAGCGCTGCTGCCAGAAGCACGCACACACGGTCAGAGACCTGACCCCAACGAGCAGAATACGGAAGCCCCCAAGAATAGAAAAAGGGAAAGACCCAGAAATCGAAGGAAACTCGATCAAAGCTCCATGGATTGTTCTCAAATTTCGCACAGAGGATGACAAAGGAGTTGGAAAGCTCCTCCTAAGATGTCATCGCCCAATTTCTACTAAAACATCGGGAAATCAGGTATCAATATCAAGAACATAGTTTTTCCTAAAAATATAAATCTCGCGATTTTTTGATACACGAGTAGAATTGGTTCAAAGTCACTTGGTGATTTAGTTCGTCACTCAACAGAGCATCAAGCAGAGCAAAAAGAACGAGCCAAATCGCTCCAAATCCGACGAACAAAAATTTGTCCAAAATAGCTCCAAAAATAAGAGAAAAAGAAAAACTTTAGATTTAGAGAGGGGAACAAGTGATTGCACGAAATTGATCCTTGGATTATTTCAAGATAACAAGTTACAAGCCACTCCTAACTAAATTAAAGGTAGGATGACAAAAAGCTCAAGAACAAGAGTCACTCCTCTCTCTAACCCTAGCCTCCTCTCAACACAACACAAATAAGAGTGACCCTCCAAGGATGGCTGCCGAAACAGCCCCTTTACATATATATATATAGGCGCATATCAAAGACCAAAACGCCCTTACATGAAGCACACAACCCAAATACCCTCTAGGGATAATACTGTCTAGGTTTTTCTTCATTGATCCGACGACCATCGCGTCTTCTCACCGGTAGCCTTACGTCGACACAATCTCCCCGATGCCGCCACGTGTCGTCCGTCCGCATCGGGACCTCCGCCCGAGTTTTGAGGCGGAAACCCGCGAAACCCGCCACCGGTGGTCTTGAGGCAATACCACCAAACCATCGCCGATGGTTTTGAGGACAAACCACCAAACCGCCCACGAGTAGCGTAATCCATATACGTCCTCCGCCGATGGTTTTGAGGACAAACCACCAAACCTTAGCGTACCACGTATGCGTCCCCCGTCATGTACACTTGCGCTCGTCGATGTCCCAAGTGTTAGCCACCGCGACTGGCCACCCGGTCGTCTGGTCCGTCAGTCCAAACGTAGCGTTCGCCCTTCACCGCACTGGTCCGTCGGCACGGCACGCCCCACTTGACCTTCTCCCGACCGTTGCCACCGCCTCCGGACTCCACACCTGCATAACACAAGCCAAGAGACACGTTACACATAACCCTGTGCCAGAGATTAGTAGAACCACCGAATCAACCACGAACCAAAGTGTTGGCACGTTGACAATCACTCATCACATTTAACATAAAGATGCTACACAATGGTATAGAAAAACCATGTGTTCGCACCTACCATTCACCAATATACCCACAATATCCAATCACATTCCTTCTCCATTCCACTCGCTATAGATGCAAGCCATCAAGAATTGAGATGCAGACAATGAGGGAATACATTTTCTTTTTAATGTTTTTATTTTGTGTGAGATTATCTAGAGTGACAAGTATTGTGAAATGATTACCTTTCGGCTTGATGGAATTAGGCCATGCTTCATTGACCATCTGAATCGCTTCGTCTCCAAAGGACCAGGGGGCTCGTGACAGCATGACTTGTGGAGAAGAAGCACAGCGTCGGTAGCAAATCTTGCTGTTAAATCTTGCTGTACACAGCTCACATTTGATGAAACCTTTTCCATGAGTTGTATACAGATTGCATGAGCACCAGAAACTATACATTCCTTCAGGAGTTCAGGTATTTGTAAACTGACCTCTCCATCACTCGTTCTCACTCAAAATATAAATGGTTGATATTTAACCTTTTTTTATCAATGTAGTTTTGTGGGAAGACTCTATAAAAAGGCCTCGAGCGAACCTTCAAAAATTGTGACAAAACAAGAAGAAATAGCTGGGTTTACACCATCAGAAGGATCTAAGTTTCATGAGACAGGAGTTAAATTCATGTCTGCATGTATATGCTATATGTATAGCCAGGAGACAACCCTTGGTTTTGTTATGATTAGGACGAATAAACGACGAAGAACACAAGATCAAACTATAGGGAGACACAAGATTTAACGTGAAAAACCCCTCCAATGCGAAGGGAAAAAAACCACGGGTGCCAGCCAGCAAACACTCCTTACTATAATCAAGAGTCTGGGTTATAACGCCATAGCGACGGCTTACAAGAGAATTAAACTCGGTGAAACCCTAGCAAGGGTATCGGCCCGGCCTTCGGCTTCTACGGGCCTCCGATTCGCTCCGTTAGAAGTTCGGCCTTTATCTTGGGGAATGAATTTGGAACATATTCAACAAACTCCACCTTGAGACAAATTCATCTTGTAGCATGAATCAACACCTGCATCCTCAACATAGCAACAGGACAAATACCGCTGGCGCCAAATAGTCTCTTGGACTATTCTACTAAGCCAACTAAGCTTGAGCACAGCTCAAACTTAGCAACAGGAATTGGCTTAGTCATCATATCAGCAGGATTATTATGAGTACTGATCTTGCATACCTTTAGCTTACCATCTTCGATCACATCACGAACAAAATGATACTTGATGTCAATATGTTTAGTCCTCTCATGAAACATCTGATCTTTGGTAAGATAAATGGCACTTTGACTGTCATAAAATAAATTAATACAAGAATCATCTCTACACAGCTCAGCGTATAAACTTTTCAGCTAAATTAATTCCTTGGACGCTTCACAAACAGCCATGTATTCTGCTTCAGTAGTAGACAATGCAACAACAGACTGCAAAGTGGCCCTCTAACTCACAGCACAACTGCCAATAGTGAACACATAACCAGTGAGAAACCTTCGTATGTCCAGATCAGCAGCATAATCTAAATCCACATAACCAATAAGTCCCTTATCAGTTCTTCCAAAGTTTAAACAATAATCCGCTGTGCCTCTGAGGTACTTGAGAATCCACTGAACTTCCCTCCAATGTTCTTTATCAGGATTAGACATATACCTGCTAACCAAACTCATAGCATATGATAAATCTGGACGAGAGCAAACCATGGCATACATCAAAGACCCAACAACACTAGAATAAGAAACCTTTGACATGTATTCAATCTCTTAATCTGTACTAGGACACTAATCAGCTGACAATTTAAAATGAGGTGCAATAGGAGTACTAACAGTCTTAGCATGATGCATGTTGAAACGCTGAAGAACCTTTTTAATGTAATTTTGCTGACTAAGAAATAACAAACCAGATTCTCTGTCTCTAGTAATTTCCATATCGAGTATCTTCTTAGCAGCACCAAGATCTTTCATGTCAAACTCACTACTCAACAATTTCTTTAATTTAGTGATTTCAACAGTACTCTTGGCAGCAATCAACATATCATCAACATATAACAGCAGATATATAGGTGATCCATTAACATGCTTAATATAAACACAACTATCAAATTTTGACCTCGTAAATCCATGCGATAGCATAAATGAATCAAACCTTTTATTCCACTAACGAGGGGACTGCTTCAAACCATACAAGGACCTCTTCAATTTGCACACAAATTTCTCCTTGTCTGGCACTATGAACCCTTCTGGTTGGTCCATGTATATATTCTCCTCAAGAACACCATGCAAAAATGCAGTCTTCACATCTAACTGCTCAAGCTCAAGATCATGTGAAGCAACAATACTAAAGAAAGTACGGATAGTGCTATGCTTTACAACGGGAGAAAACACATCATTATAGTCAACACCAGAAACTTAACTGTAGCCTTTTGCTACTAACCTTGCCTTATACTTTGGAGGCTCTCCTGGAGTTAAACCCTCCTTTCTTTTAAAGATCCACTTGCAGCGAACAGTCTTCTTTTTCTTAGGCAAAGGAACAATCTCCCAAGTGCAGTTTTTCTCTAGAGACTGCATCTCATCATGCATAGCTGAAATCCACTTCTCACGATCAGCAGAAGCAATAGCATCTTTATAAGTTTCAGGCTCATGAGCATTCTCCACCTGTTCAGCACAACTCAAAGCACAATAAGTCAAATTACATTCCTCAATTAGACGCTTTGGAGCGCCACAATTCCTCTTGGACCTGCGATGAGCAATAGAAGCATCCTCCTCTAGCTGCAACTCAGGAGGTGAGTTTTGCTGAACAACATCATGAGCACTATCAGCAGCAACTTCATCATCATTACCATCAACTGGCTCCACCTGCACACCTGCCTCACCATCATCATGCTCCACCTGCACACTAATATACTGCAGCTCTATTTTAGAATTATCTAAAACATGATCTGAGGACAAACTGTTATTAAACATCACAGATTCATTGAAAACAACACTCCTGCTCATAAAAGTCTTTCCTGTTTTAGGATTCCACAATTTATATCCTTTAACTCCCGAACCATAACCAAGAAAAAGACATTTAATAGCTCTAAGCTCTAATTTTCTATTATCAACATGAGAATAAGCAGTGCAGCCAAAAACTTTCAACTGTGAATAATCTACAGGTGTATCAGACCATACCTCAATGGGAGTTTTCTTATTTAGTGAAATAGAAGGCGACCTGTTTATCAAATAACATGTGGTGTTTGCAGTTTCAGCCCAAAAACGCTTGTTCATCCTGGCATTGGACAGCATGCAACGAGCCTTTGAAATGATGGTCCTGTTCATACGCTCAGCCACACCATTTTGCTGCGGAGTATATGGTATGGTATGATGCCTAACAATACCTTCTTGCCTGCAATAATCATTAAAAGCATCCGAACAGAACTCTCCACTATTATCAGTACGAAACAATTTCACCTTTCTTTCAGTTTGCCTTTATATCATAACTTTCCAGTTCTTAAAAGCAGTAAAGGTATCATCTTTATTTTTCAGAAAATAAGGCCAAACTTTTCTAGAGTAATCATCAATAATTGTAAGCATGTAACAAGCATCACCAAGAGAAGGCTTACGGGAAGGACCCCATAAATCAGCATATACATACTCAAGAGTACCTTTGGTGGTACGAACTGAGGTGTTGAACTTTACCCTCTTGTGCTTACCAAAAATACAATACTCACAGAACTTCATGTTACTCGAAGTACATCCATCAAGCAAGTTTCTCTTTATCAATTCTGCCATACCAAGTTGACTCATAAATCAATTCTGCAGAAATGCTCACAAAGATGACGGGGAAAACCTGTTGAATATGTTCCGCTTCGCTCCGTCAGAAGTTCGGCCTTTATCTTGGGGAATGAATTTGGAACATATTCAACAGGTTTCCCCCGTCATCTTTGTGAGCATTTCTGCAGAAGCCATTCATCTTCCAAGAGTTCTGGTTTTATTCCATTGGTTGTCAGCATTGAGCCTACGGATACACCAGAGACATTTATGCTCTCTATTATTCAGATTCAGAGTTTCACCTAAGCTCCTACCTCTTTTTCATGGTTTACCAAACAAGTTTCAAGAAGATGATCATGTTCATCCAACCCTAATGGAGATTGTGGTAGGCAACCCGCCAGACCTGCCACAAGAGATCCTGATAGATACATTTTCCCTTCTGGAAATCCCTGACCTTGTGCGGGCAGGCTCTGTTTGCTCCTCCTGGAACTCTGCATACACCAGAATAATTAGCATTGGGCTGTACAGACATCTGCAGACACCGTGCCTCATTTACACCTCGAGTCTGCTGGTGAGAGTGTTGCTTGTCTCTATAGCCTTGCGGAAAAGAAGGCCTACAGATTAACTCTTGCAGAGCCACCTATCCACAGAAGGTATCTAATTGGGTCCTCACATGGGTGGTTGATTACTGTTGATGAGCAGTCTGAGGTGCACCTTGTCAATCCGATCACAAGTGAACAGATTGCTCTCCCATCAGTGATCACCATCGAGCAGGTTACACCCATTTTTGATGATACGGGTGCAGTCTGTAAGTATCGATACTCGCAACACACTGCACGGTCGCGAGCTGGAGACTCCGTAACACTTGCCCCTGATAAGTTGCGGGACAACTTTCACCATAAGGCATTTCTATTTCACGATACATCTGCAGGAGGCTATCTCGTGGTGTTAATCCACAGTCCATATGGGCAGTTTTCATTTGCTAGGTCAGGGGATGAGAAGTGGACCTGGCTGCCACCACACACATATATTCAAGACTGCATCTACAAGGATGGTCTATTATATGCAGTCACAGTATTAGGTGAAATTGTTGCCTTCAATCTCAGTGGGACCATGGTCACTAGAAACATAATTATGGACAAGACACAGGATTCTCATGAGACAAAGAGGGTTTACATTGTTCAGGCCCCATGGGGTGATCTGCTGCAAGTTCGCAGACCAGAAGTCTGGGTAAGAGAAGATCTGGACGGGAACGCAGACCTTGCAATGTTTCAAAACAATACTGTGAGGATGAAAATATATAAAGTTTGCACTGCAGAGAAAAGACTAGTGGAAATAAAAAGCTTGGATGGCCTCGTGTTGTTTCTTGGGCATAACCAATCACTCTGTTCCCGTGCTGAGGATTATCCACAGTTGAAACCAAATCATATTTATTTCACTGACGATGCTAGGTTCGTGTCTTCCAAAAAGAGGAGGGGCCGCCGCCTGGTTATTGGAGTCCTTAACTATGAAACTAAGAGCGTGGAAGAAATGGTATTCCCTCGGCCTTGGTCGAATTGCCATTCTCCATTGCTGATCACACCAAACCTGAGCAAGATGGAGTCAGCCTTGCACTGCTAGACACCTGTTCTGAAGAAGGATTACTTTGGGAATCTTTAGGATTTTGATTGTAATTTGTACTATGTCCCAAGGTCTTAGATCTCGACATTCCTAGGCCCTTATTAGTGTGCAACTCTTTCGTCTTAACAACTTTTTTGTCCAGATACTTTTGTTACGTGAGATAACTGGGATCATATCACAGCAACGAAGAGCGATGGCTATTTATTTAATTGCTTGCTGCATATAAACCCATGTAGTGCATTCTGGCTCATTTGAGCTACTTTCCCGGTTATTCCAATGGTCTGAACGCATGGGTATTACCAAGTCATGGTTTTACCGCGTTCAATAGCGTGTGATTTCTTTTCTTTTTTTTAATCTTCTGCGTTGAGAAACACTCGATGAGAGGAAAGGGACTGCAGAGTGCAGAGGGAGGTGAAGCTGCCCAACGAAACCAAATCATGTTTATTTCACAGACGATGCTAGGTTCGTGTCTTCCCTCGGCCTTGGTCGAATTGCCGTTCTCCATTGCTGATCACACCAAACCTGAGCAAGATGGAGTCGGCGTTGCACGGCTAGACACAACATCCCTACAATTTGAGAATTAGGGCCTGTTCTGAAGAAGGATTACTTTGGGAATCTTTAGGATTTGATTGTAATTTTGTACTATGTCCCAAGGTCTTGGATCTCGACATTCCTAGGCCCTTATTAGTGTGCAACTCTTTCGTCTGAACAACTTTTTTGTCTAGATACTTTTATAACGTGAGATAACTGGGATCATATCACAGCAACGAAGAGCGACGGCTATTTATTTACTTGCTTGCTGCATATAAACCCGTGTAGTGCATTCTGTAATGTTGTTTAGTGAATATAAAAACTGTGGCTCATTTTAGCTACTTGCCCAGTTATTCCAATGTTCTGAACGCATGGGTATTACCAAGCCATGGTTTTACCACGTTCAATAGCGAGTGATTTTTTTCTTAATCTTCTGCGTTGAGAAACACTCGATGAGAGGAAAGGGACTGCAGAGTGCAGAGGGAGGTGAAGCTGCCCAACGAAACCTTACCGTGGTGTATAGATAGATGACTCTGTATGTAATCGTGCTAGGTTCCGTGCCTGCATCATCTCTCTACCCATCTCTTCAACTGGATTACATGATATCCTATTTCTATGTATTGCTTGTTCAGAGCAAGAAACACATGAATGTTTACAGAATACTAAATCGAGCCCAAATAAAGGCATTTCTGCAAAAATATGTCTCCTGAATTGTGCAAAAACTTTTGCCAAGGCATTTGTGCCACTAGGGTCTGATTGTTATAAGAGCCCAGATTAGTACAACGGCAATGAACGGCAAGAGAAGGCCGGGCTATAGTGGATCCTGATCGGTGGATCCTGCATTCCTTCAATCACCCATGAAACAACTGAAGTCTAGAACACACCGAGCAAAACCACATCAGCATCATCAATCAGAACAACACAAAGTTTTGTTCAGTACAGTCATCAGCTTGTGTACATGGACAAATTATTGGCACAGCTCTTGCCGCCTTTTTTTTTTAAAAAAAAACAGCCAATTAAATGGGAGAAGAACTAGCAAACAAAGTTTCACCTAAAAATCCATCCAGATTCATTGAATCTAAGCAGCCCAAATGCCGTATTTAAATTTGACTTCCTCATCACAGGCCCCACAGCTAGACAGCCTCAGTCTCTCTCAGGCACAGGCGCAAGGCCGGCGTGAAATGCGTCCACTTATGCGAGGCCGGCATTGCGTTGCGTCCTAGCCAAGCAAGACACGCAGCTCATCGCAGCCTCACACCACACTTCCTCCCATCACGCAGAGCAAGAGCAACACGTGATCGCCATGGGCGGCCTCACCATGGACCCGAGCACCGCCCGCAGCCCACCGTGACCGAGGCCACCGGCATCCCGATCATCGACCTGTCGCCTCTCACCGCCATTGCCGATGGCGGCGGCGACAGCGACGACACGGCCGCCGCTGTGGCGCCGCGAGCCGGGACTGGGGCTTCTTCGTGGTGGTGGGCCACGGCGTGCCCGCGGACACCGTGGCGCGCGCGGCGGAGGCGCAGCGCGCGTTCTTCGCGCTGCCGCCGGAGCGCAAGGCCGCCGTCCGGAGGACCGAGGCGGCGCCGCTCGGGTACTACGAGTCGGAGCACACCAAGAACGTCAGGGACTGGAAGGAGGTGATCGACCTCGTCGCGCGCGAGCCGCCGGCTGCCGTGGCCGACGGCGAGGTCGTGTACGCGAACAAGTGGCCTGAAGACCTGCGGGGCTTCAGGCGATGAATCCATATAATTAATTGAGACAATTCCTTTATTTTCTACTATAATTTAAAAAGAGATGATGTGAAACGAGAATTATTTGCAAGTATGCAGAGAGGCGCTGGAGGAGTACACGAGCGCTCTTGAAGAGCTAGCCTTGAAGCTGCTGGAGCTGCTGGCGCGGAGCCTGAAGCTGAGGCCCGACCGGCTGCACGGCTTCTTCAAGGACCACACGTCGTTCTTCCGGCTGAACCACTACCCTCCCTGCCCTCGGCCCGAGGTGGTGCTCGGCGTGGGGCAGCACAAGGACCCCGGAGGCGCTGACCATCCTGTACCAAGACGACGTCGGCGGGCTCGACGTCCGGCGCCGGTCCGACGGCGAGTGGGTCCCTGTCAAGTGCGTCCCCAACTCCTTCGTCATCAACGTCGGCGACACCATGCAGGTTCTTGTGCGCCGGCCGGCCGTTGGATTGCATCGCATCGAATTCGTGTCATTTTTTTTTTTGATGAAAGAATTCGTGTCATATAGCAAGGCTACTTGCTCAACCGCCGCCGTCATGGGTATGTAAATCTTTCAGGTGTGGAGCAACGACAGGTACGAGAGCGCGGAGCACCGGGTGTCGGTGAACTCGGAGAAGGAGAGGTTCTCCATACCCTACTTCTTCAACCCTGCTCTCGACGCCATTGTGGAGCCGCTGGAGGAGCTGGTGAGCGAGGAGAACCCGCCCAGGTACAGCGCCTACAGCTGGGACGACTACTTCAGCACCAAGCTCAACAGCAACTTCAAGAAGCTGGACGTGGACAACCTCCAGATCACAAAAACGACATTGTGTGGCACAACATTCCGTTCTCCGCTCTTCAAGGAGCATAAATATTTATAGCACACATAATTCAAGTTTGACTCTGAATGCAACCATTGTATGTTTTTTCATCCATCAGTGCAGGAAGCATAGGGAGAAGCTACAGAGGGCACTTTCAGCAATTTCAGATAATTCTCCTTGATGAACGAAGAGAAACCTATCCTAGTGAACCTGTATTCAGTAATCCTTCTAGCTGTGTTGTTTGGCAAGCCGCTGAATAGCCTAATTAAAATTTTCTTCAAGGCACAATACTAGGAAAACTTATTAGAAACAAGGGAGGCCCTAATAAGCACTACCTCTAGCTAATTAAGTTTGGCAAGCCTAGTGTGAGCACAACTACACAGTTCTGGAATTGATCAAAGAAACTAAGGTAGGAATATGTCACTAGAAAAGAACACTACCTAGTTTTGGACCGTAGGATGACAATAATTATACTATCTCTATATAAATACTACGAATTGTAAGAACAAAAAGTAATAACAATTGTAGAGTAATAATACCACATAGGAAGGATGACACAAGATATATGTGTGTGGTTCAGTTACTTTCTGGTCATCTACGTCCATGTTGAGCCAAGCTCAAGGATCACCACTCCTCTACAAATTCAATAACCCGTTAGGACTGGCTCGACATGGGTACTTGTCTATGAGATGACTCAATCACAAGGTGCTTCTCCAAGCCCCGATTCCACTAATGTGATTCCTCATCTCTCTGACAAATCAATGCTGATAGTGATAGAGACGATGATGAGGGTGGGGTGGTGGGAAACACTGGTTGGGCGATGCAGGCAGTGGGGGAAGCAACAACTGATGAGATTAGTGACAAAAGAAGGTGGCGGCAAAAGAGGCACTACATCGTCGAAGGTGGTGGGAGGCAGGCACACTCGAGCAAGGGATGAAGAAGACACTAAGACTAGTGGCGATTGCAACCGCGGGCCAGGTAGCTGCGAGGGCGGTGATCCCGAGTAGGAGGACTGGTGGGGTGTGGTGGGGCCAAACATCAGTGAGGACAACCTCTATGGAGCAACCATGAAAAACTGTTGTGGATTCATGACACATGTCTATGTATGAACCCAACGTAGAAGAGAGTTATAGTTTTTACTTGTAACTATTTCTCCTCAATTTAAGCAACAGTCCTATATGTTAGATGCATGTAAACATGGACGTAGTATGTTGTGAATCAAGATAGGTACCACCGTGGGATCATCCCCACTGAATTTTTTTCTGTGGTGACCGGTGAGGAGAAGATAACACAAAGAGAAGTAAGAAGGAACGTGCATTTCCATGTGCACGAGCACGCGCTACTGCGCTAATATAGAGCCAAAGAAAAAAAAAAGAAGCTTTTCTTCTCAGTAACTTTTGTGCCAGGACAAAGCTTCATATGGCCACTGGGGGATCAGGTTGACGATCAGTCGCAGCATCGGCTCCTCATACCACTGAGCTAAAACTGGCATGGACATGCTATGCCGCGTCAATCGATCTCGCCAGGTATGCTGCTGACGGCGAGATTCATTCCCGGATGACCATCTAATTCCAAAAAGATCAGCCATACGATGGCTCCGGTAATTTTGGCCCCGTCCATGCGAATGGCGCTTCGCCGGATCACGGCCATGGAACCAACCGCCGGCCATGGGGGTCCTTCGGGAAGATTTTGGAACTCCGGCGACGTCTCCGGTGACGACTCCGACTCGGACTATGAGGACCTTGGAGTCGTTGAAGAAGCTCAGGCGGCAGCACCTTCTCCACAGCTCGTTCCGGCCGCATGTCCGTCCGTCGCTGTGCAGAGGCCGACGGAATCAACGCCGCTGCCTTCTTCACGATCCAAGGAAGCGGCGCCGAGACCTTCTTCTCGTTCCGCGCCATGGCGAGGTCCTTTGCCACCACCCAGGATTACTCCGGCAACAACCTTTGGCGATCTCGTGCTGCCGGCGTTAGAGAGGGCCGGCCGGCGACGGCGGCTGATCCGCGATCCGCGTGATCCGATCGCGACGCGGATTCAAAAGCCGGTTGGAGTCTCTTTGCTGTACGGGCCCAATTCCACGGCCCATGGTGCAAGGACTAACCCGCAGCTTCGGTCCGTCTACGAGCAGCTTCGGTCCTCCCGCACGGCGCAGCACGTACAGCTTCGGTCCGACTCCCGCATGGCGCAGCACGAGTAGCGTCGGTCCGACTCCCACACGGCGCAGCACGATCTGGACGGACGCACAGCAGCCGATCAGATCGGGACGGCATCCTGCACGGCACAGCACACGTTTCGTCCGGACGCCTGGAAAGTTCGCCCCGTCTCCACGCCACCGATCGGTTCGGCCTCGGTCTCGCCTCCGCCGCCAGACAATTTCGCCCAGACGACACAGCAGCCGATTGGATCGGCTCCGCTGCCAGAGAAGATCGTCCCGGACCTCCAAGCCGCCGCCGTCCAGAAGACCATCCGGACTTCCTTCCGAGGTCCGGCACGTCGCATCGTCAACCCCTCGCTCTTCGTCACCGCTCCCGCTTCTTATCGCGACGTGCTGATGGCGGGAGGAGGAAGAGGCATCGGTCAGGGTGCTCAGGTGGATCGCCGTCGGGGTCGGGGGCGGCAGCTGGTCGGCTCCCACGTTCGAGATGGAAACCCGCAGCAGGGGGCGCGCATGGAGGACGAGGCCCGCGACCGCGGCCGCGCGCGCGGCCGGGGCGGCCGTGGGGGTGCACAGCCGGCAGGTGGTCGCGGCACCGGTGGTGAACCCAAGGCAGGTCGCGGCGCACCCAATCCGACAGGAGGACACAGTGCACCCAATCCAGCGGGTGGCCGCGGCGGTCGCGGCGGGCGTGCTGGTCGCGGTGTCCGCGATCGTGGTTCTGAGCCGCATCCGGAGGCTATTGAGGCGGCTTCCGGGGCGACTACCGATGACAAGCCCCATGAGGAGGGGGACGAGGAGCTGGGAAAGAAGAGGAAGAGGAAGGATCCTGCTGTGAAGCCAGAATGTGATATTTGCACTGAGGAACACTTTGCCAATAGGTGTCCTTTACTGCGTGGTCCTAAACCAACAGTTGCTCTTTGTGGTGCAGCGGAGGATGGGATGGGTTTTTTTCAAATCCAGGCGGGTAAGAACATTCACATTGTGGACACTTTTCAGTCAGCAACCGCTGCCCTTATCACTGTAGAAGAGGGGGTTGTTTCACCTCAGTTGCTTCAAACTGAATTGGCAAGAGTTATTCCGGTTCGTTGGGAATGGGAGGTCCAGCAGCTAGGTGATAAATCTTTTGTTGTTCCGTTTCCGAGCAAAGAGGAATTAGACCGCATGGTTGCAATCCACACTTTCACAACAAAGAATAAGGAGGGCACAATTTCTTTTGCTGAGTATGTGGATGACATACAACCTTTCAGATTGCTGGAGCAGACATGGGTCACTGTCACCAGGGTTCCCAGAGCACTTCGTTCTTTTCTAGCACTTTGGGCAGTGGGGACTATCATTGGGACAACACAAAAGGTAGATATGGTACACCTTCGTGCGACTGGACAGGTTCGTATCTGGGTTGGTGTTTATGATGTTAAAAAGATCCCGGAGTTTGCTGATGTGTGTGTGGGCATTGGCATTTACCGCCTATTTTTTAAGGCGGATGAGACTGTACAGAGTGGCCCTAGTGATGCTAATGTTGATGATGACCTGCTGGGAGACAGTGATAGGGAACCAGAAGGGAGTGACCGTGAGATGGAGGATGCAGAAGCTTCTGATCAGCATAATTCTCAGAACAATGCACCAGGGTCTGAGAAACCTCCAAACCCCCAACAGCAGATGCCTCCTCATAGACAAGCGGCTTTGGTTCAGGAAGCAGTGGATATAGCTTGTGATCAGCTTATTGAGGAGATCAGCTTCCAGGTCATGCAAGAATCCATAGAGGAGCTCAGTGTGGAGGAGGTGGCCTTGGGACACGACGACACTGTGGCTGCAGCTGGCTCGGGGGGATCTTCACCACCACCTGCCCCCCAGGCCGGCTCCGTGGCCACCCCTCAGGAGGACCACGAGGAGGTGGC
>CM041628.1:35205573-35250567 GCA_023333625.1 Bothriochloa decipiens
ACCCCCCAGGCCGGCTACGTGGCCATCCTTGAGGAGGACCACGAGGAGGTGGCCTTGGGCCACGACGACACTGTGGCTGCAGTTGGCTCGGGGGGATCTTCACCACCACCTACCCCCCAGGCCGGCTCTGTTTTGGGCCACGACGACGCTGTGGCTGCAGCTGGCTCGGGGGGATCTTCACCGCCAATCCCCCAGGCCGGCTCTAAGGCCACCCTTGATGAGCAGGTTGGTGAGGCGGGTGTGGGGGTTGCTACTGCAACCGAGCCCTTACACCTCCTCCCTGACCCCATGACTCTGGAGCTGGGACCTGGGACGAGCGTTGGGGGGTCTTCTCCACCACCTACCCCCCAGGACGGCGCCACGTCTACCCTTCTTGCTGCCTCATTACTCCTCGCCGTTCCCCCTTTGGCCGGGATGGGGGAGGGTGGAGCTGAGGAGCAAACCATCCCTCCTGCGACACCTTGTGCGACGTTCTCAGAGGAGGTGATTACTCCTGTCGACACGTCCTCCCTGGCAGTTGGTGAGGGACCACCGGTGGTTACGGCGGCACCCATCAAGGTGTTGCGCCGTAGTGAGAGGAATGCAGGGACGACGGATGTCCACACTCTACACAAGATTGAACGGATGGCCGCGAAAAAGAACCTCGAATTTCCAGGTAATTCTTTCACTAGCTTTCCGGATTCCAAAGTAATTTCAAACCTTGGTAGGGTAGGCATCAACTTAGATACCTCAGGAGTAGCTTGTATTAAAAACTTAGAGGTAGATAGGTTGGTTTTATGTGCTAAAACAAAGAAAAGCTCTATCAATTCTAGGATCTCCAATTTTGAGAGCGATGATGAGCTAGAAAGCCAAATAGATGCAATTCTCGGCCACGCAAGTGGTAATTTAAATGAGAATTTGCTGGAGGGGGAAAGTGATCAAATTATCGATCTCTCTCCACTCCCAAGGAAGAAAAAATACAATAATGCCAAGAATTTTTTGAAAGGCAAACTTCCTAACAAACCCAAAACCCCTTCTAAAATTATTGTAAAATGAAGGGTGTCTTCTGGAATAGCAGAGGTCTAGGAGACTTGGCTAAACATAGGTATTTGGCTGAACTTGTTAAGGAAGAGCAGATTAATTTTATTGCTCTCTCTGAAACGGGGCGAGATTCATTCCCGGATCATGTGCTCAAGAATCTTTGTGGAGGACATGATTTTCTTTGGCACACTATGGCACCCCATGGTAGGTCGGGGGGTATTTTGCTAGGTGTGGACATGAATGTCTTTGACATTGGAGGTATTGGGGAGGGAGATTTTTATGCAAAATTCACCCTTAGAGTCAAATCGAATGACTTCAAGTTTGTGCTATATTCGGTTTATGGACCTGCACAACTACAGAATAAGCATGATTTCTTGGTCGAACTCGCCAACACATGCTCCAAAGAGTCTCTCCCATTTATCATAGGAGGAGATTTTAATATAATGCGGTGCCCAGAAGATAAAAGTACTGGGGTTTTTGACCCGAAATGGCCCAACCTTTTTAATGCTATAATTGAGTCTCTCGACCTTAAGGAGATTAATATGGCTGGCCGACAGTACACTTGGGCAGGCCCAGGGGATAATCCGACATTTGAGAAATTGGATAGAGTCCTCGTTAGTACTGAATGGGAAATGGGTGCTTCAACCCACCAGACCCATAGTCGTCCTTTCAAGTTTGAGAGAGGATGGCTAATAAGAGATGGTTTTCATGATATGGTTGCAAATATTTGGCAATCTCCATGCTCTGGGTCAACTCCCCTTGAACGCTGGCAAGTTAAGATTCGCAGACTCCGACAGTATTTAAGGGGATGGGCGAAGCACACAGCAGGGTCCTATCGAAAAGAAAAGAAGAGTCTGATAGCTCTGTTAGAGAAAATCGATAGGAAAGCTGAAATTTCCCCTCTTTCTGATCAAGAGATTAATCTGAAGCACTATTTAAAAGAGCGATTAGTTAATCTTCTGAGAGAGGAGGAACTAAAATGGTACCAGAGAGCCAAAGTTAAAACCCTTTTGGAAGGGGATTCTAATACTCGGTTCTTTCACCTAGTGGCCAACGGGAAACATCGCAAACAGCATATTTATAAACTTGAGGGTGCTCAAGGTGCTGTGATTGGTGATGATAGTCTCAAAGATCATATTACAACTTATTATAAAGACCTTTTTGGCCAACCAGACAATCTTGAGATCTCCCTTAGAGAAGACCATAACCTGGATATTCCACAGGTATCGCCTGAGGAAAATGACATCCTCATTAGTCCGTTCACTGAGTCTGAAGTGAGGGAGGCGATTTTTCAGATGGAGCATAATAAGGCTCCTGGACCAGATGGTTTTCTGGCAGAATTCTATCAGGTATTTTAGGGAGTGATAAAGGATGACCTCCTTGCCTTATTCACTAATCTGCATAGGGAGGCTCTTGACCTCTTCAGTCTGAACTTTGGAATTATTACTTTAATCCTAAAAGTAGATAATGCTATAACAATTCAGCAATATAGACCAATTTGTGTTCTTAATGTGAGCTTTAAAATATTCACAAAAGTGGGCACAAATCGGCTTAATCTGGTGGCTAAAACTGTAGTGAGACCAACACAAACTGCCTTTATGCCAGGCAGGAATATAATGGAAGGTGTCGTCATTTTACACGAAACCATCCATGAGCTTCATACTAAAAAAAGAAACGGGGTCATTTTCAAAATTGACTTTGAAAAGGCCTACGACAAAGTGAAGTGGTCTTTCCTACAACAAACGCTACGAATGAAAGGATTCTCCCCCAAATGGTGTCGATGGATTGAGACCATGGTCACAGGTGGAAGTGTGGGCATCAAAGTCAATGATGACATTGGACCCTACTTCCAAACCAAGCGTGGACTTAGACAGGGAGATCCAATGTCACCTATCTTATTTAATATCGTCGCTGATATGTTAGCTCTTCTTATAAACAGAGCAAAAGCCGACAGTCAAATAAGAGGTGTTCTACCCCATTTGATTGATGATGGTTTGTCCATATTACAGTATGCGGACGACACTATTATCTTTCTTGATCACGACCCAGAACAAGCACAGAATTTGAAACTGTTGCTCTGTGTCTTTGAACAGCTTTCAGGGCTGAAGATTAATTTCCACAAGAGCGAAATCTTCTGCTATGGTGAAGCAAAAGAGATGGAATCATTTTATACTTCTCTCTTTGGATGCCATGCTGGGGAATACCCCTTCCGATATCTTGGGATCCCTATGCACCATAGAAAGCTCCTAAATTCTGAATGGAGTAAAGTAGAAGATCGTTTCAAACAAAAGCTCTCCTGTTGGAAAGCGAAGTACCTGTCTTATGGGGGAAGACTAGTACTACTTAATTCAGTCCTGAGTAGCCTGCCCATGTTTATGATGTCTTTCTTTGAGATCCCCAAGGGTGTCTTAAAGAACCTAGATCATTACAGATCAAGGTTCTTTTGGCAAGGATCCTTAGAGAAACATAAATACCGACTTGCTAAATGGGATATTATTTGCCGTCCCAAGGATCAAGGAGGACTAGGTATTCTGAATTTACAATTGCAAAACAAATGCCTACTAGCAAAATGGCTAGTGAATCTAATGAATTCAGAAGGCATTTGGCAATCGCTTTTACGAAATAAATACCTCAACTCCAAAAGTTTATCCCAGGTCACGGCTAAGCCAAATGACTCTCATTTTTGGAGAGGCCTCATGCATATTAAAGATGAGGTGCTGGCAAAGGGTTCTTTCGATATTAAGGATGGAACCACAGCTAGATTTTGGGATGACATATGGGCAGGTGATAGGCCTCTGAAAGTTCGTTATCCATCTTTATATAATATTATGAGAGATCCTCACGCTACAGTCTCAAAGATAATGAGCACTAGTCCTCTGAATATTTCTTTTAGGAGGGCTCTGGTGGATAATAAACTTACAGAATGGCTTAGTCTAGTAGCACATATTTCTCATGTCGAACTAGTAGATGGATCAGATCATTTTAGATGGAGTTTAACCAGTTCAGGTTCATTCTCGGTCCGGTCCCTGTATCTCAATCTTATAGATACAAATACATCTTTTCGGCATACGAAGGTCTGGAAGATAAAAGTTCCTCTAAAAATAAAAATTTTCCTATGGTTCCTGCAACGGGGGGTCGTTCTTACTAAAGACAACCTGGTTAGGAAAAACTGGAAAGGGAGTCAGAAGTGCGTTTGTTGCAATGGGAATGAAACTATTCAATATTTATTCCTAGACTGCCCTCTTGCCAAAATAATTTGAAGGATTATCTTCTTTGCTACTAGTTTAACTCAACCTAGATCAATCAGCCACATGTTTGGTAATTGGCTGACTAATCAAAATAAAAGGATTAGGAATTTGATTTGGGTGGGAGTGGCTGCTATGTGTTGGGCTATTTGGAGATGCCGTAATGATGTTGTTTTTAATAAAATAAAATCTAACTCTATTATGCAGGTCATTTTCAGGGGAGCGTACTGGTTACGCTTCTGGGCCCAGCTGCAGCGTGAAGAGCAAGCCAAGGACGCCCTCTCAACAATAAGCAAGAATTTAGAAGTTATTGCTTTAGAGATTTCCAATAACGGATGGAAACAATTTTATTGTTTAAATTAGCGTCCTGGTCATGTTATAAGACTATGGCTCTCTCTTTTGTTTCTTCAAAACCTGTAATAATGGGCTGTGTACATCTACGGATGTAGAGGCCGGATGTTATATCCATTATCTAAAAAAAGTTGCCAAAAAAAAAACTTCATAGATTCACATACGAGTATAACTTCACACACCCTGAGCTATAATGGATCCGGACCCTTCAATCATCCATGACATCACACATTAGTACTAGAACACACCAATTACAACCGCACCATCGATCAAAACAACAAAGTTTGTTCAGTATAGTCATCAGATCAGCTTGTGTACATATGGACACATCAGCCAATTAAATGGAAAGAAGCGCCAGAAAACGTACAAGATTCACCTAAAAATCCATCCAGATTCATTGAATCCAAGATGCCCAAACGTCCTATTTAATTTAACCACCTCATCACTCTTGTACAGGCGCAGAGTTGCGTCGCATTCCTAGCTAGGCTCCACGCAGCTCATCACAGCCTCACAGAGGAAGAGCAACGTGATCGCCATGGGCGGGCTCACCATGGACCAGGCCTTCGTGCAGGCGCCCGAGCACCGCCCGAAGCCCACCCTCACCGAGGCCACCGGCATCCCGCTGATCGACCTGTCGCCTCTCACCGCCGACGGCGGCGATGTGGACGCGCTGGCCGCCGAGGTGGGCGCCGCGAGCAGGGACTGGGGCTTCTTCGTGGTGATGGGCCACGGCGTGCCCGCGGAGACCGTGGCGCGCGCGACGGCGGCCCAGCGCGCGTTCTTCGCGCTGCCGCCGGAGAGCAAGGCCGCCGTGCGGAGGAGCCAGGCGGAGCCGCTCGGGTACTACGAGTCGGAGCACACCAAGAACGTCCGGGACTGGAAGGAGGTGTTCGGCCTCGTCCCCCGCGAGCCGCCGCCGCCGGCCGCCGTGTCCGACGGCGAGCTCGTGTTCCAGAACAAGTGGCCCAAGGATCTGCCGGGCTTCAGGTGACGAAACTTATCCTTTCGATCATATTTCAACAATAATTGAACATGCTAGACCGATGATATTTTTGGGTTACAGAGAGGCGCTGGAGGAGTACGCGGCGGCGATGGAGGAGCTGGCGTTCAAGCTGCTGGAGCTTGTCGCGCGGAGCCTGAAGCTTCGGCCGGACCGGCTGCACGGCTTCTTCAACAAGGACCAGACGACCAGAATCCGGCTGAACCACTACCCTCCGTGCCCGAGCCCGGACCTGGCGCTGGGCGTGGGGCGGCACAAGGACGGCGGCGCCCTGACGATCCTGCTCCAGGACGACGTCGGCGGGCTCGACGTCCGGCGGCGCTCTGATGGAGAGTGGGTCCGCGTCAGGCCCGTGCCCAACTCGTTCATCATCAACGTCGGCGACATCATCCAGGTACCTAAACTGATGATGAACATATACGACGAGACGTTGCATGCAGTATACGTATCTCAAGATATAATGCAGGCACATATTTCAAAATTCAAACTTACGTTATTTTTAGCTAATAATTAGTCTGATTGTATAAAAGTATAGCACAATAGAGATAACATTAGTTTTATATTTACAAATACTCTCTAATGATATTTTTATTATTATAATTAATTACTACAAATGCTGATATATTGATCGTGCTAACGCTATATTGACATAAAAAATTATAAACTTTTTTGAGAATTAAAAAGTTATAAACTGAAAAGCAAACCAAATGATAAAACAAACACCAATTTACTGTCTCACAGAGATTGGTCATTACTGCTCAGGTAAAAATAGACAAGCCCACGCAGCCATACTAAGAAGGATCTTGCAATTCATAATCAAAACATTCATTAATTTTCTTAAAATTAACTAAAATAACCCTTATTATCTCTAGATCACCAGGTATATTTTGACATTTTTTTTGACAAGTGAAAGGCTAAGTAGGATTTCTCACTCAGCTATATATATAGTTAGAGCACTATCTAGGCTGCAGAAATGAAAAAAGTTCACATTTAACACATTTAACCTGAAACAATAAACCTCCGAGTTCCAGATGAGCATGGAGTTGCCATCAATAGAGAGAGAGGCTCATGCCGATAAATTCCGATGTCCCCTAGCAGTATAATGATACTTTTATTGTTGCCATTAATTAATAATTATATATAATACTCTTGTTCAGCTGGTGAAAACCGATAGATTTCGATAGATTTTAACTTATTTTCTCTCACAAGCCACTAATTAATCTGCCAAAATCTATTGGTTTTTTAACCAGTTTAACATAACCATTAGTTAATGGGCAATGCTAAGGTACAAACTTTACCTCCTAAGAGTAGAGGTGGGACGGGTCCCTCTCGTGCCTCGTGTCACTTCGTGTCGTGCCCTCTAGGCACGGGAGGCACGTCGGGCCGTGCCGATATGACACGGTAAGTCTTTTCATCGGCCCAAGCACAGCCCGTGGCACGCTGACACGTCTTCGGGTCGTGCCGGCCTAAGCACGGCCCTGAAAATATCTCTGCTAGTTTATACTTTTCGCTCATAATGTATACAATATATATCTGTTGTGTACTATTCTAATGAAAGTTTTATTGATTTTCATAATATATCTAAGAGCATGTAGAATTATCTACATGCTCTTTTCGTGCCGTGCCGGCCCAAGCATGGCCCAATATGCGGGCCGGGCCACGTAGCTCGCCGTGCCGAGTTTCAAGGCATGGTACGGCCCTCGTATTCGTGTCGTGCCGGCACGGCTCAAAATATTTCGTGCCGTACCGTGCTTCGAGTCATGCCAAATGACCGTGCCACGGCCCGCCTTCAAATGGTACGGCCCAAGTCCCAGCTCTACCTAGGATGTAATATTTTAAATCAATCTAAGTCATTGATTTTTAACATATTATAATTAAATAATAGATAACAAAATTTAGGAAAAGAAAATAAGATGACGCCGCATCCCCTGACGACGGGAGGAAATCCAGAACATGCAGCGCGTGATTCCCCACATGCAAGCCGAGCGGGCAGGTTTATTGGCGTCGGGTGCACATGTTAGTACGTTACTAAATTATATTATACTAGTTCATCAACCCGTGCTTCCGTACGGGTTAGAATCTTATAAGACACTAACCCATAATAATTACTTATATTAATTTTTTTCTCTTCTTTAATATTGTAAAATAGTAATTATGATAGGTATCCTATTGTTTGCATTCAATTGTGATAATCTCTTGATATGGCTTTTTGCACATGTTCATAGTTTTTTCATTAAATATCAACTCTGTGTATCTCGGTTGTACATTTATTTGAAACATTTGTTTAAACTATGACAGTTTTAGCTACAAAATGTCTATTTGACGACATAACCTAAATTTTGATTCTTTTTCTCAAAGTTTAAGCTTATCAATTCTTCGGATGCAATAGCTATTATTTACAGTACTATTTATAGTACAAAGAATAGATGGAAAAGTGTTTTAAATATGTGTAGGAATTTTAGTTTTTATCTTTTTTATTTCAACTATTTTCGTAAGTAACAATTTGTACATTATTTTGCATAATGATAGGGATGTAAATTTATAAAAAATATTATTAGATCATTTTATAATTCTTTTATAATTGTGGAAGTTTGAGTTTTTCCATATAGGTTTTATTTATAACTCTAGGGATCATGGTTCCATAATTTTTTAACAACAGTAACCTAGTTGTTGGAGCTCCTTAGTAGCACTGCAATATGATAGTTTTGAATCCTCATGGAGACAAATTTCTAAGATGTGTTAAAAACACACACAAAAATGGCAGGCCGCTCCCCTAATGAGGGTAAAAAAACATTATTATTGAGTTAAGGATTATATCAAAACTTATTTATACGAAATAATTCATAGACATTAAAAATAAATTAAAATTTGTACCTAATGGTCAATAAGTATCATACCATGTATAGATAAATTAAATTACAATTATAGAATCTGGCAAGATGGACATACCTTTAGGCTACTGGTGTGGCCGGTGCCATCTTGACGATCCACCCGTGCCTTGGATGTTGATAGATGAGGAGATGTGTTGATCATGAAGATGCCGCTAAACGCGTTGTCTGTTTCCGTCTTGCCTGCGCACAACCTGGTCCTGCTGCAGTTGGTGCTACTAATAAATTTGTTTGCTCCAATCTTCCACAGTAACTGGCGAGCTCTATATTTCGCTGATGGAGAGTTTTTTTTTTACAACAAACACATATATATTATATTATCATAACAGCCGTTTTACATAAAAGTCCTTAGAAGAGGACCGAATTACAACAAAGCCCTGCTTGAGGACAGCAACTACTGCAATGGCGATGGCGAAGACAAAACCGTCGGTGGAGGGCCGTAGGGGCGTCGAGGACGCATGCAACTGGATGGATGACCTCGCAATGCATAGCTTGAAGTTGGGCTAGATGAGCTTGCGTTGAAGTAGCACTTCGGCAGCTGAAAGATGCAGTCGAAGACATCGCCGGAGGTTGAAGAAGCTCAGACTCGGATCCCAGGTGAAGATGGAGTAGACGAACCACCACCAGCAGAGGAGCGGCCATGCAGGAGCAGGGGTACCAGAACCAACGGCTGCTGTGGAGAGACGGATGCGGACGATGGAGGTAATGGAGTGGAGGAGATTGGATCTCGTCAATGGTGGAATCGGTGGAGGTGGAATCGGGGAAGATGAAGGAGAGATCCATGGAGAAGAAAGAGGGAAATCAAGTTTATTTTATTACCACTGACCTTGGAAGCGGCGGCGACGAAGACAACCATGGCGTCCATGGCGGCGGCGACGACGACGGGTCCAGCACGTGACTCACCACAACGGGACTTCACCACAATGGGACTCTCATATACACGATCGATACTAAATACTACGAACTACTGGAGGCGGGGCCTCTCACCCAGCCCTCTACAGCGAGGACGCCGGAGGCGGGAGGGAGGGGGCCGACGGGTCACCGCTTGGAGCTCTCGGGAGGAAGTGAAGTTGGGTTTCTCTCCACACTGATGGAGAGTTGTGGCCTGGTGTTCCCCATGCAACCGATTTGTGCGCATCAGTAGCGATCAAAGATCCGGGAGCCCTTTTTGTGACAATGTCAGATATTCGCTGCCAATGGATTAAAAAACATTATTATTAAATTATTAAAAAATATACCGGATGCTCAATAAGGATTCAATCAAAACTTATATATGCGAAGTTATTTAGGGGTATTAAAATTAAAACTGAAAATTATAACGGGTAATTAATAAGTATCATATAATGTATATATGTTGCAGGAGACAAAAGTGATCAAAATAAATAGATGATGCATGTAGGCATATGACAGCACTTTCAGACTAATTCTGGAATTCATTTTGCGCTAATACCACGGAAACTTTCCCGTCACAGAGAGCCGCAATCAGTTCAACAAAAAAATTAGGAGTCGGTCGAATGCTGACCTGGTGCGTACACGCCGTGGAGATCGAGCGCCTCCATGTGGAAGGATTTAGAGTGCGGTGTTGATGTTTGTGACTGGCTGACTGCTGCGTTGGCTTACTCTTGCTTGCTTATCCCGGCGACCACAGGTCAACTCCCCGTCGGCGGGTGGAGCGTGGAGCCGTAGGCGGCGGTGCCCTAAATTTTCCTCTCCTCCGTTGGAACATCTTCTCGGCAGCTGAATAGATACGCCACGACGATATATCCCTTCCGGCTCGATGGGAAATCCTTGCTCTACGTAGATTTTAAAAGTAATAATGGATTTAATTTTTCCTTCTTTTTATCTATAATAATAATAATAGCAAAGTGGGTAATTTTTTATAGAATAAAGTAGATCTAATGGTTATCAATTTTTAAATGATGGTTAGATGTTTCTAATTAATGTGAGAATTTTTAGCATTTATTTTTCTCTCAACGCATCTGGTAAGGACTAACATGGAGGCTCCGTTGAGGCCTCCAATTAGTAATAGTAAGATTGTGGCATGCGGCAAATATAATGAATTTTAGCAGTGAATTATATGTACATGTCATAACATGTTATATGCATCAAGAGTCATATCGGATCCAAAAGTAACAAAAAGAAGTTACGCGCACTAACACGTTTGCCATTCATGTTAACCGTCTTCATCACCCATGTATAGGTACGATGATAATCCGTTACGTGTATATGGACACGCTAACCATGTACACGCTACCTTACACACACTAACCTCACACACGCTAAGCAGGCTAGCCAGGCGCGCACACATACGCGAGCTTTTGCACACACGCTAACCAGACTAGCCATGCACGTACACACGCTAACGCGTTAACTAGGCTAACCAGACACACTAATCACGTACACATGCAATTCGTGCCACATATGCAAAATCAAGTCTGTAAAGTTATATACAAATTAATATATAGTAATCAAATAATATCAAGTACAAAGTTATAAAAAATAAAAAAGAATAAGATTTACCATATCACTCAAGATCACGCATGCCTCATCAAATCTAGAAACAAGATTTTTTATATTCAAACTTTCCTTATTTGTAAAATAAAAATAAATTTCATCTATTACCTCCTAGTTCATCGTGACTGTCCGATCGAAATCAATGAACGGTCCACAGTCATTTGAGGGTACCGTAGCAAAGCTCTTAGTCCCTAATTAGTTAATATGATTCCGATGATCACACCAAGTCAAGTCATGGCTTTTATATATCTTGAGACGGATGGAGTATTTACAATATTAATTAATCTTAGATCATTTCTTGTGTTGTAAATGTCTTAGGTGTGGAGCAACGACAGGTACGAGAGCGCGGAGCACCGGGTGTCGGTGAACTCGACAAGGGAGAGGTTCTCCTTGCCCTACTTCTTCAACCCAGCGAGCTACACCATGGTGGAGCCGCTGGAGGAGCTGGTGCGCGATGACGACCCGCCCAAGTACGACTCCTATAACTGGGGCAAGTTCAACTGCGCCAGGAGGAACAGCAACTTCAGGAAGCTCGACGTGGAGAACCTCCAGATCACGCATTTCAAGAAGAGCCTCGTCACCTAGATATATACTTATAGTAGCAGGATACTACAGGGCTAGGGACATGCCTTGCCGAGGTGACCGGCTGTCTTCAGATTCAGAGGACGCTATATGGGTGTCACCGTTCGTGTTAGAACAAATAATGTGTGCGTTGTGTGTAATAACCATGGATGTGAATATGTGTGATGAGCACTCACTCCTACATTGTATGTTTGGGAATAAATAAATATAAATAAATAATAGGCTTGCATTCTGACGGTCCGATTTGTTTGCAAAATTAATCAAACGAGTTGGTTGATGTTCCTTGATCTTCTGTTCACCACCTCTTCTTTGACTATGTCGTTGCTCATAAATGAGGACTATTTTGTCTAGAATCTTACGTGTTCAACTAGGAGGTTCTTTGGAGTCTATTGGTAGATTTTGGCTAAGTAACAAGCGCAATTGTGTGATGAACATTATAACCTCTGCCTCTACTTCTATTTGGTGTCTTTGGAAACGATTTATGTTTCGAGAGAACACCATGGAGATGTATGGCTATACTTCTCTACCAAATTTACATGACAGTTCAAAAATGGGCTGATTCTATGTCCGTAGGAGAAGAAAGAAGCCTTACTGAGATGATGGGGCTAATCAAGAAGGAGGTTGCACAAGTGCCTTGGCTGGGATGGAGATAGAAGATAGCCTAGGCTGGCATGCATGGAAGAGCGCCTGGGGCTAATCTTTTTTTTTTCTAAAAGTGTGATAACACGTGCTTCATTAAGTGAAAGAGGAGGTTTTGTTACACGCTCCGTGAACATGCACGGCGAGCAGGTTTACACATCCTATGAGTAAACACTAACACAAATCACCAACAAGTGATGGGTAAAAAAGGTTGTGCTAAGAAAATAAACCAATTATGCAACGTTGGTGGAAGGGTCTAGATCAGGCAACAATAGCAGCAACGCCAGGCTCTGAAAACCGGCGGACACCTAGGCATTTGCCTCCTCCAAGATGGCAATGGATAGCTCTCCCGGTGTCAATGACTAGTGATCGAATGTGCGGCGATTGAGCTCACAGGCGCCATGAGATAAAGAGCACCAATGAATCAAAGCTCTTCCCCACAGCCTGCAGCAACGAGGCGCTGCCCTGCATCCACCAGTCCAGCAAGGTGGATGCCTGCTGAGAGGCGCCACCAAAGATCCCATGCATGGCCGAGAGCACCCTGGACCAAACCTCGAGCGCATAGACACCCTAGAGGCTGATCTTCTCCAAGAGATCCAATGATCCATATCTAATATGCATATGTTGAATGTTTTTTGTGTTTTAGTGGCATGTCCATGATCGGTAATAAGTTCAGAAAAGATTCATTGTCTCTTCGCGTTGTTTGGTTTAGCAGGGGTGCTGACTGGTAGTTTCAGTTTAGGACCTTCAGTTTTTAGGCGTTTTGCTTGGAACTTTTGGGCGCTTGAACGGTTCAGATGGCGTCCTCATCTACAAGAACTGTAGACTGTTTTCATAGTCTCTTGACCTATATATATGCCCTTATAAACTCTTAAAAAAAAAGAAAATCTTCCTCAATCGGATTCCAACCACAGTTGTGCGCCATGTATGGCTGCGACAAGCCGACAACAGTAAGGATGGAGCAAAAGAAGGCATCACCATCACAGTACATGCCAACGAGCCGATTGAAGCGGAGCACACCAAAACTAACTCACACAATCCTGAAACTGAATTACGATGGATCTTACGCCGTCACACGTAAGAATTGGGTCTGTCTACTCGTCGCTCGAGTGACCACTCACCGCGCTCGATTTTTGCTATGTTCATCTTCAACCTCTCGCCCCCATCACTGACCACTGTCTCGCCGTGGGCGCCCTCTTCCTCCTCCATCTCTGGTGAGACCCCCCCACTGGACAATCTATACCCATCGGAGTTGGAGAAGAAGGGAGTGAGGTCACCGGAGTTGGAGGAGAAGGAGGAGAGAGAAAGAAGGCAACAACGAAAGAAAAATCGAGTGCAAGGTTTATTCAGCTCACTCGAGTGAGCTTTAGATTAACCGTAAGAATTCAAAGTTAGAGACAATGTACAGCTAGTACCTCATGGGTCAAGGACCGCTTAGCACAAAGGTTTTGCTTCTCAATAACTTTTGTGCTAGCACAAAGGCTCGTACTTCCCTCTGTCTCGGAATTTTTGACGTTCTGGCAGTGGAGTGAATGGTCTAGGTTCACCGTTCAAAGATTGCACCTGGACGCTCCTGTGTTCACCGTTAAAAATTCCTCAATATATCGCATTCAAAGCTAAAGTGTCTTTTAATATAGAACAGAGGTGGTATATATAACTTCACACCTTGGACCATAATGGATCCGGACCCTTCAATCATCCATGACATCACACATGTACTACTAGAACACACCAAGTACAACCGCACCATCGATCAAAACGACACAAAGTTTGTTCAGTGCAGTCATCGGCTTGTGTACATGTACACATCAGCCAATTAAATGAGAGAAGCGCTAGAAAACAAGATTCACCTAAAAACCCATCCAGATTCATTGAATCCAACCAGCCCAAAACATCCTATTTAATTTAACCACCTCATCACACTCGCATAGGCGCAGAGTACATTTGCGTCGCGTCCTAGCCAAGACACATCACAGCCTCACAGAGCAACGTGATCGCCATGGGCGGCCTCACCATGGAGCAGGCCTTCGTGCAGGCCCCCGAGCACCGCCCCAAGCCCACCGTTACCGAGGCCACCGGCATCCCGCTGATCGACCTCTCGCCTCTCACCGCCGACGGCGGTGACGTGGAGGCGCTGGCCGCCGAGGTGGGCGTGGCGAGCCGGGACTGGGGCTTCTTCGTTGTGGTGGGCCACGGCGTGCCTGCGGAGACCGTGGCGCGCGCGACGGCGGCGCAGCGCGCGTTCTTCGCTCTGCCACCGGAGAGCAAGGCCGCCGTGCGGAGGAGCGAGGCGGAGCCGCTCGGGTACTACGAGTCGGAGCACACCAAGAACGTCCGGGACTGGAAGGAGGTGTTCGACTTCGTCCCACGCGAGCCGCCGCCGCCGGCTGCCGTGTCCGACGGCGAGCTCGTGTTCGAGAACAAGTGGCCCCAGGATCTGCCGGGATTCAGGTCAGTGACTGAAAAAACTTATCTTTCCGATAATATTTTAGCATCATGGTTCATCAATAATTGAACGTGCTGCTCGATGATATTTTCGGCTGCGCGCAGAGAGGCGCTGGAGGAGTACGCGGCGGCGATGGAGGAGCTGGCGTTCAAGCTGCTGGAGCTGATCGCGCGGAGCCTGAAGCTTCGGCCGGACCGGCTGCACGGCTTCTTCAACAAGTACCAGACGACCTTCATCCGGCTGAACCACTACCCGCCGTGCCCGAGCCCGGAGCTGGCGCTGGGCGTGGGGCGGCACAAGGACGCGGGCGCGCTGACCATCCTGCTCCAGGACGACGTGGGCGGGCTGGACGTACGGCGGCGCTCCGACGGCGAGTGGGTGCGCGTGCGGCCCGTGCCGGACTCGTTCATCATCAACGTCGGCGACCTCATTCAGGTGTGGAGCAACGACCGGTACGAGAGCGCGGAGCACCGGGTATCGGTGAACTCGGCCAGGGAGCGGTTCTCCATGCCCTACTTCTTCAACCCGGCGAGCTACACCATGGTGGAACCCGTGGAGGAGCTGGTGAGCGAGGACGACCCGCCCAGGTACGAGGCGTACAACTGGGGCGAGTTCTTCAGCACCAGGAAGAACAGCAACTTCAAGAAGCTCAGCGTCCAGAACATCCAGATCGCGCATTTCAAGAAGAGCCTCGCCATCGCCTAGCTCCATTGCCAATTGCCATGCCGATCGAGGTGACCGACCGTCGTCTTCAGATTCAGAGGACGCTATGTGTGTCGCCGTTCGTGTTATTAGAATAAACAATGTGTGTGCTGTGTGTAAACAACTAAACATGGATGTGAGTATGTTTGGGAATAATAACAGGCTTGTGACGGTCTGGTTTATTTGCAAAATCAAACCGAGTTGGTTGATCTTCCTCGTTCGGATTCCAACTGCAAACATGTATGGCTGCGACAGCATTACGCTAATGTATGCCAACGAGCCAGAAGCGTAGCACACCAAAACTAACTCATGCATGAAGTCCTGAAACTGAATTCTGATGGATCTTTACTGTCAGGCAGTGAGGCAACAAGTGCAAGGGGCTAAGGCTTCGTTGTCCGAGATGCAGATGGTGTCATTGTCCACCTAGGAAGGGACAATCGCGTGCCTTCACGGGATCAAAGCCTAATTTTGTATGTCATGCATTACGGTATTTCAGGAGTCAGGACCATTTTTTTTAACGTTTCAATCCGAATTGCAGCTGTGACATCTTTGTTGAAATGTGTATATTTACTGCTTAAAATTAAATTGTGATTAACGTTGCCACAGTTAGATTAATATGTAGGGTTAGCAACTTAACTCTGAAATCAGTCAATAGAGCAATAGACATCCCAAACCTGTATTGCAATCTGCAAGTACAGCTTTAGTTATGCACTGCTCAAGGAGATTTGAAGCACATCACAGTCAAAAACCCATGAGAAATTGAAAACACCAAATGCGGTCATCATCTCAAGAAAATTTAACTGCAGCAATGCAGCATAGCGAACCATCAACGCTGACGTTAACCGTGGGCATGTCAGTATGTCACATCTGCCTCTAGTACACATCATCAGAGTTTTTGCATTTTTAACAGTGACAGACAAAATGATCTCGTCGTTGCAAACTCTGTGCTGCGAATTGGGATCGAACAACTAACAATAACTGAACAGAATGACGTTCCGCTGAAAGCCTGAACCTACTTTGCGTTCGAAAAAGGCTGAAACTACTGGTTTTCCAACAAAGATTATCCAGCGTGAATCAACAAAGACTAGCATCGACGGTCTGAAGCAACAATATCATCGGCACTAGGAGTATTGGAGTAACAAGGGGATTATTTTGCAAACCATTAACATTGCTAGGTGGGCTCTTCTATGATTTCTGGTTCTTTGAAACCCTGTGCTTCCTCTACCACTTTTGATCATGCTTGTGTGTCACACTCCACTTTTAAGGATAAAAGTAGAATGCATAAATAGCCTTATATACGCCCTAGGAACAATCGCACATATAGAATGACAAATTACAAAGAGTATCTTCACCCTGTTTATTACATAACAAACCAATATTTATCACAGAGTATTGCGCATAAACAAATAAATAACTAAGATATCTTTATTGCGGAAACTCCACATAGGGACACGTCAACTGGTGAACACCAAGCCTAGTACTCATCATGATAGCTCTTATTCTAACCTTCATCTGTTACCCATCCGGGATTTTCCAAAATTAAAAGTAAAGCAAGTGTAAGTACATAATTGTACTCAACAAACATAACATGGGTTAATGAGGCTCAAATAAGCTAACACTGTTTGACTGTATTTAGCTTTCATATATTAATCATATTGAAGCATAGCATCAAGATAGTGATAATTTCCATATTCTCATGATCAAAATAACATTAACCAGTGTGTAGCAATAACGACATTAAGATGAACACATTAACAATTTGAGAACCATTATCTTTTGTAAATGTGTCAAGGCCGTCCTAACCGAAGGGCACGGATAATATATTGATTTAAACTCTGATCAGAGGTGTACACTTTCACTGTGAGTCATGTTTTACAACTGAGTGGACGTATAACTTCTAAACCACCATAAAACATATAAAGCCTCCCATAGGTTCTCCTAACCAATCAGAGATGCGAAAAACGTTGTGTGTAGAAACCCCACTTCTAATATGGCACAATCCTTCCTGGCTATACTCATAAGGACAGAGGCAGTCCTATACCTCAACTTTCAGACCACTAACCAGCTAGAAAAGGTCCTACAAGTGACTAGAGCCAGAGCCATATAGCCCTCGCAGCTGTACGGATTCTCCATGATAAATCACTTACAGACAAGAGTTCATGTTTGTTAAAAGTCATTGTTTTCGTTGATAGCATAACACACATCAAGTTATAAGATCATGATCATTAAAGCACTAGCATCATAACTACTCAATGCAACCCAAAAGGTTCAAGGAATCAGGATATCAAAGCTAGTTATAAACTCTAGGTCATCAAAGACACATGCAAATGAATTGTTATTTACAGTGAATAGGTAATAAGGATGATCCATGCTATACTTGCCTTGATTCACAAAGTCCTGCTGATCTTGCTGATCCTCAAAGTAGCCTTGCTCAGCAAAAACCTCACCGTCTGAACTCGACATTAACAATCAACACCAGACAATCCAATCGAGCATACATACACGAAGCAAATAAAGAATTATTAGAGGAACAGTACATCAATCTCATCAAAATAGAATAAAATACTTATAAAACTATTCTACTCGCTTCTATGATCACACAGACGTTAAGTTCACCGAAAACGGAGTTATAACGGCGAAGATATGAATTTTTAAAGATTTTCTATAGATAAATAAATATTTTAAATATAGACTAAAAATATAAAGTTTCCAAAATACTTCAACAGTAGCACCACTACGTAGATTATGAAATTATGAATCTAACGGAATTTGAACAAACCAAATCGGAGTTAAAACATGAAAGTTATAAGCTTTTAAAGATAATGGCAAAACTGTAAATAGATAAAAACGTATTCTGAAACTGAAAAGAGGAAATACGTTTTCCAGAGAAGAAAACGTATTCTGTAGGCTGTTACAAGGAAAATATGCTTTTCAGTGGACAAAGCGTATTATGGATCTGTTAAACAGAAAATAAGCTTCCCAGTGGGGAAGACGTATCCAGATGAAAACGCCAAGGGCTCTTAACAGATTACACAGAACTCCGAGGGGTTTTCCGTAAAACCGCCACGCGAAGGGTTACGGGCCGCTTCTGGTCGTCCGATTCAAAACCGACGACGCAGATCGGTCGAGGTAATCGGGCTCGCCGGGGAAGGAGACGGACACGGCGGCGGCCATCGCCGGCGATGAAGAACCTCGCCGGAGTTCATGGAACTAACCCTATGGACCTCGGCTGGACCCGAGACCTGGACCAAAAGAAAGCGGCGCTCGAGGCGAACTCGTCCAGCATGAAGATGAAACCCGAGAGGATTAAAGGTGACCGGAGACCGTCGACGGCGACGACAAGCTCGTCGGCCCACCATGAAGGGACGATGCGCGCGCGGCTTCGGTGGCTCACTGGGCCGGGAAGAGGAATGAGCCAGCGCGGCAGGAAAAGGAGCAGGCCGAGCTTGAGCCGCTTGGCTGGCCGGGCCAACAGAAGGCGGGGAGGAGGCAGGCCGCCGGACTTGGTCGGGCCGAAAGAAGGAATGAGGGGAGAGAGGGAATGAAAATGATCCTTCATTTATTTGAATCATTTTCAAAAGCAAATTCAAAATGTTTTTGAAATCTAATTCAATTTCAAATACCACACAAGACAAATATGCACCAGCATGAATGCTCAAGCATGTTTCTACCATGTTTCAACTTTATTTTCATAAAAACTTTTATTTTGCCTAATTGTTTATTCACCAAAAATTCATTTTGCCATTTTTTTTGAAAATTTAAAAATCTAGGGTGTTACATTGTGCAAAAGATTAGGCTTGTGACACTTGTTGTAAAAGGGATTTGCTATATTCAGATGCCTGAAATTTAATATTTTTTCAGACAACGGTGATAATTAGTACTAGTATTCTCTCATGTGATCAACAAACAACTACTACGCATGTTCTCTGGACACTCAAGATGGATTACCTGAACGTTCAGGCAACTGAAATGGAGGAAACGTGGTTGTAAAATTGGCGTAGGAACAAAGAGAAAACAAAAGGATGTTAATGTCTTGGTCCATTTCAAGTCTTCATTGTTAAACTCGATAGAACGAAAATTGACATCGAAATCTATTTTTTTACATAATCAATGAATCATTCATGTATGTAATTGTAAATTGGAAAGACTTCGCTAAAATAGAACATGGAATTACCAAGCTCCAACTCTAACTCTCCAAGCGCTGCTGCTCTGGCAAACTGGCAGCGGCGGCCTGCCTGTGCACGGCTGCGCCCTGCAAACGGGTCCAGCCGGGCGGGCGGCTGGGGGCCGGAGGGCGGGAAGGATGGGAGAGGCAATGCGGCGCCGGCGCGCCGCAGCTCGCAACCCGCACAAACCGCAGCCGGCAACCCACATTGGCGAACTGCTAGGCGGCAGCTGTGTTGGGCCCTGGGGGCTAGGAGGCGGCGGCCAGGTGTGGTCGGCGGATGGCGGGCGGCGACGAGAGCCAAGACGGCGACGATGACGAAGAGCAGGAGGACGAGGACGACGAGCACGACGCTGATGAGGGGAACGAGATCGAGAGCGGACCCACGGCGGCGTGTCGGCCCGCGAGCTGGAGCGGAGGCTGCACGAGCTGCTGCAGTCGCGGCACGAGGCGCGGATCGCGGAGCTGGAGTCGGCGCTGGAGCGCGCCCGGCCGGCAGAAGCTCCGGGAGACGGAGCGCGAGGCGTGCCGGTAGCGCGACACCGCCAAGCTCGCCACCCGCTTCGCCGACGAGTCGAGGCTCAGGTAGGAGTCCAACATCAAGGAGAGAACTCACCATGTCGCCGCACGACCGTGTCATGCCCACGGGTCGATCGATCTGCTCATCCTGTGTGCACAGCACATTTCGCGAGAAATCAAACTGTACTGAACGACCGATCAATTCCAATCTCGCTCGTTATTGGTAGCCATGATGTTCTTGGTGAATACCATTACGCCAATTATACAAACCGTGTCCGATAATTGGAGGTCCTTCCGTACACAGCCCAAAGGCAAACGGAACCGAGTCCGATAATCCGAACGTCTGAGGCCACAGAGTCCGATGCCATTGCCTGATTCGATTCGTAAAGAAGCTACTCCAGCAAGGCCACATAAAAGGAGGCGGCACCCTGCGCTTCCCTCCACCAAACCAGAGCAGAGCCACCGCGCAAAGCCACCAAAGCCAACGACACGAACACACTGCGCCCTCGTAAGCCGAAGAAATCATGGCGATCCCCAAGCTTGCTCGAACATTGGCGATTTTGTGCCTCGCCGTCCTGCTGCTTCTCCTGCCGTGCTCGGCTCGCCCCATCTCCGAAACGAGCACCATCGACGGCAGCCGGAGCAAGCACCTGCCGCTCCGTGGATCGATGCTGCGCGGCCCGGAGAGCGTGGCGTTCGACGGCACGGGCGCCGGTCAAGTGGAACGGCTTCGCGCGTGGCTGGTCAACGTACGCGTACAGCACGGGCTACGACGCCGAGGCCTGCACCGCGTCCAGGGCTCGGCCGGCGGAGCTCACCGAGAGCAAGTGCGGCCGCCCGCTGGGCCTACGGTTCCACCACGGCTCCGGCAACCAGTACATCGCGGACGCATACAAGGGGCTGATGCGCGTCGGCCTGGGCGGCGGCGAGGCCACTGTGCTGGCCGCGGAGGTCGACGGCGTGCCGCTCCGCTTCACCAACGGCGTCGACGTGGATCAGGTCACCGGGGACGTGTTCTTTACGGACAGCAGCACGAACTACCCACGATCGCAGCACGAGAGGGTGACGGCCACCGGCGACTCGTCCGGCCAGCACCGTGCTGAAGACGGGCCACGTCACCGTGCTGAAGACCGACATCACGTACCCCAATGGCCTCGCCATTAGCGCCGACAGGACGCACCTCGTGATCGCGCTCACTGGGCCGTGCAAGCTGATGAGGTACTGGATCAAGGGTTCCAAGGCGGGCACGTCTGAGCACCTCGCCGACTTGCCGGGCTACCCTGACAATGTGAGGGCCGATGGCAGAGGTGGGTTTTGGGTGGCGCTGCACCGGGAGAAAATGGAGCTGCCCTTTGGTCCGGACAGCCATCTGCTCGCTGTGAGGGTCGGGGCCGACGGGCAGGTGCTCCAGGTGATGAGAGGCCCCAAGAGCGTGAGGCCCACAGAGGTGGTGGAGAGGGAAGGCGGCGAGCTGTATATGGGCTCCGTAGAACTACCATATGTCGCCGTTGTTAGGGAATACTAGTGACTTCGATTTGCAATTGCGTTTTTGTTTGGAATTCTATGTCTTGCTAGGTTTCAAGGTCATACTATTTTTTAGAGTAAAGTGCTTTGTTTTTTGTATGTGTAATTTTGTATGTGATGCATTACGGTATTTCAGGACCATTTTTTAACGTTTCAATCCGAATTGCAGCTGTGACATCTTTGTTGAAATGTGTATATTTACTGCTTAAGATTAAAATGTGATTAACGTTGCCACAGTTAGATTAATATGTAGGGTTAGCAACTTAACTCTAAAATCAGTCAATAGAGCAATAGACATCCCAAACCTGTATTGCAATCTGCAAGTACAGCTTCAGTTATGCACTGCTCAAGGAGATTTGAAGCACATCACAGTCAAAAACCCATGAGAAATTGAAAACACCAAATGCGGTCATCGTCTCAAGAAAATTTAACTGCAGCAATGCAGCATAGCGAACCATCAACGCTGAGGTTAACCGTGGGCATGTCAGTATGTCACATATGCCTCTACTAGTACACATCATCAGAGTTTTTGCATTTTTAACAGTTACATTACAAATGAGGCAACAAGTGCAAGGGGCTAAGGCTTCGTCGTCGGAGATGCAGATGGTGTCATTGTCCACGTAGCTAGGAAGGGGCGGATAGATCATCTCTTATTGTCTTCGATTTCTTGGAAGCTGAAGCAATCGCGTGCCTTCACGG
Organism: Bothriochloa decipiens; assembly: GCA_023333625.1. Classification (NCBI taxonomy): domain Eukaryota; kingdom Viridiplantae; phylum Streptophyta; class Magnoliopsida; order Poales; family Poaceae; genus Bothriochloa; species Bothriochloa decipiens. Next base: position 35,227,868 of record CM041628.1, read on the forward strand.
GATCAAAGCTGCTGTATTGCTAGAATCAGGGCATCACCCACGTTGAACTTGAGACTGACGCTTTGAGGGGCACAACTGCGTATATGTAGTTGCTGACGGGGAACGGGGAACCCAGCAAGCTCTCAGAAAGTGTTTGATGATCCATATCTATTCGTGGTGGCTTAATCCGTGGAAGTGAAGTGTTAACTACAAATGTAGCAATGTAGCTGATGCTGTGATGCGCCAGCCGATCTCAAGGTAGCTAGGTGTTCATTTAGCTGATTACAATATTGTGAGCATTATGATTAAAGTCACCCAACCTACCGCAGGCACTGAATCTCCCTCTCACGACGTTGACCCGTAACCATCTCTGCACAACGAGCACCTCCACTGCCATCCATGGACGCCTTCGTGCAGGCCGCCGAGCACCGGCCCGTGTCGCCCATCCCCGAGGCCACCGGAGTCCCGGTCATCGACCTGTCACCGCTAGCCGGCACGCCGGAGGCCGTGGACGCGCTGGCGGCCGAGGTGGGCGCGGCGTGCCGGGACTGGGGCTTCTTTGTGGCGGTGGGCGACGGCGTGCCGGAGGCGACGGTGGCGCGGGCCGCGGAGGCCGCGCGGGCGTTCTTCGCGCTGCCGCCGGAGCGCAAGGCGGCCGTGCGGCGCACCGAGCGGGCGCCGCTCGGGTACTACGACGCCGAGCACACCAAGAACGTCCGGGACTGGAAGGAGGTGTTCGACATCTTCCCGCACGAGCTGCCGTCGGCGGACGACGACGAGCTGGTGTTCGTGAACAAGTGGCCGGACGACGCCAACCTGCCGGGGTTCCGGTAGCCTCTCTCTCAACACCTCCAGGCTCCAGCTTACGATAGGTGACTCTGTCTCCACTCTCCACCGTTGACTCTGTTTCGCACGCACGCAGATCGGCGCTGGAGGAGTACGCGGCGGCGATGGAGGAGCTGGCCTTCAAGCTGCTGGGGCTGATCGCTCGGAGCCTGAAGCTTCGACCCGATCGGCTGCACGGCTTCTTCGGAGACGGGCAGACGACGTACATGCGGCTGAACCGGTACCCTCCGTGCCCGCGGCCGGACCTCGCCCTCGGCCTCGGGCGCCACAAGGACAGCGGCGCGCTGACCATCCTGCGCCAGGACGGCGACGTCGGCGGGCTCGACGTGCGGAGGCGGCCCGATGGCGCGTGGGCGCGCGTCGACCCTGTTCGTGGCTCGTTCGTCGTCAACGTCGGCGACATCGTGCAGGTGTGGAGCAATGACAGGTACGAGAGCGTGGAGCACCGGGCGTCGGTGAACACGGAGAAGGAAAGGTTCTCCATGCCCTACTTCTTCAACCCGGGCATGGCCACTCTGGTGGAGCCGCTGGAGGAGATGGTGAGCGAGGACAGACCGGCAAGGTACGACGCGTTCAGTTGGGGTGAGTTCTTCAGAACCAGGAGGAGAAGCAACTTCAGGAAGCTGCATGCCGACAACATTCAGATCGAGCACCTGAGGAAGGACAAATAAAGGATAGCCATGCCGGCTAGAATAAACATATTTCTTTCAGTGAAGCATTTTTTTGTATAATTGTGAAAGAAAATCTTGCATCTACTATACATTGTTTATCATTTTTTTTTTGCATCGTATGTGCTCGTAAAAACAGTTGCGTTCTAATATCTAAGACATGTTTAGATTCTACGGTAGTTAAAAATTTGTGGTGCGGTAGCGGTGGTGGTGACCGAGCCGAGCTGATAAGCTCGCCGTCCACACCGAGGAACAACCGTCTCTGTATCACTGTAACACCCATGGCCGCCGACAAGATCAAATCAACGAGGTGAGTATAAACAAAGAAAACCAGAGGGGTCTCACAACTAAAGGAGCATTGGCCCCTTATTCGAATACTGGATTCTGGCCGGTGGACCCATTTGTCACTCAAAGCATTGGACTCCTTGCTTTTTATCTAGGGTATCACAAGCATTGGACCCATTTGTTTGGACTAACAACAAGCCAAACTTTTAGTTATGTTCTTTTATAGTTGTTAACACCAAGACAACTAACTCACGAGGATTTTATTGTTAAAATGCATTCTCTCCGTCCTAAAATAAATTATGTTCTTTACTTATAGGTATCGTGTTGGACTACTTATTTTATAAACTATAAAGTGAATAAATTCTTATTGAAACATTTATAGTGATAAAAAATCATAGCAAATATACAATATTTTATAAAAAAAAATTTAAGGAGAGGAACCGTTAAACAAGATGTGTAAAAAATAGAAATGTTCTTCTATTGCGACTTGTGACTGAACCCTGTTTACTCTGGCTGCTCGAATGGTTCTCGAGCTTCGACTTATCGATGATATGTTTCCGCAGTGCTGAACCAGCTGTGCCTCTCATTGCCATGCTTGTGCAGAAAACACTATTCAGAGCCAATCTAGCTATTACATACACAGAAACTCTGCATTGTGAGCCTGAATGCTCGCAATCTATCTATATCTTGTAGTTTCTTTGCTGTCCGTGCACTTTTGAGCTTGGGCAGTGGTGTCTTCCTGTCCTACCAAATTGCTATTTGTAACAATTGGCGAGCAGAGTGGTCTGACCCCTGGACCGTGTTTGTCAATAGTTGAGTGATGGGTCCTGATTAGGTGCGACCCGAACCGCACGGTTTGCAGGCCTAGTTTTATCATTGGGTTGGGCACGACATGGGAAGAGTGGTTTTTGGGTGGAGTCAATGGGCGGTGCAGTTAGAGTTAGAGCGATTCAATTCAACCCTTGTTCGTGACATATATACCGACTGGGATGCCTATATTAGATTGAGATGTTCTATTACAGTTCCCTGCACTTATTATCTAGTACTAGTTTTCCTTCAGTTTGTCATGTTAACATCCACAAATGATAGTATTCTCTGACTTCTAGTTACAGTGACTTGGTGGTCGTAGTGAGCAATTCTTTGTTCTGATTATGATATTGTTTGCAGTTTCAACAAACTACATTATGTGACTATATGGACCTGTGAGAAGCACTTAAGTACTTCTTGTCAGTGCAGAATAGAATCCTTTGGATCTAATTCGAAGCCATCCGCGGGTATCATACTCAAGAAACCTCAGCAGGTGAATTAAGTTTTGCATTTTTCTCTTTTCTAATAGTAAGATTCTGAGGTGTATATGAAACACTAATGAAAACGGTGCTCTGCTTTAGGTTGGATCCTTGCCCCTCTGTCTAAGGGGATCCGTTGCTTCTTCACCGCGGAAGCTTTTCTCCCCTAAGGCAGCAGCCCCTAAATCAGGGGATGGGATATGCATTGCAGTGCTAGGAGCCAGCGGCTATACTGGATCTGAGGTTGTCCCATCATTCTGATCTCATTTTGTATGAGGATTTTTGTTCTTGTTTATTTTATTGCTAATGTTGTATGAGGGTTCAAACCTCAGCCTCTGCACATTTGTGCAGGGATGGCTGCTGGCTATTTTTCCTTTCTCAGACCCCGCAGCGCGGGAGCCTACGGCACTGGGTACGCCCCTTTTATCGTTTCTACACTTTTGTTAATAGATTGTTTGGTTTCTAGTGAACCACCCTCAGTTCCATATAAAAGTGATGACTGCAGATAGAAAAACCGGTGAGCAGTTTTTATCTGTATTTCCTCACTTGAGAACGCTGGTGAGAACTTATCTTCTCTCTTCCTGCTCATCTATGATCTTAGCCTAGTCAAGAAACAACTAAACCTCTGGGCTGTAGATATCATCACAACTTTATTTGTTATGTTTGTCAAAGTCATAAAATATTGTTGATTTTCTTCTGATTTGCAGGACCTGCCAAGATTGGTTGCAATAAAAGACGTTGATTTTTCAGATGTTGATGCTGTTTTTTGTTGCTTGCCACATGGCACAACACAGGTTTGTCTATTGCTATTATGTTTTTACCTTGTATTGTTCATATCTTTTTATTTGTTAATAAACTTTATGATGCACTGCCTAATTATATTATTTTTTATCAGGAAATTATTAAAAGTTTACCCCGACACTTAAAGATCGTTGATCTCTCAGCGGTATGCTCTACACACACTATATTTGACTACAATATGGGTACAAACTCGATTGTTGTTGAGAAACTTTTGCTTACAGGACTTCCGACTACGTGACATCAATGAGTACGCTGAATGGTATGGCCATTCCCACATGCACCAGAACTATAGGTTTCTTACTACTCCCTCCATTTTAAAATATAGGACGTATTAGAACTTAAAAGTGGAACATTTTAAACTTTGAGCATCAGTTACTCAAAATTTATGTATGATTCATCAATAGGTTCATATTTTACTTGTGTGTTAGTAAGAATGTAAGATGTTGATTTGTAGTGATTGATTATGTTATTAGATAAATCAATAGTCAAAGTATACCATGAAAGGCCTTTTAAATACTAATGCACCTTATATATAAAAGAAATAGATGGAGTGATTTTCTCTTTAGTCTTTAGCTTAGTAACTAGCACTGCCTTTGCTATCTTGGCACTTGAGTTGTCATCAACTTTTCTTTATGATTTGTGCTATTGATGTCTTGTATATGACACTACTTCTAAGCTCTAAGAATTAGGTTTGGTTTTCATAGATTTTTGATGGTTCTGTTTGTGGCACTATGTTATATTTCTTAGAATTTAATCTTTACTTTAGCCTTTTTCTCATTTCAGGAAGAAGCTGTGTATGGTTTAACTGAACTTCAACGAGATGACATAAGAAATGTGCGTCTAGTAGCAAATCCAGGGTGTTATCCCACATCTATTCAACTTCCGCTTGTTCCTTTGGTAAAGGTGAGGTTTAATAAAAGTTTCTGGCATCTTACATATACATATGTTAATATTTGCAAATTTAGATAAAACTACACTAAGTTATGCCACAAAATTGAATTGATAAAAGCATAATCTTTATGTCTATAGTACTGAAACTTTATGTGTTATTTTTTTGAAAATTTATTAGTATTCTCAATATCTAGCTTTTTCCTTAAGCTGTTTTGTTTGCTCCATGAATGCCTATGAGGATAGAATTCCTGGAAGGGCCATCATCATCTCTGTCGTAAGTGCCTTCAGTCAAATTTATCATACATAAGTATATAGAAAAAATAATATCACATAGTTAAGATGCACGTAGTCCTTACAAGCTATGTTTCAACTTTGCAGATAGATAATCTTGTGAAGGGAGCATCTGGTCAGGCTTTGCAAAATCTTAATCTGATGATGGGCCTGCCTGAGAATATGGGGCTGCAATACCGCCCCTGTTCCCTCGATCTTTTGTGTCAATATCTATGATTACGTACATTATTTAGGAGTACGGAAACTAATTTATCGTTACTGTCGAGACGCAAGGAGCCCCACATTAGAATTCAATCAAGTCGAAGTTGGTATAGCTTCGCCTGTGTTATTTTATCTTTATAAGAGAATAACAATAATGACAATTTAGCAGTACAATGGTAGTATTATATGAGCAGCTTGGTTCCAATAAAATCATAAGCCTAAATACATCTTGTACCCGCAATGTTGTTTGCTATTTTGATCATGAAATCAATATTGAGTTTGAACACGGTTCTCCGACATCAGCTATCCGTAGCATCACTGGATATAGTTATGTTGTCCTTTTTATCGTGTCCAAGCAAACTTAAGCCCATTACAGTTGTACTTTGAGAAGATTGAAATTTCTCTTAGTATAATTCTCAAGTTTTATCTTACAGCTGCATGGACCATAGTATTGCTATAGGCCCTGTTTGGAACAACTGAAGTTTTAGGAAGCCAGATTTTCACCACCTTCCCACAATAACCACTTATTGGGACTTCTCTAGCCTAAAAAGCTATCCGTTTGGTGCATTGACTTGTCTCCACACTCTCATGCTGGCTTTGCAAAATCTTAATGTGATGATGAAGATGAAGGGAGGCTTGTGGCTTTGGGAGGACAGGCATTAAAGGAGAAGGGGGGGGCCGCGGCGGGGGCCTCATCCACCACCAGGGGCAGTGGTGGACCCAAGATGTCAGAGCAGGGTATGCCCATGCCGTCGTCGATCCTGATCAATGAGTGCAGCGGTGTCGTAACGGCAGCGGCCGCAAAGACACTGGCTAGCGATGCAATTCCGTGAAGAGAAATTAGGGATTTATTATTATTATTAGAAAGGATGGGTATTGAGGAGTGTGGGAAGGGTAGATGGGCCGAGGCTGTGTTCAGTCAGGTGTTACTATGGGCTTCTTCGTGTTCGACGTAAATCAGAGACAAAAGAATAGCAAAGAAACCTAGATATGTGTAATCTGAGACCTAAGTGTATTATATATGTATATATACCTCTAAGACTACTAAAATTTTCTTCAAAAATGCAGGGTATGCCTGGGCATACCCAGGCACAACTGTAGGTCCGCCCATGACCAGGGGGTCCACGAACGGCAAGGTGACAGTCGATGTGAGGAGACGGCAGTGACAGAGGGGAGGTCAGGGTAGAGGAGAGGAGAGAGTGGCTGCTGGAGAGGAAGTCAAAACTCAAAAGTGGAGGAGAGGCAATGGACGGCTCTCTTTGGAGGCGTGGGCGATGAGGAGGAAGGTGTAGCTGCATGGGGAAGGATTGCAGGGATGAGGAGGGAGCACAGGGATGCGGAAGAAGCCCATGCTTAAAATAGCTACCGAGAAGCTTGGCGTTTGGGGCAACCTTGGCTTATTTATATGATGAAAAACTGCCTGAGAAGCAGATCCAAACAGGGGCCATAGAAATGCAAATTCACTGGTTGGTCAGTGCAACTCTGTTCTCAACGATCATAGATGCCATAGATGGCATAGTAATGCAGGTGGTTAGTTATAGCATTTTTTTTAAGACTATCATCATACTATGGTTTTCATGCAAGTCAAATTAGGCCCCATGTTTTCTTCGAATTATCTTAATTAACTTGCAATGGTAGGTTTTTTTGGTGATTTGGGCTAACTATAGAGTTAGCTTGGCCCTTATGGCATTTGTTACTTTATTAGGGTAGTTCTGATTGTGACCAAAAGGAATCTAGGTCCTGACAGCATGGTGAGCATGCTCAGCTGCCATCAAATCGAATCTTGAAGTTTATATATGGCAGAAAAAAAATTTCCTTTGTTTAACCGGAATGCCCCCTTGTTCTTTGAACCATCGAGTGGTGCCATCCTGAGCTACAAAATGTATATTGGGAACTATGTCAGGAGGTAATTTTCATTCATAAACTTTTATTATAAATTCTCATCGTTCTCTTCTTTGATTGTCTTGAACTTTGTCGCCTAGACGTCCAGGCATCCCCCCCCCCCCCCCCCAATCGCCTTGCAGAATGGCCGCCTAGGCGTCTGGGCGGTGGTACATCGCCGAGCCTCGCCTTTACGCCGTAAGAAATAGGTCTTGAAACTTGTGACAAGTACAGTTCTTACTGCTATTGAGTTTTGGATCAGGTTCAAAGCCATAAGCAAATTTACCGTGGCCAAATGTCAAAGTGCTACATATATAGTTAGGAGACTACAATGTTGTATATTTCTCTATGATTAGCCAGCCCTTGATACCAAAATGGAACTGTAAACAAATTGGCATTATAGGCACAAGTAGACTTGCAGCGATGTAATAATATAATTGTATTCTGACTTGACCATTATTTGTGGACCTTAGCTATGTGGCTCTTCATTTTTTTTAATTGGCATTGAATCTAGTTGAAGAATGCATCTAACAGTTTTTTCAGTTAAAATCAGTTGTGTTTGGTTTCTTCTGACTGCTGATAAAAATATTGTATATTGTTTGACTTGAAAAATGCAGTTGACCTTAAGTTGTTTGTGCTAGCCTTACTTCTATCTCAATACATAGCTTCTATAAATGTTGTTTTTGTTTTGTTTGACTTCTTGTGTTAACTGTTGCTTATGATCTATTTTGAGGTACTATATATAATATATGCCTTTTGGAGGTACATGGACATGGGCTCTGTGAGGGCAATGCTCAGTTCCTGTAAGGTCCAAAAAAAAAAAGTTACCTGAAGTCTTATTAGTAATGACAGCATTGTAAGAGCAAACAACTTTTATTCTGTTAGAGTGTAACTTGACTGCAGAAGCATTTAGTGTGTACATAGCTCCTCTTTTGCCCTTGAGTTAATAAAATGGAACGTAGCCTATTTATTATGGAATGAATTTGGAAGAAAAATGTTATCAGTTTAAGTTAAAGTTGGATGCCATCCATCTTAGACTTTTATAATTGTAACCTTGAGATCTTTATTGTTCCATAGGGTGTGATGTGGTTCTAATGGATTGAAGTGATCTAACCTCATGCAATGCATCTATACGGATCATTAATGCAGCAGTGTATTGAATTTATCATCCAATTGCAACAGACTGTCCACAAGCCTATTATGGGTATGTTGTTAACTTCATGTGTTTCTTTTTCTCACCTGTGCTTTTGTAGGTAGATTAACGTTACTTGCAGCAGAGGGTGCTATTTGAATGTTAGTACACCATGATAACATATCTTGCTGTTAATTCTTGTTGATTCTAGTTGCCATAGATACAAAGCTCTCTTTTTGATTGCTGCTATAGCTAACTTCTCTGCAGCGTTTTTTTTAACTGGATCTTCTGTGCAGCGTTGCTGCTGTGTAAACATCTGTAATGCAGACAACTAAGAAGCGAAGTTTCATTTTTAGAAATTAGAATGCAGTACAGCAGTATAAATGTATGGAGAGCTTTTATTTACAGATCTTTGTCATTTTTTCTTGTATGTCACATTATTGTTAGTCAAAACATTTTTTCTAACATTAGACATTTAGACATATCATTAAATAGTTGATATTTGAGTATACCATTATTTCGAAATTGTGGAGAATCAAATCAAGGAACAGTATACAAAATCAGACATATCATTAGCTTTTCTTTTCTTTTCATTTTGAAAAAAAAAAACGGTGCTAGTATAAAGGGATCACGATAGACAGCAAGGGACTCCCTCTTTTATTTCTATTTGATGTTTTAGACTTCAACATCCCTTTTTCTACAAAATGTCCCTGCTTTATATTGAAAGTTCAAGTTCACAGAAAGGGTAAGACGGAAAACAAAAGAACAACATTGTTTTGTACATGGCTTTCACGTTCATATAAAAGAAAAGATGGAAAGACGTGTTTGTTAATTTTTTTTCTATTGCAATCACAGTGAATTTAGTTTTCTCCTAAAGGACCCACTTTTAATACTGTTGATGGATTGGAAAAATGACTCTTTCTTGTACCTTGTAACATACACCTAATAAGGTAGGTAACAATTTAGGAATACGTTAATAATGTCTTTTTTTTAAAAAAAATGTTTCTGAAGACAGTCATTGAACTCCACTGGCAACCTTAAGTACTCCTAAGTTCACTTTGGCTTTGTCCTAACTTCTAAGTCAGACATCTCTAAATTTTGACCAATTTTTTAAAAAAATACATTAACATCTACATGTTCAAAGAAATGCACTATCAAAGTATATTTAATGGAGAGTTTAATGAAACTAATTTGATGTTATGGATGTTTGTGTATTTTCCTATGAACTTGGTCAAAGTTAGAGAAGTTTTACTTAGGACAAAACCAAAGTGAAGTATAATTTGGAATAGACAGAGTAGCTTTAGATCTGCCAGTCATCTACATGGATAAGTAATCCTACTACCAACTTTCGTAAGAATGCAACAGAAAAACCATTTCTCCAAGGTCCATACATAATTAGCTGAGATCTTGTCCCTTCTTGTATATTTTAATGGCTTCATAGATTAATCTTGAATTCTTCTTGCAACTTGGCTTCTCCACAGATGAGTTATTGTTCTTCATTTTTTTTGTTTTAATGTAACAAGATTTCTATATTGTGACATTTGAAGGTGCCATGATCTTTCGTACAGCTGGAGCTATAAGAGCAGGGCTTTAAACAAACCGTATGTTCTTGTTTTCTTTATTTTTTTTCTTGCCAGCATTTGGCTATATTGTTTATTTTGCCTCTTGATCCTCTGCTTGGAACAAAGAGGCAGGAAGAACAAGTCATTTTTGGGCCACGAAAGGTCACTCCAGAACTACGATCATTTTTTAAACTGCTGCTAGATCTGAGTCATGTGCAGCCCTTATTTTACTATTGATGGGAAGCTCAGAATCAGATCACCCAATGACTTTGGTTTTTCAGGCATTGCAATACATCATTGTGCAGGGTTACTAGTTCACATGCTCCGTGAATTTTTATGTGTCATAATCTGAAAAGAAAAGGGAAAGGTCTTTTTGAAACTGCTGTCTTATTGTATCATAACTATGGCATCTTAGAATAGATTTTCTTATTTTGCATAGTGTCTAGATCTTTATTATTGCATTTTTTTAGCACCCAAGGAAAAGATCCAATAAGAAAAGGGAAAGATCATTTGAAACTGCTGTGTTATTGAACCATAACTGTGGCATCTTGGAATAGATTTGCTTATTTTGCAATGTCTAGATCTTTATTGCATTGTTTTTAGCACCCGTGGAAAAGATCCAATTTGGTGCTGTTTTTACGTCCCAAAGGTTGCTATTTGATATCTTAGAAGTTCTATAAGAATCTATCTAACAGAAATTCTGGAAACGGGCCAGCAGGCAAAAGTATTGGTGTTAATGTGACAGGAGATGATGATGATTGCTTGTTGGTTGTACTCCACAGTCCTTAAGGGCAGTTAGTACAGGAGATACATACAACTGGGAACATAACAAACTGACTCAAAATACCCTTTACCAATTGGAATTTTGGGAAGCTTATAAAAATGTGTAAACGGCAAACATGTTGGTGATGCGAGCCCCCCACCCCCCACCCCAGCTTGATTTGTGGAGGTACTGACAGTCCTTTTTGAGTTCCCCTAAAGGACGTTAAGACTTGAGTTCCATCCACCATGTTCGTGCAATCCTCTCTGTTTCAGTAGCAGTTTATTATCTTATCATATTTTCTTTCCAGTAATGTTCCAAATGGTCTTGTAATGCCCCGTCCTGTATTATTGTTAGGATAAACCCGTGCTATTCTTGGTTTCCAACAACAGGTTCTTTTTTCTGTCTCCATAATGCTTGAATGGTGGAGCAATCCCTTCAATCATTGTAAACAGCCTTCAGGCACTGGCCACTCCAACCTCTGATTCGCTTGACATACAAATCGTGATCTTTGACAAGTCACTATCTTGCCTACCAACTAGCAGTTGACATTTTCTATCCTTATAATGTGTGCATCAGCAGACTGAGCGGTTGCTGTCACCACAGGTCATTCCCAACCATGGCGATCCATTCTTTAATGCTGATTACATTTGAAAATTCTGCGCTTACGGGTTTCCTCAACCTGGTCATCAGTATAAATCACCTCAAACAGCCTGCATTTTTTCTTCATCAAGCACATCAAGCAGCATAGGGCTTCATATCACTTCTACTATCTTTCACATTCCATACTGATAAAAATGGAGTCTGGTGGAGTGATTGCAGAGCCAAGCTGGAGTTCGCTCGATGTACCATTGCAGGCCGAGGAGTCGGAGATAATGGAACAGCTGCTTGGTGGCTTCCCCTCCAATGGTGAGGAAGATCACCAAGAGTTTCATTGGCCTATTCAAGCTTCCAGTTCATTTTATTTCCATTGCAATGCTAGTGCAAGTACATATAGCTCCATGAGTAGCAATGGTCCTGGTAGTCTCAGCCTTATTATGCCATCTGAACATGGGGGCTACTATTTAAGTGACTCCTGTGCTGCACCACTGCACTTAAACATGGTTCAGGATCAAGGTGCAGCTCTGTTCATGGATTCCATTCTTAACCCTTCTTACGGTAGTTGTGATTCAAGCTGTGATGATCTTGGGGATTCAAGCATGAATCTGCTTGATACCATTGGTACGTCTGACAAGAGAAAGCACCTGGAACAAGGCAAAGTGGATGGCCGCACAAGAGTAAGTATTTTTTGCAATTATTTTACAACGAAAATGCATAAGCATTGTTTTTTGAAATGAGTCCCAAATGCAATGTGGATGCTGATTTGATGATATTTACAAAATCTAGAGTCGGAAATATGCAAAGAAGTCTGATTCTAAGAGGGCCAAGATGGCTACGCAACGGGAAAATGGACAAAGCTTGAGTTCTTGCACCTTTGAAAATGACTCAATTGCTTCTCAAGGATGCCCTGTTTTTGATAAGCTGGGTGGCAAGGCTCAAGCTGACCGGCGGTCAGCAATAGAGTCCCAGAGCCTCTACGCAAGGGTATTATTCAAACTCACTGTTAAGGAACAATAAGTTTTTAACTGAAAATTGTCATTTCCTTATGGTGTTGTTAACTGGATGTAGAAAAGAAGAGAGAAGATCAATGAGAGGCTGAGCATATTGCAGAACCTTGTACCAAATGGAACCAAAGTAAGATTCTGAATGAAGCATCATTTGCAATAACTATAGGCTTCAAAAGAAATAAAACAACTCATTGGCAATATTTGTGCCGTATTGCAGGTAGATATCAGCACTATGCTTGAAGAGGCAGTGCAGTATGTGAAGTTCTTGCAGCTTCAAATCAAGGTGAGGCCATTCGTAGTTTAGTTATGTCCCATTTTGGAATGACCCATGGCGATGTGTCACGGAACTGATATTTTTTGTTACTCTCTGCAGCTCCTCAGCTCTGATGAAATGTGGATGTATGCTCCGATTGCATACAATGGGTTGAACATTGGAATTGATCTGAACCTCTCTCAGCATTGATAAACTTTTCCTAGCATGCTGGAGTCGCAGAAAGTTTGGCATATTCTACTTACAACGTTATTCTGATTCCTAGACTAACAAACACTTTTGAAGTCTTTTATTACTGACAATGTTCGGGGTCTGATCAATAAGCCATTCTGGGTAATCCAAGCTTTTCGACGAACATGAAGGTCGGAAACCTGTTCAGTTTTTTTTGGGCAACCAGCCTGCAGTTGCAGAAGAATTAGTTTGTATGCCCACAAGGATATGGCGAAAGATGTGTAGTTATTGTACACCGGGTGAGGCTCTGAAACTTGTCAAGACAAGAAACGGCAACCAGACTGTCGTTTCATATTTTTTTTTGTTTGCTCTGGTAGCAAATTTCTCTGTACGGATGAAGTAAAGCAACTTTCTTTTTTTTTTTTTTTGCGAAATAAGTAAAGCATATTTCTGTGCTGGGTTTACCTGCCACTTGGAGTTGGATAGGTATAAAATGCAGTGCAGTTCAGGATCGTGCAACCTACTAAAGGTCAGTTAATTCGTCATAGCAGTTGCAAATTATTATTTGTTGTCGTAAAAACTCCAATTGTAGATAGTATTGTTCATGAGAAAAGGTGGAATGTCTTGAGGATACTATATTATCTCCGTCATTGGGTGTTAGTGGAACGTTTTTATATGTGCCGGCTATTGATCATATGTAGGCGCGACTGATTGTCTCATTATCATCTCTTCTTCTATCTATAAGAAAAACAAAGGAAGGAGATCAGTTGGCCCAGCGACACTCGCTCCTAACATAACTTAGCTAAGAACGGTTGCTAACCGTTCTGTCTCAGCTAACTGATCACATTTCTTCCAAAAAACAACTAACTGATCACATTATCAAGGTAACAAACCATCTTCTGTTCTTGACATCTAAGTGATGATGCCTCTTGAGCATAAATTGGATTGTCCGGCTTATCTCTAAACCTGGTCGGTGGGGGCTTTTTTTCACTAATAGTATAATGTCAATGCTAATGCTACGGTGGTGTCTACAAAAAATAAATCATAAAACTAAAAAAGAACTAAACCTGCCGCCACTAAAAAAAGAATCAACAGCTCTCACATGGCCTTTGCCAATGCCAATACAGCTTCTTCAGTTCTTCTTTCAGCATCCCATAACTTGATGACCTGTGTACAATATGTCACACTCAAAAATAGGTAGCGCGAGAAAAGCATTCAACAGTGAGCATCTAGTGTGAAACTGAATAAAAACAAAGTTGATAATATATAGAGCTAGAAAACTCATTCAACTCTGAACATGAACAACCGACTAACAAAAATCACCTATTACATAAGTATCAAAGTGAAGTTTCAGCTCAAATGAATATATAGATAGGATCGAGATCCCAGAACCATCATTTTTCAGTCAAGACCAAGTGTGTTCAAAATTTGCCTCACCTAATTTAAACATTAAAGAAATGTATTAAGAATTTTCCAGAGTCATCTAGGTGGAAAACATGAGGAGAATAAAGACAGAGATATTATAGCAGAAGGTGCCGGCTATTGACCATATGTACGTGCAAAGTGCAGCTGATTGTCGCATCATCATCTCTTCTATATAATAAGAAAAAGAAAAGGAAGAAGATCAGTTGGCCCAGCGACACTCGTGCTCCTAACATAATTTAGCTAAGGACGGTTGCTAACCGTTCTATCTCAAGATAACAAACCATCATCTTCTGCTCTTGACTTGCACCTAAGTGATGATTATGCATCTTTTGAGCATAAATTGGATTGGCAGGCTTATCTCTGAACCTGGCCGGTGGGAATGGGAATGGCTTGTCATTTTTTTTCCCCGCTAGTGCGTTATGCATGTGTTGAATGGAATGGCTTGCTTGTCTTGACAGTTGACATCTACAGTACTTTTTTAAGCAGAAGTTGGCATCTACAGTAGTGGGCCGATGCTTCCAATCCTGTGGCTGAGGGCCCAATAAAACCAAAAAAATCTGTATAGTAAACACCTGAAAGTAGGGTTACATCTTCTTCCTCGCGCAAGGCCCATGTTGTCCGGCTGGTGGGCCTTTATCGTGATGGGCCCAATGTTGTGCCGAGCAACCCACTGTTGTGATTTGTCAGACAGAGACGTCTCCTAAAATCAACACTGGTGTGGTGTTGATGACGTCCAGACTGAAAATATCTGCAACCCTTAATTTCTCTGAAACTTATGGCAAGCTACTGAATAATAATAATCTCACATAAATGAATGACACTGCAAAACCCTGTGTGCGCACCTCTGTATAAAACTGTAGTAGCCACACCTGAGTTGATGTATATCGCGTTTCGGGAGAAAAAAAAATAATCTGCAAGGATGTCGCGGCGAAACGACGAATCAATCTCATTGGTTGCTTCTTCCATTTGTTAGAGGCCTACAACTCGGGTCTTTGTGTCATTGTGTATGCCCTTGCCCTGCCAGGTAAGGCAGATACTTTGTTGTTTGCACTTAAACCCATATTATATGCTTACATACTGAACTGAACTGATATATTCCGATGTGTTTTTAAACCTTAGTTGTTTAGGTAGAAGGCGTGCTGATCTTGTCACCCCGAAAGCACATGCTGCATGCTGAATCCCAGTGAGAGATGCGCATACGTACAAAAACAAAAGAAGATGGCATATTCATATTCATATCAGGCATGCTGCTGATGAATTCCAGTGAGCAGTGGCAAAAGCTGATAAGCTAGCTCCCATCCCCTTGCCACCAGAAATATAATAAGAACATAAAGTACTGTGCAGTGTGTACAGCAGATATGAGATACGTACAGAGAAGTGGTGGTGGTCCCTCTCTGTTGCTACAATTCCTGCTGTTAAAGAGGCGTTTAAGTTAACAAGCCATATCTTATCTTATGGATCGCCATGGGTTTACAACGCTATCAAGCAGTGCAGCATTGGGAGAGCTGCTAGACGGCATGGATCCATTGGTTCCTCTCGCCTTCTCGACACGAGCGTATGTATATTTCAGTGCACCAAATGGCGTCCGTGCATATGTCTGCACGTGCTCATGCAGGCAGGCAGGCCGGTCAAACGCGACGCAGTGCAGAAGCAGCATCGTGATTGCAGGTTTGCAGTGGGAGATTATACTAGTGAGTTTTAAAGTCCAATGCAAAACATGGGGTCTAGCCACTTTAACCTACTGATGCATCAGACGGACAGACGGGGGTCGGTAATAGGCGTGGATGATGCATGTCAACTGTAAAGCCTGTCTGAAACCACCTTATTCAGCCACCCAACTAACGTGCAGCCTTTTAAGTTGTTATGATCGCTAGCTTAATTATTCCATCTCTACCCGTCAATTAGATTCAATTCGCGTCGGTTCCAACAAAGCTTTTTATCAAATGTCTCCTCCGCACAATCTTGACAGCGTCGATGAGGATACATGTGTCATTGCGTGGTTGGACGAGGTATGCGTCTGACGTTGTCGTCTTCTCCGGGGTCGAGGATGGCAGCCATGAGGTTAGGGTTTTGTGGGCAACACGATGGAAAGCCTCCGTTGTCGAAGCGGCGGAGGACAACTAGTTTGACATCCTCTGACTCGGATTAGGGAATGGAAGGGGCACACAATAAAGAGGCAACGTCGGTGGGGTGTGGACGGAGCGGCCGGTGCAAGTAACTCATTCGCTTTAGAGAAGAGGAGGACAAATTGGAGGGGTGAGAGTGTCCTTCCTCCACTCGGTACGTTCATGTAGACCCAGGTGCATGCTCCTATTTTCATTTGCACGAGCGTGCCTAGATTGAGAGTGGGGCCAACGATCCCAGCAGTGGCTCGCCTTCCCATGTACGTTGACATGGCTAAAAAAGCAAAATATTTTTTTGAAGTGCTATAATTTTGAAACCATGTAGCTATTTGTAATTCCGTTTGCACCGGTGTGTTCTAAGTGACGAGACGAATAAAACTAGATCCCACTTCGATATGTTTTGAAGATTTTTTTATTTTCTCTTATACTGCTGTTATTTTGTGTATAAGTCAGATTTCTAACTTTGCATAGGTGTTTAGACGTGATAAGTCAGATTTTTTAACTTTACGGTGTATTAGATCACGTAAGTTAGACGTGTAAGTTATATTTCTAACTTTGCAACCTGTAAGATCACGTAAGTTATGCGTTCTAAGTTAGACGTATAAGTTAGAGAACGGAAGCTATGCGTCAGAATTTGCAACTTTACCTTTTCTTTGCTATAAATAAAGAACTTTCCAAAGAAGGAAAATTACGGTTTTTTTCCCATGAAAAAGAAAGATTTGTGCATGTTTGAAATCATTCGCCAGGAGCCGGTTCTCTCGGTCGTTCGTGAATCAGTGGCCCGCGTGGGGCGTCACTGGCTAGGAAATAATGATAGTGGTGGCGGAGCAGTGTGACTCGAGGAAGGAGAATAGTAGAAAGATTAGAGCGTTGGTACCTGTACTAGTGCTCGAGTGCAGATAAAGTATCTCATTCTTTCCATGCTTAACTTTTTATAAGTTGTCTTGGGTTGCTACATATACATGCATTCACATCTATAAAAACATGCACACTGACCCTATCTCTATAAACACCTTAAAAAATCGAGTTAAAAGATTGAGATTGGGGAAGTCATCGCAATCAACTAGTTATTGAGAGACACATCACTTAATACTGAAAGAAAAATATTATTAAATTCTAAAATAAATCTAGAAAACTGAGAGCACTCACTTTAAGTCGATTACTTAAACTCAGGCAGACAAGTTCTGCCATAAAGAAATCAATCAACTAAGCAAAGAACCTCACTTGATATACGACTCCTTTTTAGTTTGGAACCCTAGCCTCTTATTTTTCTTGATTAATAGCTAGTGTGGGCCATCTAAACATTTTTTGTACTGATATTTAAATTAGAAAGAAAACCTCTCTAGTAGGGACTAAGTATATATTAACACATTCCTATCAGAGCTAAACCTTTCGACCATATCATTATTGGCCGGACGTAGGCAGTACTCTCTTCGTTATTTTTTAATTATCGTTTGCGCTTCTTAAAATATACCGCCGGCTATTATATATTAAAATATATTAATATTTATATTATATAATTAGTATCATTAGAAAGATTTTTGATTCTAGTATTTTAATAAATTTATTTAAAAATATAGATGTTACACGTATTTTTTATAAATCGAGTTAAATATTTGGCACGTATACCAAGTACGGCAATTAAAAAACGACGGAGAGAGTAAGCGCCTTCGCCGTTTGCCTTTAATTTGTCTAGCAACAGATTAATCGGTTTACTATATATAGAAAAATGTCTTGTGTCAAAAAGTTGTCTCGTTAGAAAATGACAGATAAATAAAACAAGTTAGGCTCAGTGCGTCAGAATGGCGGTGGAGACAAACTTGCTCCAGTAAGTGCCAGCGCAGCGCAGCTAGAACTAGAACTACTAGCGCGCCACCTTTTTGGTTTGCTTGCTCTAGTGTCTCGAGCCTCAATGGCTCAATGCAATGTTCCCGACTGCCCGTGCCATAATTTGGCATGGAGGTAGGCAGCCCTGGCTATGACTGCGAGTTGGTGACACGGACAGGACATGACCGAACATTGGCTTCCATTTCTCCAGACATGTTTGCTTACTTGTCCAATCGTGACAGTCATACTGTACTTCCTCTTTCTCCGTCCCAGAAGATGTCACTCGAGAAACGTATTTGCGAGAGGGGCACGGATTTCTAACGATATCTTTAATGAGACAGAGGGAGTACCTTATACTAGTATCTCTAGTCAGCGCGCAGTCAAGATGGTTTCTAATATCGGCAATTATAATTTTCAGCGCATCTATCATATACTCTCTCCGTCCTTAAAAAAAATAACATTATAGAAAGCACGTCAGTCAATATTTTTCAACTTTAACTATATTTATATAAAATACGTGTAATATTTATATCTCTAAATAAATTTTTTTTAAAACTAGACTTAAAGATCTTTCTGATGATACTAACTATTTAACATAAATATTTATATATTTTAATATATAATTGCCGGCAGTTTAAAAACGTTGACTTCTCGGGAATCGAGAATGGCATCTATTTTAGGACGGAGGGAGTAGACCACAGCGAAATTAGCATCAAATAATTTTGTGAGCAGTCAAGGTTTTAAAGTTTGACAAAAAAATATAAAATAATTAATGTTTATGGTGCGCAATAAATATCATTAGATTAATAGTAAAACAAATTTTTAAAATAACATACTGTAAGATAGAAATGTTGATAATATATTTTCTTTAAATCTAGTTAAATTAAATTTAAAATGACTTGTTGAAAAATGGAGATGTGTATTTATTTTGGGATATTTTCTGTTTCAATACAAATTAAAAAACGAGGGTTGTTTGAGACAAGCGTGGTGTTTGTGCATGGGGTTTTTATTTGGAATGCAATTTCTTGATAGTACTCCCTTCATCCCAAAATAGATGTCATTCTCGTTTTTTGAGATGTCAATATTTTTCAACTATCAATAATTATATATTAAAATATATAAATATTTAGGCTAAGTAATTAGTATCATCGGAAAGATATAAATTTATTTAAAGATATAAATGTTACACGTATTTTCTACAAATCTAGTTAAAGTTAAGAAAGTTTAACTTGCACGCTTCTTATAGCGTCATTCTTTTTGGGACGGAGGGAGTATGTTTTTGGCTACCTATCAGGGAACTTTATTTCGGTCTTGGCAATAATCAGGAGTTAGTTTAAATTTCAAAATACGTTGCCAAAAGTTTCGTAGCTGATCAATTTATTGTATTAGTATTTGGCCAATAGAATGAGTCCCCACTTATGACTTTCTTGTTTGCTTATGACTTTGTTACCATGAAAATTATTTGTGTACAATTATTTAACTTGATCGTTCAGGACAATCTGTCAGTTAAAGGCCACTGGATGTGCATTGTCGCTATAATGTATGATTACATGTCTGATAGCATCTGCTTTTTAGACATTTACCCCGATGACATGCTGGGTGTGTTAAAAGAAGTCATCCCCGTGATGTTAATCCCAAAGAAAACTGGACTAATAATAAATATATATAACCAATGAGAGGAAACAAAAGTTATCGAGCCGAAAAATCAAACAACTTGCATATCTATATCTCCTATAAAGATAAATCCAACTAGTCAATCTCTAGCACACTTCCTTGTATCACGTCATCCACTAATCCAGCCAACATACCGCACCATAAATCTGTGTCCCACTAGCCTAATATTCTCTAGCACATTCTTACGCCACGTCATCCATTAATCCATAAATACATCTTCTATTTCTTATAAGTTAACGTTTTAAACCATTTAAGTTCCTCCATCTTGCCCGGGGCAACACATGGGGAATCCACCTAGTTATTAAGGTAACTAAAATTCCACCTATTTTTATTTTGGTTGATAACTTGTAAGGCGGGGCACAATAGGTACTGAAATCTAACTAAAATGTGATGATTAATAATCACATATATCATGGCTTTCTTTTGTGCTTACATATAGGTTCAGATTATATCAAAATTATGAAGTTTGTTTTTGCAACGAATCAAAATTATGAAGTTTCAACTGATTAAAAACAACGTACATATATCATGGCTTTATTTTGAGCTAACGCCTGGTCCATCACCTATTGGGTCTAGAAATCAAAGGTGTCGGTGTATAATATCATGGTTTCAGTTAATTAAGTCTTGTTTGAGAGAAGGGTGACACCAAGTACACAATTTTAAATGCTTACTAAAGCTACATTTTAGCACTAGGTGCACATTTTACCAAGTCAGCATTACTTTTTGATATAGTGGATGTAGCGGTCATGCGTCGTTCTAAAGAGTAATGGACAAGAAATCATTTGGGTGTTGTCATCGAAACCTAAATACACGAAACCTTCGTCTCATCGTATACCTCAAAGATGAAAAAGACATGTAAAGGCAACAACACGAGTGTCTCAAAGATGGATAGTGGGTTGTACAGAAGGGAAGGTCGTCATATATCACTGGAAGCTAAAAGCTAAATGGACAGGCTTCTCTAATTTTTTACAGTGTTAGGCTTAAAATGAGAGCCTCAAATACAGTCTTGTCAAAATCATTCAAATCAAAAAATTGACGTAAAAATTAGATTCAAATTGGAAGTAAGAAGGATGGAGACAAAAAAATGTAAATTCCATCGACTCTGGTTATCTCCTTCACCACAGGCCAACACCTCCTTCACGTTGTCTATAAACCGGGTAGGAATCCTTGCCCTGTACGGTGACCTTGCTGAAAGGTCGCGGGTAATGATTCTTGCATAAATCACAACCCTTTGTGCATGGGAAGTTGGGATTAAGAAATTGACATGACCCATGCATCATATGCTTGGTAACTATATCTTGTATAGGTCTCTGAGTATTTCTTGTTTGGAAGCTGGACTTAGATAAGGAGATCATATGTGCGCTGTTCCGGTATATATTTGATCTATGTGCTGTTCTTGTATGTGATCTTGTACTTTCTCTGCAAGACTAGAAAAAAATATGTGCATGGTAGACCTCTCGTCTAGAACTCCACAACATACACATAGGCCTGAACCTTTCCGCCTTGTTTCAACAAACTCCGCTTCAACTCTTCGAGCTTCTCCTTGAAGACACATATAATGATTTATTATTTTAAAATTTCACTGTTCTAGAATTAAGTCTTTTTCAGGACCGAGGGAAAGTAGTTATGGAGTAGCTAGGACGTTGATCGTGCCAGAGCTCAGGCACTTCGCACATAATAACACAGGCTAGCTAGCTAGCATAGAGGTAGCTTAGGTCAGGTACCAAGAAAATAGATCGATCGGCAAATCTCGGCGTCGAAGTGCAAGTGTGGTCCGTGGCCTGCCTGCATATGTTTCATTTCATCTAATCTACCCTGGTAGCTAGCGGAACTCTATTTAGGTTTAGTTATTTGCTTGATCTTTCAGACAATAAACCTAGAGGCCGGGAGTGTTTTTTTCCTAATAATTGACTAGCTAAACCTTTTCTAAAAAGAAATTCCTCGCGTGCAATGCATTAATATTATTCCGATTCATCCGTCTTTGGCGCTCGTATGGAATAATAGTACGTCATGCTCTGATGGCAAGCATTGCCATCGTTTCGGTCAGCAATCACATGGCAGCTAGCTAGTAGAGTAGAGGTAGAGCTGTACTTACCACTACAGGAAACTGGTGCTTTGCCGACTGCAAAAATCTTTGCCAACTGTTTTCTTTCGACACTCGGCAAAGAGGGCTCTTTGCCGACTAGAATCTCAGGCAGTCGGCAAAGCAGGCTTTGCCTACTGCCTGGCTTTGCCGACTGCCAGGCAGTCGGCAAAGCCAGGAAGTAGGCAAAGGCCGGCCAGGGCCTGACGGCATCCACGCCGTCACCTTTGCCGACTGCCGCACCGTCAGCAGTCGGCAAAGGTGTAGGCTTTGCCGACTGCCATCCTGTCTGGCAGTCGGCAAAGACTCTTTGCCGACTGCCACAGATGGCAGTGGGCAAAGAATTTTTTTTTGATTTTCGATCCCAGTTTTTTTGTGTTGTCTTGCTACACTAAGTACATCCCAAATATCAAGTTTGGGGTCATTTTGATTTATTTAGCTATATTCCGTTGATTTTTTCTGTTTTTTGATTTTTTCCGGCAACTCCAGATTTGAACTGCAGGTACATGAAATAATGGAATCCGGTGATTCAAAAATTGATATTCATGATGTTTGGAGCATGTTGAGGCCGTGTACAGGGCCTCGCGTGAAATTTCGACCGTGTTGGTGTCGGAACACGCCGAGTCACGCGCGTGGAAAGTGTTTTTAAATTTTATAAAATCCAAACGGAGTCCGAAAATGACAAAACCTGACTACATGTCTCGCCATCGCATGTGGAGGCTATGGTAAAAAATTGAGAAAGTTTCAAGCAAGTTGTGACGTCGCGTGCCTGAAACCCACGCATCTCCACATGTGATCACAAGGTAATCACATGTGGAGATATCTAGGTTGTAGACATTCGACGTCTCAACTTGCTTCGAACATTCTCAAATTTTTATCATAGCCTCGACATGCGATGACAACACACCTCGACAAGTTTCGTCATTTTCGGACTTC
>CM041628.1:35260567-35287256 GCA_023333625.1 Bothriochloa decipiens
TGACTCCGGCGCGGCGCCTGCCTGTGCCTGCCTCTTCAAATTTATTAACAGGTCCCTCCGATCCGGTCCACCGCCAGGTTTCCCGGCGCCGTAACAAGAATTACCATTACCATACCCATAAGGCCATAATGGGGGAAGCAGCAGAGGACCGCTCGGCCGGCTGCTCCTTCTCCCTCATGTGCCTGGAGGACGGCGCCGACCTCGATGCCGGCGGCGGCTCCGCGGCGGAGAGCGCCGATGACGGCGCCTTTCTTTACAGCGACGCCGAGGGGGAGGACCAGGAGGAGTACATGGACCACCTCGTGTCCAAGGAGAGCAGCTTCTGCTGCTCCCCGTCCTCCTCCTCGCCCTCGCCCTCGCCCGTCTTCTCCGACATCCCCGACGCCGGCGCCGAGCCGTGCCCTTCGTCGACGGCATCATCCGACGAGTGGTTCCGTTCGGCGCGCCGCGCCACCGTCGAGTGGATCTTTGAGGTGATCGACCGACCGACCGATTGATCGATTCAGCACAAGCATCCATCTTTTATAATCATCAATTCCTCTGAGGCTCTGACCACCGCCGGCCGGCGCCATTTTTGCAGACGCGGGCTTACTTCGGCTTCTCCCCCCGCACGGCGTACCTGGCCGTCTCCTACATGGACCGCTTCTGCCTCCGCCGCTGCATGGACACGTCGGCGATGCCCTGGGCGGCGCGGCTGCTGGCCGTGGCGTGCGTGTCCCTGGCGGCCAAGATGGAGGAGTACCGCGCGCCGGCGCTGTCCGAGTTCTTCCGCGCCGACGGCGGCGACGAGTACGACTTCTGCAGCGCTTCCGTCCGGCGCATGGAGCTGCTGGTGCTGTCCACGCTGGGGTGGCGCATGGGCGACGTCACGCCACTCGACTACCTCCCGTGCCTCTTCTCCAGGCTACGCCGAGATGGCGACGGCGGTGGCGGCTGCGGGCTCGTCGCCGCCAAGGCCGCCGCACTCATCTTCTCCGCCGCGGAAGGTTAGCCCAATTGCTGCCAGCCGCGTTCGCGCCTATTGCATGAGCTTGCCTGGGAATCTGAACGCGTTCATGTCCGTGCTCTGTTGTTGCAGCTGCCAGCGTGCTGGACTACCGGCCGTCCACCATGGCCGTCGCCGCCGTCCTGGCGGCTGCCCACGGCGCCATGGCGAAGGAGGCGATGGAGTCCAGGATGAGCAGCCTCTCTCCGTCCTGCCTGCTCGACAAGGTCCGTGCACTTGCTCCTCGGCTCCTCGCACACGCACTCTGTTTCCGACACGCCTTGGACTCATGAAACCTCACATCAATTTCTCCCGGTGCATGATCAACCAGGACGACGTGCACGCCTGCTACAGCACGATGCTGAGCTCGAGCTCGAGCTCGTCGTCGGCGAAGCCAAGCACGCTGTCGGCTAAAAGACCACCGCCGCCGCCACCCAGCTCCGGCTCGACCTCGACGACGTACGGGTCCGTCGACGCGGCCTCCTCCTCGTTCGCGGCCGCGGCAGACAGGGACAGCAACAAGAGGGCGCGGCTGGAGCCGCTGCCGGCCGTCGTCGGTCCATGAGAAGCACCGCCGGGACACGACCGTTTTTTCGCCGGTTGTCCTGTGCTGTGCCGACTGCCATGCAAGGGCCGGGACCAATCGATCTTCTTCACCAAATGTACTGTAGTTTTTTTTTTTTCCCAGTTTTGACTTTTGAGTTGTTTGATTGATCACACGCCGCGCGCGCGCACTGCTGGGAAACGGTGACCGGCAGTGCCACGGTGTCGCTGGAAAAACGGTGGCCGGCAGTGCCACGGTGTCGGAGATGGAGGTTTTGGTATGGTTCCCTGTGAGGACTTGTGAGATTGATGAAGACGGCGAGAGAGCACGGAGAAAAACAAAAGAAAAGGACAAGAAGTCAAGTCTCGAGCTTTCCAAAGGAGAGGAGAGCTCGAGGAAACCCCGAGTGCGACTGCGCGCGTGCCACTGGTGCCCACACCCACGACGCAGCGCAAGTGAACTCCACTGCGCGCGCTGCAGCAGTAGGGCCGCCGGCGCCGGCCATCCTCCACGGTGGTGGGTGGTAGCTGCAGCGTCGCAAGCGAGCGCCATGGCCCATTGCCTGCCGAAAGTGGTGGATGTGTACATGGACATGCCCTGTGTGTGAAGATGGTGACCGAGGGGTGGTTGTTTCCTCCTCGCAGACCTGTACTGTACCGCGCTTTACCACGTGATTCTCTTGCTCTTTCTCGCTGCTACACGTCGTTACTTGGTGCTACTGCGGTGTCTTGATCTGTAGCGAGTTGTAACTGTAACCCTACATGGCTACATGGCTCTGAGAATTGAGACGCGTTGGGTATCAGAATTTTGCTTGCCTGGTCTGGTCACCGTCCCGGCTACGGGATCTGATCGAGCTAGTAGGTCGATGGTGCTCCATGCAGAGACATGTACTAGAGCATCATCTGGCACTGCCGTCCAGTTCAGAACTCAGGACCTTTCTCGCATCCTACCTCCTTTCGTTGAGCAAGATGCAGATGGCAGCAGCCAGTATCCAAAGCGGCTTTTTCTGCAACCTGGGTCTGCCATGTTTGGGTGATCAGTGCTCATCATGATGTTATTGTTACATGCGATGGTCACAAACTCACAACGCAACGTCCAAATGAACTGTGGATGGAGCCTTTTCAATGTGCTTTCGGTATCTCCGGGGACGGCGCCCACTCACGTGGGGGATGAATGAAACAATGCAAAGAATGAACCGGCCCGTCGTCCCCAGTGGATGATCAAGTTGTTGTTGGAAAAAAAAAAGGGGAATTCAAGCTGTTCTGCTAGACTGTCTTTTCCTTTGCGAAACGTGGATATTCATTCATTGAGCCAAACACGATAGGGCATATTTGAATGTCCATGTATTTACTTTAATCTACATGTGTTGAAGTGGATTGGTACATATAGTTTGAGGGAGACACATGTGCATCCAAACAAGATGTTACAAACTCTCACGTCTCTTTCATGGTCCCTCTAAGCGCCATCTATATCTTTTTCATTCCTAAGGACGGGATTACTCTCCTATTTTCGCAAACACAAAACCCCTCAACAAGCTCGCTTTATTTGTCTCATGAGCAAAAACCTTCGGTCTAGAGGAAAAGTCTCCGGTTAAAATGAAGGGGCTAAAGTTTAGCCTCATGAGCTGTTTGGATAGAGGGGGCTAAAAGATGGTCTTTATTCACAGCACCTTTTAGCCTCCTTTAGCTTATTTTAAGGGGCTAATAGACTAATGGAGGGCTAATGCTAAAGATTAGCCCTCCCTTTTTAGCACTACGTCCGTGATCAATTATTGGAGCAGGCGTTTTGGCTTTACCGTGGCGGGCAACGGCGTCCGCTTGTGGTGCCACGCCACGGTAAATCCGGACGCCACCGCAGCACGCGCCAACGCCCGCTGCGGTAAAGCCATTTACTGCAACGGGCAACATAAGGCGCTAAATGGCTTTACCGCGGTGGGCGTCTTAAGCCACCCGCTGCTGTTAAAGATATTAACCGTAGTTGGTCAACTTCTCATACTCCTCGCCCCGATACATGATGTAGTGGTTAGAGCAGGCATCGAACTTTCTAACTTTCATCGCCACTGGCCGGATCAGCTTCTTCGCCCGATATGTATTGGCTTGCACCTTGTTACCGCCAGTTGGGTACGTGGTAGCTAGGTAACTTAACAGCTAGATGAAGCTATTGTCCGACCAACCATGCCGGGCCTTCAGCATCAGCAGCTGGAGGTTGAAACGGAGCACCGTGCACCCATCCGGACATTTCCCGCTGTCCGGATACAGAGGATCAATTGACGCCTGCTTCATCTCTCTAAAATTCTCCAACCACTTTGGGCTGCCAAACACAACGTCGTCCTCATCGATGTGGTTCGCCAGGTCCTCAAACAGCTGCACATCCTCTGGTTCCCTCAAAGTAGCCTCCTCACCATCATCACCGCCATTGGCGCCATCTTGCATGCCCTGGAGTAGTTCGTCCACCGTGATGTAATCACGAGCTCGTCAGCGAAGGTGGCACGTGTGGTCGAACAGGATCTTGGTTCACCATCGTCGTCGACGAGCTCACTCCAGATGCACCGCCTCTTGCATCAAGCCTTCCGCCATGGGAAGTCCAGACCATGTAACCCTACATGAAACCGTGCACAATCAAATAAGATTGCACGGTACCATCTGGGTAGCCTCTCAAGTTCTCACTTCTCACATGGGCATGTGGTTGTCGTCCACTTCTGACTCTCACGGTGAGCTTTCACAACAGGCATGAACTTTCTCAATTCAACAAGGTACCGAGGATCAAGCACTCTATCGATCCGGTACACCCATTCGGACCTGTCCATCATAGTTGTACACAACATAGGCAGCAAAATAGAGAAGAATTAGAAAAAAAATTGATGATCTGCATCCAAAATCAGGAAAAAGAGAGAGCATTGACCAAAAGACACTAAAAGATAAGGAAAATAGAGAAAAAAGGGTGGAAGAGAGCTTTTATGCATCCATGGTGAATTTAGATGGAAAAAATAAGCTTCATCTCTCTACTCCATGGATCTAGGTCTAGAACTAGACAAAAGCCACTAAAAAGTGAGGAAATAGAGAAAAAGGGTGGGAGAGAGCTTTTATGCATCCATGGTGAATCTAGATAGAAAAAATAAACTTCATCTCTCTACTCCATGGATCAAGATCTAGAGATAGAACTAGACAAAGATGCACTAAAATAGTGAGGGAGATAGAGAGAAAGATGGGTGGGAGAGCGTTTATGTATCTCTTGTTGTGTTCTACTCCCCCAAATCAAAGCTCTAAAACTCAATTTGATGGTGTGGTAAAAAATTAGGACAAAACCTCCCCTCCCACGATTTGGAAGAGGAGAAGTCGTGAGGAAGAAGGGGCTGGCGGCGGCTGCTGCTTTTATAGGGGCGGGGAATAACCGCAACGGGCATCTTGACGTGCCCGCTGCGATAAATCACTATTTACCACAGCGGGCGCTTTATGTGGCCCACTGTGGTAAATGGCTATTTACCGCAGCGGACGCGTTACGTTGCTCGTTGCGGTAACATGTTAACCGCAGCGGGCGCCTCGGTGGCCAGCCGGCCGTGGCCGGCCACCGAATTACCGCAGCAGGCAACCAAGGCGCCCGTTGCCGGCCCGGTTTTGGCGCCGCTGCGCAAGTTCAATCTTGGCGTAGTGTAGCCCTGCTGTTTGAATCCCCAAAGTCTAAAAAAATGGCAAGAAGAGGGCATATTTTTAGTCCCTCGAAGAGGATGAAGTGACATTTGAACCCATATCCTAAAACTAGTTATTACACTCTAAGTTAATTGAAATCAATTCTTATGATGCAAAATATGTACCATACTATCACTGAAGTACTTGTGAAATATATTTTCGTAATAAACCTATTAGAGACATAAATATTTATACTACTCACTATAAACTAGATCAAACTTACGTTGACTTACATTAAACCTATAGTTGTTAAGAGGAGAATAGAAAACTAATCCTTACACTTAGCATCGTGAAAATCAAAAGGTATCGTACTATATGGCTTTATGAAACGACAGTGAGTGGCCGACAATGGTACGCTATGATGATTTCGGTGTATCCGGACACCTGATAAAACCTGATTCTGTTTCTTAAAAAGGACAGGAGGAAAGAAAAGATACCACGGCCAATGCCGAAACAAAAGAGTAACTAACATATTTTTTTTTTTACATAAAGGAGAGTAACTAACATATAAGTAGTGTGCAACCTTAATGTGATCGAGAGTAAACACTGACGACGGCGTGCCACCAAATACTGCATCTAAAAGTTACAAGCAAAATATACTATTGTCTGTTCTGGATCGATATGATTGATTATGAGAGATAGATATGGTGGTCGGAAGGAACAATAGTTTAAGAAAAAAGATAATTATATAACATGTAGCTGCTCAGTCACCAATGCAGTGAAAAACAACCTTGAAGACACGGTTCGGGTGAAACTTGGGAATTAATCAAAAGGAAAGTGAGGTGGGTTAAACAATAATACCCTGGCTTTTCTGTATATGCTTTGCACACATTAACAGGCCATTTAGAAACTGAACAAGTTAAAGATTTCATCAAACTAATATGTAAAAAACACTAGTAACATTTACTATGATGCATGCATATATCTCTCAGTGCGCAAGTGTGAATCTGCCGACCAGAACGGAAGAAAACGCAATTCTATTCTATATATACAGCTGTTGGTCCAAGATCTGAACTCTGAAGTCTGAAATCACAACTGAAAGCCTGAACAAAATCATGCGTTGCGTTGCCGTCGTGCGCATCGCATCAGCTGATCAGCAGCAGGGTATGGCCGTATGGCTGGGTGGCCCGTGCGTCGCCGTCACGCACACACAGCACACTGCACGGGCAGCTGGCGTGAGCACTGAGCAGTGTGTAGAATTCTGGTCTGGAAGGACAAAGGAATAAAAATACAGAGGGCACGTCCTCCTGTAAACCACACGCCGACGACTCTGCACATAGTAGTACAGCATGGCATGCAATGCAATAACCCTCCTGACGAGTGACGACTGACACGCATGGTCAAGGAATCATTGGTGTCCTTGCTGAATTTGACAATTTCTCTTCTCCTCCTTCCTTTTCATCTTCCATCTGCAGGCTGCAGGGAAACTGTGAGTGACGGTCGCTCTGCCCGGCTGCGTGCTCCTTCATAATTCATGTCGTACCACTGGGCGGTGGGCATTAGCACTAGCACTCTGCAGACCTTATGGTTGAATTAGTAGACAACTATATGATGATTATTATCAGATTACCCCGTCCTCTTCTCTGTTTCTACCTTCTCCCTTTGTGGCCCAACTCCATTTGTTCATTCATTTGCACAATGACGTTTGTGCCATAGCCTCAGTAGAATCCAGGCATGGTTGAGTCAAATTAGGAACCGCACATACTCTATATGGAAGCGTTTGTCTTCTCCTTTTGACAAGGGCCTCGTTTAGATCGCGAAATTTCTAACTTGAAAAGTACCGTAGCATTTCGTTTATATTTCATAAATATTTACATAAATTTTTGAATAATAGTACTCCGTAAGGCGAGTCAGCGAGGGCCGAGGGATAGAGCAGTAGAATGACCCACAGAGCACAGTCCACTGACTGACCAGACTCTCGGACGGCTGCTATTCATCGAATCAGTTTTGCAGTCCACCCGGCCCGAGCACTGTTTTGTTTTGCAGTCCATGGATTTAATGGGACCGAAACCAACCAAACAGTCACCGTACAAATTCAGAAACTTCATTATCGAGATGGAGAAGAAAAGAAGCCTTATGTTCTTGTGGTTGTCAGGTTCTAATTCTAAGAGGCACTACAAGGGCTGAAAGAATGACGGCTATGGCATCCACATTAGTGTCGACTTGTAGCCAGACAACATGTAAAATGAGTTGGGTATTAAGTAGTCTCGTATCTAGCAAATTCGAAAAGAATTCCTTAGTGTATGCATAGAACAAAATTTATTCGAAAATGAGTTAGTACAACCCGCTCGCCTCCACCGTTTCAGCTGATAATTCATGTAGTGTGTTTTTTTGCCGCGGTCTAAGGCTCTAAGGCAACTTCTCTCCAAACGCGACAAGACGTGTATTGAACTTCTTTTTCCTTTAAAGCAATACGTGCATAAGCGCGTTCTCGAAAAAAAATTATATCAACAACAACTTGTATGATGATCTATGGCCATAGGGTTACCTCGGTAGTATTGATTACTTCTCAAAATGCAAGATGCGTATTTATTTTAGGACAAAGAAACTATTTATCTTGAAACCACAAAGAAAAAGTGTTGTAGTAACCTGCAAAAGGCAAACAGTAGTCTTTGATATCCATTTTGCACGGCAGGAATCTTTTTGCATGGGGCTCACACCTAACACCGCTACGACCCTGCATTAAGCATGAAGCTTCCACGGGAGCGAATATTTCAAGATTTAATGACTTTTGTGTTTTGGTGATAGGCAATGTTTTCGCCGACAACGAAGTGTTTAAGGCTACTTCATCAATCTTACGGATTTGCCAGCCTACTATAATGATTTTGCCACACTAGCTGCCTGCTCTGTCACAGCCAAACGAGTTGGATATAAAAAGAAGTTCGGATAGGTATACTTTTATTAATAAAATGGTAATTTGAGAATACCAAAAATAGAGAAATAGCACTAGGTCTTGGCCCACCTATCCTGCCCTTCAATGAGGAAGGCCCATCACAAGCACCGGGCCGATCTTTACGGACAGCACCGCCTCGTAGCCCATCACAGCTACGTGGGCTAAAAATCACAGTTGCTACCGCAACAGCCCACTGGGCAGTACAGCACGAAAGAGCCGAAGCCCACCACGTGCTCTTCCTCCTCGTCCTCTCCCCTCCTACCAGAGACTGCACCGCCGAGCTCAATCCCGCCGGCGTGCCGCCAGTAGTTATCTAGGCTCGTGACAACCTGGAGTGCCGCCGCCGGCTCTGTATCTGCTACTCCAGTACACCGTACAAGAGAAGGGTTGCAGCTCTGAGAAAGCGATTCTGATGCGCGTACGCCTCGTCCCAAATTGGTAACCTTGCTTAATTTCTTTCCAATACCAAGTTTCTTTATGGTTTGTAGGATTTCTGTACACAATTTTCCTCTAAAAATTTCTGTACACAATACTCAAATCAAGTGCTGGGGGATATATTCTGTAACAATGAATTATTACTGTACTACTGCACTTGTGTATCTTTCGAGTTGCTAGCTTGGACAAGTCATGCAGCCTCTGCACCAGCAGATTCCCTGTCATCTTCTTTTACTGAAAACAGTATCGGCAGTTACAGTACAGTGAGATGTCTTTCCATGAAGTTCCTTCAAAACTGATATGATTGCCTCTGCATTTGGTAGATGCCTGGTCTGTCAAAGAGGTTTCATGATGCAACGTGTGTATCCATCCAACAGTTCTATTCGCAAATAAGGAAAAAAATTGATGAAGGTAGGCTTGTGACAATGTGGCTCTATATATCCGGTAGCCTTGCAGTTCTCTGCTTGACTACTCTCCTCCCTGGTGCAGGCAAAGGTGAGACCATTTCCCCCCTTCTCTTGAGCAGTAAGAAAGTATGAGATCCTAGAACTGCTTTCATTTCTTCATCTGTATTTGCATGTACATTGAAACTTTTGCTTCGTTTTATGGCTACTCTACATTGATAATAGCACAGCCTATCTTTTCTTTTCTTCTCTTTTTTTTTGTTTGTTTGGCGAGGGAATTTCTTTGTAGGTTGTACTGCATATTCCTTAGGATCCTAGATTATAGCATGTTGCGGTAATGCAATTTTTCACATGTTTTCTTGAACTTGAGTGAAACATAAGCAAGAATGCTCCCCTGTAGAATTGTAGGTTCAGTAAACTGAAGTAGTAAACTCTCTCACTAGCTCACATAATCATTTCAAAGAAGAAAGGAGTAAATTAACAAGAAACTCATCTTTAAGGAGCCAAAGTACCTATTTTATGAGATTGGTTTCCTTGTTGTACACTACAAACTGAGTTACTTTTTATCTTATTGAAAGTTGCATCTGATTTATCATTTAAAAATGCAAATTTCAGTTGCCATGGTTGGGAGTGGTGCTACCCGGATCGAGAAATCTTGTGATACTTGCAAAAGATACTTGGACCATTTGGATGGAAAGAATCAAAACGTTAGATCCTTCCTCAGCCTCATGACTGCCAGTTCTAAACATAGCATGGTAAGCCTTCACAAGTTTGCTGTTCTTGCTCGTGTTCCTGAATACATTGTCTTTTTCCATTTCGTAGTGACATGATTGGTGCATGGTTTTGTACTTTAGTATCCTTGATTCGAGGTAGCCAAAACAGAAAAATGAATATAATTCAAATGCGACTCATCAAGTACTTTAGTGTTCTTGACACGTCCAAGCTTAAAACAAAAGCAAAATGAACATGTATATCATGCTGCCAGAGGAAAAGCTTTAGCTTGCCCCTTTGTAAGAGATTTAGTTCGTTTCATGTATTTGATCCTTCTCGCATATACCATTGATCACTGCTGAATAAACTAAATACCATCTGATCAAACCCTTACACATAGTTGCCTATCAAAATTTGTTTAGCTTTACAAACCTCTCATGGCTGGCAAATCCTGTCAGTTAGTCACAATAGAGTGTAATAATGCAAAGTGTATCATGGATTTCTGCCAGATTCCCTACAATTGCAGTAATTTTGTGCGGCACCAGCTTCTTTTGGACATAATTAATAGATATTGATATTAGCTTCTGCAAGGGCTCTGTTCCCCTATCGATCTTTACTACTGCCGAATTTGTACATGAAATGAGTATACCCTCTCTTGTTTTGTGGCACACTAGTTTAAAACGTAAGCAGATGCATATATGAAGCATCTTCTCACTGTAGAAAATACTTTACATTATACATATACTGTTTCTCTGTCTGTTTTTTCTCGAATACACAAGAGCACTGTTTCTCTGTCTGTTACATGAACAGACTCAATACTTCTTGCCCTTGTTACTATAGGTCGTGCCGAAGAGATTTGTGGAGCATTTTGCTGGAAAGTTGTCAGGAATCATCAAGTTAGAGTCCCCTAATCGTGGTTCATATGATGTTGAAGTTACAGAGCACTGTAACAAGGTAGTGTTCCAACATGGATGGGGTCAATTTGTTGAATCCCATCACATAAAAGAAAATGATTACTTGCTGTTCCGTCATGTTGAGGGATCTTGTTTTGAGGTTTTGATATTTGATCCCGATGGCTGTGAGAAAGTGTTTTCTTGTGCTGGTATAAGAAGTTCAGATTATGGTGATATCTTAAGCAGCTCTCATTATGAGACCACAGAATCATCAGCAAGTGAAAGATTTGTTAGGTGTCAGAAAGGTAGTTCCTGTCATAATGGGAAGAAAGCAAAAGTGGCTGCAGCATTTTCATCATCTAAGGAGTCAGGTTAATGTTAATTAGGCTACTTATACATTTCAGTTGATTTTATAATACTTAGTACTCATATAATCTGCTGCGAAACTTTGTACAGGAGAAGATATTCCATCTGAAATCAAATCCTTTGAGTCGGATGATCTTCAGACACCCCTCAGGCAAGGTTATATTTTGTCACGAAGTAGCTACCTATCTAAAGCACAAGAGGAGAGAGTAATTGCGCGTATCCAGGAAATTCAACCTGAAAGTACTGCTTTTGTAGCAGTCATCAGGAAGAGCTATGTTCAACCACGGTGTCCTTCTCTGGTAAGATCACAACTCGATCCTGTTGGATGGCAACTCACTTATCTCAATATTAACCTTTTGTTGGTAGCTGATTTTGTATTGCTTACTGCGGAGCATTATCCTCCCGATATATCAAGGAATGTAGCCGTTTTTAGTACTCAGGAACCTTCCAAACACTTGTTAAACAGATGATTTTGTTTCTTTTCTTGACAATTTGAACTGTGTTTTCTTTATCCTCAAGAGCCTCACATCATGTTCCATCTAATCAGATTATTCCTAAGGAATATGCACTTGCACATTTCCCACATGGAAGCACGGATGTCACTCTTCAGATGCCAGGCAAGAGCAAGAAGTGGCACCCCAAATTCTACAGAAGTAAAAGTGGAACAACGTACAGACTTAGGGGGCAGCAGTGGATAAACTTTGTCCGTGACAATCATGTGCAGGAGGGAGATATCTGCCTCTTTTTACCGACAATGGCTGGGAGAAGATCCACATTTACAATCTATTTAATTCACGCAGCATCAGCTTGTTCTAGGGATGGATCTGGTAAGAGGGGAAGCTTAAGATGTCAAAAGGAAACAGCAAAGAAGGTTGGGACATCCTCACTGTATGAGGAATCAGGTTAAACTGTTAAGCCATCTGTATTTTTGCATCATACTTCTTTTATTGTTGTTGCTTTTACAATTTAATATAATATCTTAGCAGGAGAAGATAGTCGGGACGGATCTGGTGAGAGGGGAAGTTTAAGTCGTCGAAAGAAAACAGCAAAGAAGGCTGCATCATCAGGTTAAAAAACTGTTGAGCTATTTGTGTTTTCGTTCATACTTCGTTTATTGTTGAGACATAATCATAATATCTTAGCAGGAGAAGATGGTCTGTCTGGCTACGAATCTATCCAGTCAGATCATGTCAAGGCATTCTCAGAGCATGATTATGTCACGGTGCCACCTAACTGCAGAACAAGAGGAGAAAATAGTTTCTCTTGTCAAGAAAGTTCAACCAGAAATTCCTGTCCTCGTGGTTCAGATAAAGAAGAGCATCTTCAAACGTCTTTACTCTAGTCTGGTAATATGCACTGGTATTTTGTTGTGTAGTGAGTTACTCTATGCCATTGAAGTAGTCTCTTCCTGAATATAATTCTTTCAGTACTAATTCAGTGCAAACCATCACCAGTTGTCTTGTTGCATTCAGGGTTTAGGTATTGTAAATAAACAATGATATGCTCAAGTTTTGATTAGACTTTGAAACATTACTTACATTCAAAAAACTTTGAAACGTTACTTTTTTTTTTCACTTGTCAGTACATCAGGACTATCACTTTCTTTATTTTCAGTTGAATGAGTGGATCAAGTTCATTGCTAGATCTGCCTTCGTTTAAATCTTTACAAATCGTTTTCCTATCTGTTAGGTCATTTGTAAGGGTTATGCAGCACAATACTTTCCTCAAGAAAGCCAATCCATCACACTTGAATGCCCAGGAGGGAAAAAGTGGCGTTC
This sequence comes from Bothriochloa decipiens, assembly GCA_023333625.1. Taxonomy (NCBI): domain Eukaryota; kingdom Viridiplantae; phylum Streptophyta; class Magnoliopsida; order Poales; family Poaceae; genus Bothriochloa; species Bothriochloa decipiens. Next base: position 35,273,263 of record CM041628.1, read on the forward strand.
CAGGCTCTATGTTAGACCTGATGGATGTGGATACATACTAAGCACGCAATGGCAAAATATTGTCCGTGATGATATATGCCTGTTTCAACCGATGCCAAGTGAAAAAGGTTTCAGAGTGATGGTCCATCTGCTTTGTGAGCCAAGCACTCGTTCCTCTTCCTGGAGTGGGCATGCTCATGGCTTACGCAGCTATATAGAAAGAGGAGTGACATCAACTGCGAACATTCATGAGAAATCAGGCAGTATGGACACTTTCCACTGTTATGGTCTAAGCATGTAACATATTTTTGTTTTGCATCTTTTTGTTCTGTCTGATGATGATGATGTGGAATCCTTTTTTGCAGGTGAAAATTCTGGATCATTGGACCTGCATAAGTGTCAAGCTGTGCAACAAGGTCATCACGTTTTGAGTGACTGCGGGGGGCCTTCTAGTTCTAAGCCTCCTCTCTATGTTGTACTGGGCGGCACTTGCTTAACTCCAGCACAGGACAAGGCAGTGCAACAGAAAGCCATGGCCATCAAGGCTGAAGGGTCCACTTTTGTGGCGACCATGAATAACAAAATTCTTGGCTGCAACAACGAAGCTTTAGTAAGTCCAAATGCTTCAAGTACATGCATACAGAAAAACCCAAGGACAGTACATAGGTATTGGTTGAGCTTATTACTCTTCGTACCTGGAATGTGATACAGGATTTCAGCGATGCCGCTGAGTATCTTCCAGACGGGAAGCAAGCTCTGACGCTCCGTCAGCAGAGTCAGGGCAGGGCGTGGCGCACAGAATTGCACAACCGGCTGATGCTTGCCACTGGAGAATGGCGCCAGTTTGCCCATGACAATGGCCTGGAGGACGGGGACATCTGCCTGTTCGAGCCGATCAAGAACGAGAGGCTTGCCATGCTGGTGCACATCATCCACCGCCAGCAGTACTCTTAACTAGCTGTAGCTGCCATTCTGTTCATGGACTCAACTTATGGTAACTTTTCGCGACCTGAAGAAAAGTCGTTAGTGTGGACTGGTAGATGACTGCTAGCTGCGCTACTGTCACTACTGTTAAAAGAATAAAGTTAGGTGATGGCGCTGTTACTGTTAGTGATCAAGTACTTCGAAGTAAACTCCTGCTCATGAATCTTGTGCGTTGTATCACTGGATCTGTGCGTTTGTGCAGGAGTCAGGTATTTAGTAGAACGAATAATTTTGCCACGCTACGCGCCCCGTTACGGCCAAAAGTGTTGGTAGAAATAAAATAAAATAAATTCGGATAGGGTTATTTTTAATAATAAAATATAATAAATTGAAAAGATAAAAAATAGAGAAATGGCACTGGTTCTCGGGCTCTCGGCCCTTGTATGAGCAAGGCCCGGATCTGTGTTCGCCTTTGTCAGTAGCCTAAGCCCACGGCCAATCTTTACGGACCGCACCGCCTCGTGGCCCATCACATACACGTGGGCTAAAACCCACCTCAACAGCCCACTAGCACTAGAGCCCGAAAAAGCCCAAACCCACCACGATCTTCCTCCTCCACCAGTCCTCTCGGCTCGCCCCTCGGGAGGGAAATTCCCCGCCGATCCCGCGCACCATTTCGAAACCCCGCCCAATGCCGCCCGCGCGCCGCCGCCCCCGCCGTGGCGCGACCCCCGCCGCCGCCGGCGACGGCTCCGTCCCTTCCTCCGCCGTCGACCTCCTCGCGCTCGCCGCCACGCTCATCCCGGCAGCCGCCACCGCCGCACTCAAAGCCCCGCCCCAACTCAAGCAGCTCGTGCACTCCCTCCCCGCCTCCCACCCGCTCCTCCTCTCCCTCCCGCAGGCGCTCGCCCTAGCCCTCAGTCCCCCCTCCGACCCCGCCGCCGGCTCCGCTTCCGACGCGCCCCCTCCTCCGCGCCCCGCCGCCGTCCTCCTCCACCTGCTCGTCACCCACCCGACCCACCCGCCACGATGGGACGACCTCATCTGCCCGCTCGCTTTGCTCCACGGCCGCCTCGCGCTCCTCGCCACCGCCGACCCGCCGGTCGCGGCCCTGGCCGCCTCCTGCTTCGAGCTCGCCTGGCGCGCCGACGCGCCGGGGCGCGAGGCCCTCGTCGCGCAGACGCTGCCCTACCTCGTCGCTCTGGCGCTCACCTCCGGCGCCAGCGCAAGGCCGGTCCTCCGCCGCCTCTTCGCGCTCCGCGACGCGCTGCCGCTGCTCGACTACGACGACGACCAGAGCATCTCCGACTTCAAGATGCTCCTGCTGCGCTGCTTCGCCTCGCCGCTCTTCCTCAAGGCCGAGGAAGGGAGGAAGTTCCTCGCGCTCGTGCTCGGGGTCAGCGAGGGGATCGCCAGGGAGGGGCTCGAGCTCATCAGGGCGGAGATGGCGATGACGAGGGGCAAGCGCGCCGCGGTGGTAGGCTACGCGGAGGTCATCTTCAGGGCGTGGAAGGACGGGGGCTGGGTCAGGGGGGAGGTCGGGGAGGCGTTCCTGCAGGGGATGGTGGAGGGCGCCGTACACGCCAGGACCAAGGAGGTGGCCAAGGCGGCCAGGAAGATCCTGTCGCCTTTCGTCCAGCAGAGGGCGGTTCCTGGAGTTGAAAAGTTGGTGTTCCGGCTTGCCGAACCTGTGCTGTTCCGTTCGTTGCAGGTATATAACTAAACCTTGTCTTCTCCTTCTCGTGGTGGTTTGCAGTGTGTGTGTGTGACTACTAATAATTCCAGCAGGATGAAATTGGCAGATAATAGAAACACTGAATGGAGTTGCTTACTGTGTCAATTATATATTATTACCCTTCAATTGAATTTAAGCAGAAGACTAATAGGATGCAAAGTTTTGACATAATGCTTTCACATACTAGCTTGCTCTGAAGAATACTCAAGTAGCCTCTGACATAACACATCCCATAGTTTACTGAACATTGCTGACGCTTAACTTCCATATATAAGCTTGGTTGACCACAACATAGTTCTTAAAGGCACTATGCGCTAGTCTGACAGCAGGGTGGCATCTAGTGCCCAATCGCATTCCTGGAAATCTAAGTGGTGCCGTTTTAAGATGCCTAATCACATGCTCCATTCGTTTTAATCACATTTTGTTAGGTTCTTGACTTCACACATTAAGAAGCTGAGAGCTCTTTCTTTACTATGATACACATTAAGGAGCTGAGAACTTATTCTTTACTATGATTAGGTTTATTAAGAAAAGAAATGTAGGGTATTATTGGTTACTCTATGGTACTCTAATAGTATGTGTAGTGTATTATATTCCTCTCATGTCCCAAATAAATCATGAAATGTCCATGCCATGAAAAACTCGATAAATTAAGTTGAATTCAACTTGATTGTTAAAACTGGACTAACTATTTGTTTGGTTTTCCGCTTTACAGTTCATCATTGAGCATATATTATGTTATATTAATGATGATATCTGGCTATTTACATTTAGCCATATTTCTTTGCCTTATCTGAACTGGATACTGCTTGGCAGGTTGCCAACTCCAATGTCCGCCATAATGCTTTGCATCTTCTATTAGATTTGTTTCCACTTGAAGATCCAGATGTGACAAAGGATGTTAATGATCCTCTTCTAGAGAAGCAGTTCTTCTTGATAGAGAAGCTCCTCATGGATGTATACCCAGAAATAAGAGCAGTTGCAGTTGAAGGAATCTGTCGTATTCTTAACCAATATTGGGAAGTTGTCCCTGCCCCCACTATTTCAAAATTTCTGAGTAAAATTGTTGATGACATGTCCAAGGATTCTTGCAATGAGGTTCGGCTGTCAACACTTAATGGTCTCATATACGTGCTTGGCAATCCACAAAGTCATGACATACTGAAAGTTTTACTTCCAAGATTAAGTAATATGATCTCAGATCCTGTTATGTCTATCAGAGCTGCTGCTGTTGATCTTCTTTTAGCTATTCGTGATCTTCGATCATTCCAATACAATAAGGTATGGTACTTTTTACAAACTATGCTATGAACTTAAATAGCCTTAATATCTATAATTTGTTCCCTTTGAGCATATTAGAGTGTTCTTTTTATATTTTCAAGAATGCTGTTTATACTCCTTTCTCTGTTGCAGGTTGTTGGTCTGGGTACTTTATTTTCTTCACTTGCAAACGATCATCCCCGCATTGCTCAAAAAATTACAAAGCTCCTCATTTCTTCTTATTTTCCATCAAAGTTGAGCCCAAAAGAAGCATGTGGTCGCTGCATTGCACTAATCAAGAGGTCACCAACAGCTGGGGCAAGATTTTGTGAATTTGCTCTGTCTGAAGGGTCACCCCCAAGGTCTATTGTTGATCTAGTCAAATGTTCAATTACTCTGGCATTATCACAAACAGGACTTAACTCAGATCAGATTGATGGTCTTATTATTGCTTCAGTCAATCTCATAAAAAGCTTATCCGACGAGCGCTCTAGTTTGGCTGCTTTGCGAGAATTCTTTGCAAATGCGAAGTTAAGGTTGGTCCTAAAAATTGCTGTTTCTGAGGGTGCTCGGGCTGCCCTTCTTAGTATAGCTCCAGTTGTTTTACCTGATGATCTATCTGTGCTGCATGAGGAATGCATGGATATAGTTGCGAATGCTGCTAGGATTTCAAAGCAAGAAGAGTATCAGGAAACAGTGCTGGAAGCACATAAGTTGATAGTTTTGGGTGACTGGTCTGATGAGCTGTTTGAAGCATTGACTAATACTCTGCAATCTAAAGCCTCTGATTTTGCTGAGATCTATGGAGTTGAACCTCCTCCATGCCCTGTTGCATCTTCAAGAAGGAAGAAAGGCAAGGCACTTAAGAAAATACCGGTACGTGACAATGTTGTTGGAAAGGGGTCATCCAAATCAAAAGTCAGTAATGAAGAGCTTGCTATTGCAGCAGGGACAGCATGGCAGATCAATGAAATAGTAAAATCTAAAGAGTTGAGAGACGCCTTTCTTCAATCTTCTTATTCAGAGATTGCATTTTCTTCCCTGAAGGTCATTACTCAAGTGTACGTCGAGCAGTGCCTATTTTTGGACTCTTTAGACCTTGCACCTGTATTGGCCTATTTGAGTCTGGCTACATGTAGTGACCTTCCAGATGTTAATCAAACTGGAAGCTGCTTTGAGGTGAGTTTCAAATTTCCACTGCACTTGGATCTCACAGTTTCTATTAAAATTTTGATAACCAGTAATCATGAGTTAGAATCATTGTGAACTGGTAATAAAATTTTCTAACTGCACTTGGGTTGATAGCTTTCTGACAGTTATGTATCAATCATGTTTTCCTTTTCCATTCTATTGTTAAAAGTCTACTTTATTTGGATAAATTTTTTACTATAGGAAATTTCATTTTTTCAGTCCTCAACTGCAAATCAGTCATTGGATCATCTGCTCAATTGTTTTGGCAAACTTCTAAATGGAACTGTTAGCAACCCCCCATCAAAATCGAACAATAATGGAAAAGCTTCACAATCAAAAGACCAGCAGAAAGGAGCATCTGAAGGTATAGCTACAGAACATTTTACAATTTCTGATGTGAAAAATCTATTCAACCTACTGTTATATTTTTTTTAAAAAAAAATAAACAGAATGTTTGTGTTATCTTCTGAAACATGCAAACGAATGTAATTAACCTATCCGTTGTTAGCAATATCAGTGTATAATGTTACTGCTGACTAAGTGGGTGATGTACTTAATGCAAATGCAGTGAAAGGCACGTTTAATGCAATTATGCTGGGCGCTTCAATTCTCAAGTTTATCGTTGACACAACTATGAAGCCAGTCAATGATGATAAAGTAAGGTGCCTCAAATTTGCATCATCCTACATAAAATATACAGTATCATCCATAAAAAAGCATCAGGAACAGAGTTCATCTTTCAAGGGGGATGATCTGAAGGACGCTTTGTTGCTTATACGGAGCTCCTTTACATACGCAGCCAAGCTACTTCATTTGGTTTTATCAAGCACACCTGAGGAGTCAAGCCCTCCAGAGGAAGCCTTCTTCCTTGCAAATGATCTTCTTGACCTTGTGCCTGCTGTCGAGTCCTTTGCTGGCTCAAGATTTGCACTCAGCATAGTTTCTATTCTGAAGGAATGGCTGCCTATTCTCTTGTTGGGTCTTGTATGCCAGTGGCTAATTGGACCACATGATGAAATGGCACCCAATGTCTTCCACTTTGCTGACTCTGTTTTACCACTGTGGGTCACTGCCGTGGCAAAGAATGAGCTTCTTGATTCCAAAGAGCCTGGCCAGGATGATGAAAGCAATCTGGTTGCAGAGAGTGAGGACTCACTGTTATGCAGAAAGCTAGCAGAAATGATGGCAATCCTCTTGAAGAAAGGAAGCCCCAGAATCCTTGATTGCGTGAGTGGAGTCCTTCTGTCCACTTTCCAGTTCACGCTGCAAAGATCAGAGTATGACATTGTCTTGGGCATGACTTGTTTTGTTTGTGACAAGTTGCTAGGGAACAGCTCCCTAGCATTGGAAAAGCTGCAGCTTACCCGTGACTTTCTTCGTGAGAATTTCCTTGAGATTGATAGGTATGTCAGAGATGAGCTTGTTGATGATGACGATTCGAGGCAGCAACTGGAGAAAGCTAAAGCGCTGATAAGATCAGTTCTCACTGATGTTTGATTGATGTACATACCAGTTGTAAGCAACAAATTGGTGTTAGCAACTCAATAGTATTACTTAGCTTTTTTAAAAGAAAATAGTATTGCTTAGGTATTATGCATCTCTCTTTAAGCATGTATATTCATTGCTGTCATGGTAAAGCCCAGGGGCTGATTTGCATCACGTTGTGTCATTGTTCAACAAAGGCACTGCAGTGACCATGTGTGATTGGGGATAGAAGAGCATTTCCACTGACAAGTAGAAATCAGAAATAAACTGTTTGAATCAAGCTTGAGATATAACTGTTGTTGCGTTCAAATTTACAGTCCAACTGACACGTGCATAACTTATGTACCATTTCCACGTTCTTGTAGTCTACCATAAGCCATTTCATAATACCAAATGGACGTTACTGTATACAAGTCAACCCACAAGGCACTATTTGTAAGGGGAAAAAAATTGGACAATTCGATATACATATACAATTTAGTATACGACTGAGAACCAACCTGTTCTGTATTTATGTCGCAGTCAATCCAACTGTTTCTTCACAAATTGGTGCTGCGCTCCTATTCTTGTAAGGGTTACAATAGTTAGGAGTCGGTAAAACTGATCTATTGCTCTTAATCTACATGATTATGATATTTGTCAATCGTCTCCACGAGGTTCCACAGGAATCAGTTTGGTGGCAGCAGCAATGGGCATCCCCAGGAGGCCAAAGAGAATGCTGACGAGCCATTGGAGCTGGGTGAGAGGTGCGGTGTTGGCAAACTCTCCCAGGAACTGAACGAGGATGAACTGGAAGATGATGGTACCCGCGAGGATGCACATGAAAATGGAGTTCTGTGGCAAGCCCTTGATAACATTGATCTCTTCCATGTCTCTCGAGCTTATCTCATTGAACACCTACATGGCATACACAGATTCAGCACCGGAAAGCTATACTGTTAGAAACAAAAAGGCAAAAAAAATTGCATCATTATCCTGTCTTTCCAACTCTAACTGTAGTTCTGTTTCTTGTCCTGTACTCTAGAATGCCAAACCAAGGAATGGCTCTCCTCATTTCTGCCCAGTTTCTCTTATCTCTTGTACTTTAGTCTCTATTGAATAGACTACAGTAGACAACTAAGTAAGGTGAGGGTTTTGTGATGTTTGATTTACCTGGCAGAATACAAAAGTGTTGAATATGATTGTATTTAGAATAGTATCAGCTTCAGAGCCTTCAAGCCCAAACATGTATTTCCCTTGAGTTTGTAGATACCAAATGACCACAAACTGGAATATTGACTGCCCCACAATATTCCTCCACATCACGTTTGTGATGAATTTCCCTCCCTTTCCAACTGGTGATTTCTTCATTAAGTTATCATCAGGTGGTTCAGTTGCAAGTGCAAGCGCTCCTAGGGTATCCATGATCATGTTAACCCAAAGAAGCTGTACAGCTGTCAGTGGAGCATCTCCTGGCATGAGAACAACATATCATAAGATGGAGAGGTCACAAGTTAACACTACTGAATAAAACTTCCTCCGATCACAATGAGACCATTGACAGTCTTCAATACGACACTGACTAACAATATCTAGAAAAATACATTATTTTAAATGGAAAGAGTTCTACTTATAGAAGTATTTTTCTTAGTGAATCTAGCAATGTCAACCTTTTAGTGTCAACCTATATAAAACTTTAAAATCAAATCAATAATCGAAGTTTAAAAAGTTTAGCTTAGGAGTTAGAACAAACCCAGATGGACTTATTACCTGTAAAGCATGCAGAAGAGAAGTTAACCAAAAGTGCGACAACATTAACAGTCAACTGGAACTGCACGAACTTTTGGATGTTGATATAAACAGACCGTCCCCATTTGGCAACTGTTACGATGGTGGAGAAATTATCATCAAGAATAACAACATCAGCGCTCTCTTTTGCTACCTGCGTAAAGCAATTTACAGAGTCTGGGAGTAAATGTTTGTACTCTGGAACCTACGCAGATCATGGAGGATACAAAAGAGATTATTTTCAGGCCCCCCGCACCCCCACCTTCCCAACACACACACACAATGGCAACCACAACCAATAGAGGATGTCACCTCTGCATATGTTTATTTTATTGAATTGTTATCAGAAAATTGCATTACAACAACAACAACAACAACATAGCCTTTTTTTCCCAAGCCGGTAGGCTATCAGAAAATTGCATTGAAACCCATAAAAGTTATCGATGCTTGTAATTTTTAAGGTTTCACAAAATATTGTCCTAAATGACATGTTCATGTGACTGGAGGAAGTAGTTGAACACTGATACTTGACAAGCCATACATACAGGCCACTGTTTATTTGCATCAACATTGCACTACATCATATATTGATGAAACAGACATCATATGTTTGGCAGCCTCTATTCATTTTAGTGGAGGGCCTTGATAACAGAATTTTATACTTCTACCCATGGGCTTTCCTCTAGGAAATTCTTATTGAGAATGCAGATATTACCAATGAACATATGTGCAAACTACATATTACTGACCACTCAGTCATGGAGTAAATAGATGTGACTTCAAGAAGGAAAGAGTATAAAGTCAAGATTCAGGTCTACGTAGCTTCTAATAGATGAAATATTTGTAGGCTCCAAATATCTTGAGGATATTATACTCATTGCTTAGTGATATTGTTACCTCAGTTCCTGCAATTCCCATGGCAAGTCCAATATCTGCCTCACGTAGTGCCGGTGCGTCATTTGTACCATCACCAGTCACGGCAACAACCTCATTAAACGTGGTACGCAAGTGTTTCACAAGTGTATGCTTATCAAGTGGTGACGATCGAGCCAGGACCTTCAGCACACAGGCATACTGGAACATGAGGATTTCCTAGTAGATGGATAAAAACTTATCTAAAAATAAATTATTAGGTACATAGCAAACCTGCATCTTTGGAATTAACTCAAGGAGTTCTTCGGGATTTTTCTCTCTGAACTCAGTACCTTCAATGGCAATACCATCCTCAGTAAGTATACCACATTCACGAGCAATTGCCTTTGCTGTATTTATGTTGTCTCCTGTAACCATTCGAACAGCAATGCCAGCAGACCGGCAAGTTGCCACAGACTGCCTGACACCTGGACGAACAGGATCTTTGATCCCAACAATACCAATGCATGTGTATCCTTGTAGCGGTATTTGCTCATCGATGGAAAAGCTATCATCCATTTCCCGATAAGCAAGGCAGAGTGTCCTGAGTGCTTCTTTAGAAAATGTTTCAATGATATCACTGAGTTTCTTTTTAGCTGTTATATCAAGTGCAACAATAGTACCTCTGGCATCTATGAATTTATCACAGGCAGCCAAGACTACTTCTGAAGCACCTTTACAATGTGCACGGTAACCTCCACCAGGAAGCTTGAGAATGGTGCTCATCCTCTTTTTTGTTGAATTAAAAGGCTCGACTTTAACAATCTTAGTTTCCTGCCGTTTTTCTTTGAAATCTCCACCTATTGACAATGCAAGGTCCAACAAAGCAGCCTCAGTTGGGGTCCCTAGTATCTGACACTTCCCATCTTGGTTAATCACCACTTCACCAGCAGTGTTGTTAAAAATGGATTCCAGAAGAATTTGCAAAGCAAATTCTGGGAGTTTGGAAGAAAAACTTGAAAGCACTGGTGGATTGGTCACTTCCATGATGTTTCCACATATGCAGGCCTTCATGACAGACATGCGATTGGTTGTAAGAGTTCCTGTCTTATCACTACAGATGATAGTGGCTGAGCCCATAGTTTCACAGGCAGCTAACTGTCGTACCAGTGCCTTCTCATTCATCATTTTCTTCATTGCAAATGCAAGGCTCAATGTCACTGCTAATGGCAATCCCTCAGGGACAGCAACAACAACAATTGTGACTGCAATGGCAAAATGCTCCAGTATCTCCAGTACATCTCCTCCAGACCAGCTTAAAAGAAGCCCATCAGCATATTTTTGGGCCATTAGCCCTTGCGAGAGGATAACAAAAGTTAAAAGGGCAAAAAACAGACCGATATTTCCAATAGTATTTGCAACTCCATTTAGTTTACCCTGCAGTGGAGTTTCATCATCCCCACTTTCAGTGATGGCAGCCATTAGTTTACCCCACTGCGTTCGCATCCCTACTGCTGTAACCAGCATTTTGCATGACCCATCTAGGACTTTAGTCCCTGACAAAAGAAAAGGGCTGTCTTCATTTATGACAACAGGTTCACTCTCACCAGTTAGGCTGGACTCGTTGATCAATACAGAATACCCCGAAATAAAGAGGCCATCTGCAGGAACCTGATCTCCAACAGCTAGGTGGACAACATCACCAGGAAGAAGACCATCTATCATTATCCTTTGTCTGAACCCATCTCTGGTAACCTGAATAGAAATTTTCCGTTTCTCTTTGTCCAGATCCCTGAATTGCAAAGACTGCTGATAATTGCTCGTTGCAGTAACAGAAACAACCAGGAGGATACTTGTAAGAATTCCAATGCCATCATGGGCACCACTCGGCCACCCTTCTGTGGCAACGCCAACAGCAAAAGATACAAAGGCGCATGCTATAAGAATTACAAGAGTAGTATCTTGCAGCGCCTCCCACACAAACTCCCATAAGCTGCGGACCTCACTCTCCGTGAACTTGTTCACTCCATACATGTCCTGCCTTTGATTCAGGCTGCACTCATCTGTGGTGATTCCATCAGTTAACGACGTTGCCAACTTGTCTGCGATCCCATCCAGCTGGCCAAGCGCAGCCAACTTTTCAGCGTCACGATTTTCAACAATTGATGCTAGGTCATCGGCAGAGATCTGAAACCCAGCAGCTTTGACACCTCCAGGAACAACACACTCACTCTGAAGTGAAACACCTGAGTAGATGTGGTTCGGACAACATGCTTAGATAACAGCAGCACTGAGGACCGGATTGAGGTCAGAAAATGTGACATCTTGGAGTCCCAAGTTATACGATGAAGCAAATGAACCATTGCACTATTACCATGTTCGCTCTGCAGCGTGGACTTCGATACAAGCATAGCAACTGGTAGCTTCTCCTGCCACACAGAGGAAGCCATGAGTTTGGCTACAGTAACCTGAATCTTTTGGGTGATACGAGAGATTTTAAGAAATAACTTCGAGTGAGAATCTGTGGCACTAAGAAATCTCAAATAATTGTTGTCATATCATTTGTTACTCCGGGGCTCTGGGCCCATAAAAAAACTTGTGATGCTGAAACAAAAATATGATATGATAGATGATCATCGAAATTAAAACAGCTATAGGCAGGGTGAGAGATACGGACACGGTGGCCGCGCTTTCCGAGGTCGCCGGCGGGGAGGGGCCCGAAGCGGAGGCGGCCGTGGGGGCTATTTGGCCGCCGCAGCGCAGCCCCTAACCCCGACCGCGGCCATGGGACGTGGCGGCCGGAGCAGGGAGCTGGTGCTGGTGATGCGCCGGGGAGGGGGAGGGGACCCGGCCGAGCGTCGACGGCGCTGGGCATGATTGCCGTCTTCCCCTTTCCTCCCCTTTGAGCTCCCTCTTGCTCTTGCTCTCCAATTCTTGCTGAATTTTTCTGACCACGTGCAGGAATGAAAGCTGGCGGGCGGACTGACAGGTACAAGCACTGGATACTTCATTCTCCTGTCCGAAAAATCTCACTGTCCCCCAGTTATTGGGAGGATATTCTGTTTTATTTTTTTAATGAGGCACATAATTATCGAATCATGTATGATCAAGAAAACCATTCAGCTACATCACTCGCAGGTGCCTGAAATTTGTTTGTTTGGACCTCAGCATAGCAAATTCATATCCCTATATAAAAAAGGGAAAATTCATATGCTCTTAACATAAAGGTCCTTTTTCGTATAAAGTAATGGATTTCCTGTGTAAAATTTTAGAGTACATCATTTTCATATTGAATGACAATCTCTCTCAACAAAAGGAAAAAAAAAAGGAAAAAATAATAATGGGCGTCTTTACATGGAGCTGCCCTTTCACAGCTAGTACCGGAGAGTTGAGCTGATATTTACATATTTATTACTCTCAACAAGAATAAAATTTAAATACTGCTCTCGTAAGAATAAACTTACACGTACAACACTTGGCTAAGTGGGTAGCATACCCATAATTACAAAGTTGCCAGCAAGTCCTATCTTACAAGTTCTTATTACACTTTGTGAAGAAAGCGTCAATAGGAATATGTTTTCCTTCTTTAGAGGACTTCAGCTTCTTCTTGGGTGTGGGTGTAGTAGAGCATGGTCTTTCTGCCAGCCTGCTGAATCATATCATCTCTGAGTAATAATATCAGGAGAATAAAATAAAGCCTATACTACTATAGCAACATGAATCGTGTAGTAGGTTCAAAACATATTAACAAAAACGAAGCATGCATTAGTATAGCAGAAGGATGGAACCAGACGGATGAGGCTAAGTCCTACCAAATACTAGAGTAGCTTACACCAGTAAAAAAAACAAATCAACGGCCTAGTTCCTAACAGCAGCAGAAAACAACATATCTGAGTGAATGCCAAGACATAGATACCTCTCGTTTGCCATGTGTCTTGTACCATCCACTGACTCTTCTTGCTGGAGTGTTTGAGCCAAGTGGAAATCTGAATGTTCTAGTCTCTCCTCCTCAAAACCTGGAGGTAGTTCAAATCCACAAATGGAACAAATGTACCCGTCAATCCATGATTGCGGATCAGGTTTACTTGATGAAGCCACAGCCTTCGGACTGATCAAGTTATCAGGTTGATTCAACTTCTCAGTGGGCGCAACCTTATGAAAAGTAAGGTTCACTTATGAATTTGCGTATGAAGACATGGACAGAAAAGTCCACCCTGTTTTGTTAGCTGTGAAATAATGGAAATTCAGACAAACCTTTGCACTGGAAGACACATCATCTAACTTTGTTCCACCTAACGGGTTGCTTAGGACAGCCTCATTACTAGAATTGCTCAAACTCCTTTGTTCGGGAATGAAACCGCTCTCATCATGTAGGAAGAAATCCTGTTGATCTGTGGAAACACCTGTGCCAGCATCAGGTACCAAGTACTCCTCCTTGGATGTGAGACTAATAGAATCATTATTATCCTGCCCTGAGGTATTAGTGATACTCATTCCATTGACATTTGAGCTGCTGTTTGATGAACGAAAAAATATATCTAGTGTTTTTTGTGTCGAAGTAGATACATGATCCTTCTCATCATGTAGCTGAGACATCCGCAATCCTATTAGTTTGCATAAGGGTAACTGTCAGGCATGACTTCCTCAAGCAGCAAGAGCAAACAAATATCAAATGCAAATAACGCAGTATTGTCCAAACAGAATACATGACATCAAAATATACAACAACAACAACAACAACCAAGCCTGTCAGCCCCAAGCAAGTTGGGGTAGGCTAGATTTGAGACCCAACAAACCACCC
>CM041628.1:35297256-35403111 GCA_023333625.1 Bothriochloa decipiens
GCTACCAACCGCCAAGGGTTTTCCCTTCAAGGATGGATTCTCCAATGCCTCAACAGCAGCATAAAAGGCATCCATATCAGTGTGAAGCCATATCTTTGAAAGATCTCGTGATGCTTCCAACTCTAACATTTTCTTCTCAGCAACCTGAAAATTATGTTGTCATGTAGGGATAAATACATAAGAGAGGAAAAATAAAATGGCACCAGTAAGTACAGATTCTGTTTGATGCTGTGAAACAAAGAGCACTATATCAAATGCACAAGAAAACATTGATGAATTGACCACACTATTTTTCTCTTGTATTTTTGTGGTGTTTTATGACCATCAACCAATGTGTAGGAGACTGAATCATGGCTTACAAATTAGATGACCAAAAAAAATGACACACAGATCACAAAAGCTAGCATGAAAATGTGCTAATCCATACCTTCTGAAAATGTGATATGTCATTATCAGTCAATGCTACACATTGTGCACGGAGATGTTCAATCTTTTGTTTGGTGACTGCCTCCTTCCTCTGCTCGTTTTCGAAATATTTTGAGCCTTTGCTCATTTCATAGATTACCTTCTGCACCTTCTCTTTGTCAACACCCTCCATTCCTAATGCAACACCACCACCACAAGAGAACAATTACAAAATCTCAAATAAACTTCATACCATAGATAGATGACATTTTATACACATACATTGGACATGGCTAACAAAGTGTCTACTGGAGAAAAAAACAGTCCATATCACTGAAGTCCGATAGCCCTTATTGTGCAAAGGGGAAAAGGACAATGAATGAAGAAAACGAACAGAACTAATAGTGTCATATGCAAATGTTACATGTCTCTTCTTGACTCTTCTTATGGCGAAGTGAAAGGTCAGTTCCAGATTTCTTTCTAATATTACTTATGGCGAAAATTTATCCGTATAGGTTTCGTGTTAAGCCGGAGCCGCGTCCTGTGTCAAACCCCGGGAAACCCCAAATATTGAGCGAGCAGAGAAAGTGCGCCCGTACCAGCTTTGGCGTTGGTGTATGCGGTATGGTAAGACTGCCACGGCCGATCCCCTCCGCCTTCCGGTGGCGTCCCCGCCGCGGCCGACATCGCTGCGGTCTCCGACAAGGTCTTCACCGATCACCAGAACAGAGGGTTCGGGTGCGCGCGCGGGCGGGGAGTGACTCTAGTAGTCTGGTTAGGTTAGGTCTGAGATTACACGCCGGGCGGCTCGGGGCCGGGGCGGTGGCGGAGAGACGGAGCCGGCGGCTAGTTCCGCCGGCGGCGGCGCGCGCGCGAGAAACTGGAGAACGCGGCGAGGCCCTGTAGAAGCCACGGGATGTCAATTTTCGTTTTTTTCGAGTACGCTTTGTTTCCTTGAGAGAGAGCCTCCAGTGGAGGCAGAACTGTCTTTCCAAAACTGTGAGTATTGGTTTATGGGAGCATGGACCACGCATGAAACATCAGTTTTAATTAGCCTCTTAAAAAAGACTAGTGAACTAGTAGGATCTAATAATTTCTCTTTTAATTTTTATGTTTGATATTTAAAGATTATAAGAGATTAAAAATTAGTCCCTAGTTACTAGTTCCATTGTAACCAAACAAAGCATAAGCAACGAAAACTATATGTATCCATTGTCTTCAATTCTCCCTTCTAAATTACAAGTATAAGGCATTTTATCTTTTCTCTTAGACACAAAGTTTTTAATATATTTAGATATACGCTATATCTAGATACATATCAAAATAAATATATATCTAAATGAAAAGGTAAAAAGCATTATAATTTGAAATATAATGAGTAAATTGCAGGTTGTTCTAGTTTTCTAAGCTATATATCTAGACATAAAGTGTATCTATATATAAATTTTTATAAAAATTTATGTAAAAGAGAGAATGGTGTATAATTTGAAATCAGTGAAGTACTATTTAGAATGATAAAACCATCTCCTGCGACTAGCTAGGCATGGATGCAGGCGGAGTAGAATGGTATTTTAGAAAAGAAGAGTGTTTGACTAAATACAACTATGAATAGAAACTCAATTGAGTATTTGTGTTTGGTGGAATTAATTTGAAGCTACATGAGCGGATACAGTACGATAGAAATGACATTGGTTGGTTGTATGTAAGAAGTTAGGGTGCCCACCTCTCTTTCATACTTTTGTTTGGTGTTCTAAAATAGTTCTAGCTCTGTAATAGCATCTCCACCAGATTGACTAAATGCGATCCCCGTTTCCTATAACAAGTAGAGGGGATGGAAAACAAAAAAAAAATATCATCCTTCAATAGATCTTCTTTCCAATCCTCTTTCTGTTTTTCTTAAAATACCTGCTCCCCACCATCCTTCTATCCTGGTAAGCCCTATCCCCGCCCCCCAGCTATTAGAGACTTCGATGGTTTCCCATCCATCAATCACCACCACCAAAAGCAGAAGAAACACGTATTCCCGTAAACTTTGCAGGCACTCGCCCCCACCACCTACCTCAGTCATCTGGATGTCCTACCCCACCCGCTTGGGCGGTTCCACCGCCGCATCTATCACTGCCTACCAACCGACCACCATCACCATGCCGTGGGCTCGTGCCCCCCACCCCCACCCCCCACCCCCCCCCCCCCCCCCCCACACATGGCCGATTGGCCAACAATCCAAGGTCAAAGGAGAGCTCCAACCCTACGAGGTGAAACCTTATTAAGAGCAGGTACAGTAATGTGTTTTAGTCGGCGAGAAGAAGTCCATGTCAGCAGAAAAAGTGCCACGTTAGGAGAGAGGTTGGTGAGCCGGCGTTTATCTCTCCGCCAACTAAGACACAGCACACGAGGCAAAAAAGCTCTCTTGCAGCCTGATGCCGGCGAGAAGCAGGCGCTTGTTTCCTTCGTGAACCGTGACCATGTGTTCAGCCCAATTGAAAAACAGTAGTATTAATTGCTTGTGTACATGATACAGCCGGTCTCTCAACTGGTTTATTATACAAGTAGATGATATTGCTTACTGTAGATGACATGGCACCTTCATTTAGCCGGCAGCCAGCGAAATTATTAAACTTGCTCTAACTACCACCTCTGCTGCCGCCTCGTCCACTACCTTGCCCGCAGCAACCTTGCCGTCGCCCGCTCCGTCCACTGCCTGCCACTTGTCTCATCCCCGCCTCCACCTTCCGAGATTTCGGTGCACAGGGCACCACATTGGTAAACAAAGAGGTAATACCCAATAAATTAGTCAAAAAAATGAAAACTATGTTTGAAAACATATTAAAAACCTTTAGATCGATTGGATAACCCCTCAGATCGGCGCCAGGTGGCATGGAAGAGATTCTCCATGGGCTGGCATAGCTCATTTCAATCCGGGTTCGCTTGGATCTTTGGAATTGAATTCATTATAATTTAGACACATATTTGAACTAGACTATGGTCCTGTTTGGTTCCACTAGACTAAACTAAAATGAACTAAACTTTAGTCTCTTTTGGACTATACAGCCAAACAAAAGGACTAAAATAAAACTAAAATGCATTAGTCCTGTTAGTCCACCGGGCGCGGCGGCGGGCACCAGGCGGTGGCGCGCATCCTATCCCTCCCATCGGCTCTCCCCCATACGCCCCCGTTGGTCGCGGGATGCCCTTCGCCTCGAGCCCTTGATCCGCTCCTCCTGGTCTCACATCACAGCAGCACAAGCGTCAACAGTAGCAGACCAGCACGCCGCCAACCCTAGCTCGGTCTACGAGGAAGGAGGAGGGAGCAATGCAACGGCAGGTCGATGGTGTCTATGAGAAAGCCGCCACACCCGCTGGATCCGTCGATGTCGGCCGTCGTCGGGGGCGGCGGCAAGGAGGACGAGGTGGCGCGGCGGGCGCGGGAGTCGGCTGCCGCCGCCGCGGCCATGGCTGTCCCCGTGCCCATGCCGCCTGTTGGGAACGAGGACAACGAGGGGCCATGGAGGGTGCGAAGTCGTGCGAGAGCTGGACCGACCCCGAGCATGACAAGTTCCTCAAGGCAGGTTTAATGATGTTTAATGATTAGGTCTTGTTCAACTGCTTTAATAATGTTTAGTCACTTTTAGTCTTGGAAACCAAACTGGGATGACTAAAGTTTGGGATGACTAAAGTTTAGTCATTAGTTTTAGGCACTTTAGTTTAGTCACTGGAAACTAAATAGACCCTATATACTTGCAGCGGTATTTGAAATAAGCTTATTTGTGAACTTAAAAAGTTAGGATCTAATCTCCACTATAATTGAAAACTTCTCAAAGCAATTCTCTCCTTCAAAATCAATGACTCATAGCACGCCTATTATGGATTCAATGACTGAGATTAAAAAGTTAGAAGCCGCTTCCAACTCTCCCGCTCATTCACACGCCTCACCCCCGTGCCCTCCGTCCACCCACGCACGTGACAGTCCAGGTTCGAAACCTGCGTTTTTTTTAAAATTTAATCATTTTTTAATCAAAAAACAAAAAAAACCCTGTTTGAAACATAATTCCACCCGGTATCCCTTTTGGTCGCGCCAAACACTGTGTCGTGCCAAATGTTTTGGCACGACCAAAGGGGACATCGTGGCAAGGGAGTTGACCGGAACCACAGTGAATCCCACCCCGTCGCGCCACATGCATTGGCGCGACAGGCTTGTCGCGCCAAATGATTTGGCGCGACTGGGTTTTTAAGTTGGTGTACGAAAAAACATGCAACAAAATTATACGTTTAGTCACTTAGATAATTTTTTACTATGGTATAGCCACTTAGATTCTGGCTTAAGTACTACATTATACGTTTCTCCAAATTTTACTATGATTTGGACGACAAAAGATTTTTTTAACTCCAAAAAAATTAATAATACTACACTATGATAAAATATGGAATATAGTAAAAATTGGCTATGCCCAAGGGATAGAAAAAAACCACCGTAAACATGGTAAAATTATAGACTTCCAATATAGGATTTAGCTAAAATGTAAGTGACCAAACCATAGCAAAAATTTTAACTAAAGTTTACATCCTTAAAAGAGCACCACCCCGTCGCGTCAAATGATTTAGCGTGATGGGGTGGGACCCACGGTGGCCCAGTCAACTCCTTTGCCACGGTATCCCTTTTGGTCGCGCCAAAATATTTGACGGATGGAATTACGTTTCAAACAAAGTTTTTTTTGGTTTTTTTATTAAAATAAAAAAGATTAAATTTTAAAAAAAATCTGAAACCTGCTGGCTTCGAAAAAAATTAGTAAAAAAAAAGAAGAAATTGTCTCATCTCCTTCCTTCGTGCGGCTAGGGTGGCAGCGGCGGCGTCCTGCGCGGTGCACGCAGGCTGACTACGGCGCCTGGCCGCGGGGCTAGGGTTGCGCGTGGTGGCGGCGGCGGTGCCCCGCTCCCGCGGTGGCCCGGCGGCCGCTAGCCCTTCTCTCCCGCCGCGCGCGCATCTCTCTCTCGATGTGGCGGTGCAGTCGGCCATCGAACGTCGGGTGGCTTCGCTGGAAATCTCCTGCAGGCGCTTCTGTATCTGCAGGCGGCAGCGTGACTACTGCTTGCCTTGCCTGCTTCTCTGCTCCGACTTCGCTCCAGACTGCAGAGTCCAGATCTGGACGACCATGGCATGGGCAAGGCGGCAGCCACTGCTTCTCTGCCCCTTCTCCGACTACCAGACTTCAACTCCAGCTCGTAAGTTCCCAGCCGGCCATCATGGTTTCACTAGATGTGTACTCTGTATATTCATTAGCATTCTTGACCTCTAATGCAGAGATGTGGCCTGATTCGGCAATGTTTCATGGATACACCGCAGCAGTGTTATTTAATTGTTCACACGGTGTGTAGTGTGCCTCAATGGCCCTCAGCCCTTCACGAGCTATCTGACAAAGAACATGGTTTCAAAAAACCATGGTTTTCATAAAACACTAGGTCATCGAGAAATAAGCAGGTCGATCCATATATATTTGATGATTATCACCTACTCATGGTTTCAAAATAGGCAGTAGCACGCTATGCAGCCTTTTAATTGTCAAATTTTTTTCTTGCAGAGGACAGGCGCCATCTGTACTTGGAAGAGTGCTAACCAGCTTGTTTGTTCAGTTCATTTATTCCAGTAATCGGGGATGACACATTGATCGGTGGCAGTTGCTTGGTTTTATTTCGTACTACAACCAATCATCATCAAATGAAATAGATACACTAAGAAGATGACGCATATGGGGTGATGAAGCCACACTGAATCCAATTTATTTTCTCTATGTTGTTCTATTTTCATTTATGGTTCACAACATTGGTTTCCTCATAGGTACACATGTTGATTTGATTTTTTTTATACAAACACAATTGGATTTGCTATGTTTTTCTAGATGGATGTTGTTATCTTTCTCAATTGGATTTGCCAAAAATCTGCTACTGAATTTCCCCTTCAGTCTATTTTGATTCATTTTCATTGACTGTTTTTTAAAACCAGTCATGACTCATGAGTATAAACTACTCTTGGTGAGGTGACTAATTGCATCAGTTCACAATATGCTATGAGTTGGACAATTTTCAGCCATGGACTGCTTTTTTAGCAGCTCCTATTGTTGTTTCAATTATTTGATTTGAATTTTGTGTCTAATATTTTAAAATAACAGAATACATTGTTCCGAATACCATAGATTAATTTATTGATGACGGTGTTTTGTACTGTTCAGGCAGCCAAAGAGATCAGGGATTCAAGATTAAGTATTCGCATAGTGACT
This sequence comes from Bothriochloa decipiens, assembly GCA_023333625.1. NCBI lineage: Eukaryota > Viridiplantae > Streptophyta > Magnoliopsida > Poales > Poaceae > Bothriochloa > Bothriochloa decipiens. The sequence continues at coordinate 35,303,934 of CM041628.1, forward strand.
AATCTGAAAGTATGATGTACTTCGAAGGAAAGCGCCTGGTAATATACCTTTAAGAAGTAGTGATTCATCTTTTTCTGTGGTTGATGGCAATAATTCCATGGAACTTTTCTGCATTCTTGGAGTCTTTGAAAAGCAAAAAAACATAGCAATGCACTCATGGTTAAAGAAAAACAACAGGCCTCTACATGGTAACATAGGATCATAGGAGTGGCTACTTACTTGCCAGTGAGGAATACGACACACCTACTACTAATAGATTCAGTCATAAGTTCTTTTAACATAAGTCTTCTTCATGGCATCATTTTCCCAGAGGAGGTTGCTATAATTTTTCAGTTCTGTTTTTTCACGCATCAAATATGCGCTTCTATTTCTCAGTGACCTACAGAAACTATTGAAATGGTTTGCGCGATTGGCATTAGCTGTTGACTACTTGCATTCAAATTTTGTTTTGCGTCGAGATCTCAAGGTTAAGTGACAAAGAACAGAGCTGTTGTTCTATTCACTTTTTGATTTTGCCAATGGTAACCCCTTTACCAGAAAAAAAATTAGATGGTGATGTCAAGTTTGCCAGAGTTTACATGAGCAGCTCTGTGTTCGGTGACAGTAGCAGCTCTGGGTCCAGTTAGAAGTGCAATATTTGACTCATGTATTCGTGTGATAACAATGGCAGAGAAAATGTACATAGGAGTGGAAGCCGTATTCTATTTTTTTACCACTTTACATAAGGTTTATGCAAACAATATCTTAAGCATTTTCCTCATTTATTTGACAGGACTTCAATATATTCACACTTATAATGCTTCCAATCATTATGATCAACTAAGGTAACGAGTGATGTTTTATTCTTTTCATTGGACAGCTTGTATTGCTCTGCTTGGTTTGTGATAGTAAAATTTCTTTTTGCCTCTATTGACCAATGTTTTCAAGTTGGGTGCGAGAAGTTTAGAACAAGATGCTAGGTGGATCAGGTGCTTAATGGACTCTGTTAAAGGTTGCAGTTTTGCCACTTTATTATGTTATGTAAAAGTGTTTCTCGGATTGTATACATGCTTAAATACATTTGTGTAAAAATTAAACTATAGAAAAATTATTATTTGTTGTTTTCATGGGCATTTCTAAGATAAAGCCGTGACGTTAGCACGGGTATTATACTAGTAAGGAGAATTGAAAACTTCTCAAGACAATTCCCTCCTTCAAGATCAACGACTCACAGCACACCTACTGAGATTAACCGCTGAGATTAAAAAGTTAGAAGCCACTTCCCACTCTCCCTCGCCCCCGCGCCCTCTCCATGCACAAACGCTCGTGAGACGCTCATGGCCAGGGTTCGATTCCTATCGGCGTCCAATTTTCTCCTCTCCCAAAAAAAAAAGAAAAAAAACGTCGAATGCTGCCAGCGCTCCACCTTTCGCGTGGGCTCCTTCGGTCCTTCCCCGACACGGGGCTGCCGTGTTCGCCCACAGCCGCGGCCTCGCTTTGCGCCACCGGCGTCGGCACCCTTAGGCCTTAACCTCGTCGTCCGCTGCCGATGGCGTGCATGGAGTGGACTGCCATGCCCGCAAGTTGCCGCGGCCCTGGCGAGTCGGGAGTGGATCTCGAATATCCCATCGGAGCCCCTTGCGCCGCCTATGGAGTCGACATCCGTGCCTTCCTACGGTGCAACTCGCAGCGCTCTTGGATAGGGTCGGGGCTTCCGAGGCCGGCGCACAAGCTGTGTGGCGGGACGCCTACGCACTCGCCTGCCTCCACGTCGTGGGACTCCGCGCGGACGCCGGCGACCGACGCGCCGTGCTCTGGGCGCTCGATACAGAATAATAATTAGTTCCTCTTTGTAGAAAGAGGAGGCCCCGTTGGCAGCCTCTGGTGCAAATGCCACCGGTGGTTCTCGCGCTTGACGACGACGACAAGACGGTAGCTGCCTCTGCTGCAGATCCAACCGGTGGTTCTCGCGCTCGACGACGACGACAAGACGGCAGGTTTGTTCCCAAGATCGAATCGATTTCCTTGGAAAGAAAATTCGTGCTAGGAGTTCCATTCTCTATCTGTCGTTGATTTGGAGATCTCCTAGAAGGCAAATCCGAAGGGAAGGCCACCAAGGAGGAAGAGAAGGTTGTCCTTGTGGGCGATAAGGAGGCGTCAGGATTTGGCAAGAAGGCAGCGGCCGGCGACAACATGCCGTGTATGGATCCGGTGCTGCTCAGGTAATTTTTAACAAGAAAATGGCTATTATAGGACTTCAGTCGTGGTGGTTTCTCCCAAACAAGACTCCAATCGTTTGCTTCTCCCTAATAGGACTTCAATCAATTACTATAAGCTATAATGGGATTTTGCTTCATTCCACCATGGCCGGCCACCGCGAGCCCTCCAATGACCTCCGCGGCCAACCCTAGGGTACCCGGCGAGGCAAGCACTAGGGCACCTATTGCCTGGACGTCGAGGCCTGGAGATGGCCCCTGGACGACTGCCGTCGGTGGCTCGTCGGGCGACGGGAGATCACCGGGGAGAGGAGCATCCATGGAGGATCACCGGGCGGCCGCGGCGACGAAGTCGGAGATGCGCGGACTCGAACAGCCGTGACTCGGCGACTCGACGTCAGGAAGAGTTACGACTGGAACAGGCAGACTCGGCGTCGAGTACGGGTACGGAGTAATTCTAGGCAAGGGCAATACGGTCTTTAATTGAAAATACATATATTTTGATGTACCATATTTGATTAAAAGGGCTTGGAATGTCATTATAGCTTATGGTAATTGATTGAAGTCCTATTAGGGAAAAGCAATCGATTGAAGTCCTATTTGGAAGAAACCACCACGATTAGAGTCCTATAATAGCCATTTTCTCATTTCGAACTGTGCTTTTGGGAAGAAAAAATAGTTGGTTGAATTCTGTACGCAAAGAGAAGAAATCAGAAACTTTCCTTTGTTCATTTTGTTTGTGCCATGTGCAACCATAAGACGTCAATTGCTTCCCGTGAGTTGCATAATTTATTGTGTATCCTGATTGACCGTCGAAAGTGATTTCTCTTGTTGTCAAAAGTGAAGTTTAGCGAAATATCCTTGGAATTGATAAATTTTTGTTGGTTAATGTTGGAGAAGCTTGTTGACTACCCCAGAAATGGACCACAAAAATTTATTTGCAATGTACATGTCACTTCTTGCACATTTGCAATTCCTCTTTTTCCTGATGATTTTGTTTAGATACAAGACTAGAGTACTATGGTTTTCATCGGTACTCGTACTCCCTACGTCCAGCGGGGGGGGGGGGGGGGGGGAGAGAGTTTGTATTGCCTTGCACCGAAGTGCTTATACAAGGGGCTACAAGCGAGCTAGTGAGTGAAGATGGAGCAGAAGTCTAAGTCTAGAGCTTCATGTCTTCTGCCCTAGAACTAGCCCTGGTGTCCCCTTTTATAGGCTCAAGGGGAGGCACATGCGTACAGTAAACCCTAGGAAAACATTTTGGTGGAGTTGTCGTGGCGGGTGATGTGGGGGTGACGACGACGATGTGCTCTGGGGCATAGCCTTCGTCCTTCGGGATGTCATGGCGATGTCGGTGAAAGACCCAAGCTCCTGTTGAAGACGTGTTGATCGCTGTTGGAGACGTGCGAATGCTGTTGATCCGCCGACTGGTGGCGTTTGAAACCTGGTCGAGGCCTGGAGATGGGGGTCGACGCCGAGTGGATAAGATCAAACTCTAGGAAACCCAGGTTGCGGTTGTTGTCGTATTGTTCTCCAGGGGGTGTCGGGCGTGGTACAGTTGTTGGGAATATGCCCTAGAGGTAATCACAGAGATGATGATATTTTGATTGTATCTATGACATGCATTAAGTGTTCATTGAATATCCATTATAGACAACTTGTGTTGATTGGCAATTATGTGAATTGTTTGTGAAACTCAATCACTTGAATGGTTATTCTAAAGTTATCCCTGGTCGGTTTTCTTGTGAGAACACACTTGAATATTAGACCAGCACATGTATTAGTTGATGGCTATGTTTCACAAGTCATGGACATGGAGATGTCGAACTAATATTGTGGGCACATGTGAGACATGTAGGCTGGACTGACCCGACTTGAGATTGTCTCTATTAACGTCATGTACGTTATGTCCTTAGACCTGAGATTGTGGTATGTACTCGAGATGTGAAACAACCTACTTAGGGATTATCAAACACTACTCCGTAACTAGGTAGTTATAAAGGTGGTCTTCGGGTGGTCGGAAAGCATGCTATGAGACATAGACAGTCAAGATGGAATTTGCCCCTCTCTGCATGAGAGAGATATCACTGGATCACTCAAGTGATTGGATCAACAAATGCATGGCCGTGCTTGGGTTAAGTGTTAACCCACGAGTTGAACCATATATCAGTGGCAAAGGGAATAACTTGTACGTGGTCGTAGTGGTTCGTTTGATATGATCTTTGTGTATGCATAGGAGTTGTGACGCCTTGCTAGAGGCCGCTGTCAACTATTGGGCAAGTAGGAGTACTCGGTCCATGTCTATGTGTGTGTGAACCCATTCGCACGCTTAAGGGTTAGAAGCCTAATTCGGGTTGGACCCGAATTAGACAAGGCTTAGGGTTCCTGATGGGCCTCCAGGTCGGGGTCGCATAAGGACGCCTATATAAGCAAGGGGTAGGGACGAGGCAAAAGTATCTGATCCGATCGATCTATTCAGCTGTCGTTGCCCACCCCACGCTCACGCCCTTGCTCCTCGCGGACCTAGCAGTCCGGTTGCGCATTGCTTCCTCCCGCACGTGTCTGATACCTCGGAGGTGCTGCATCTGCGGTACAAGGATGGACCTGGTCGGTCACGGTGGTTGGCAACTGGTCGGTGACTAGTTGGACTGGTCGACGACTAGTTGGACTGGTCGGGAACGTGCTCGGATGATCCGCAAGCGAAGGGTGTACTTGACGGACGACCATGCAACTAAACGACACTGCTGCGACGCGTTCGATTACATCGAGTCTTCCACTGCATCTGCGCATCTAGTAGTAATCCTATGACCTATATCTAGCAGTAGATCCTGGTTTATGAGGTAGAAAAGTTTTGTTTTCTGGCTAGCGTAGCACCCTCATAACCCTACAACAGTGCTTGGTATGGTGCTACAGCGCTGGGTAAATCACAGGACGTTGAGGTATGGGCGGTGAAAGTTGGATTTGACCCTGGTACTTTGCCCCTGTTGGTGTGGTTGTAGCCATGGTGTTACGCAAGAGTGGTTGGGAACATTTAATGCTTGAAGTTTTGTCTGCGGGTAGGTGAGTCGAGGGGGTCGGGCGAGTCGACCCGTGGTCGTTCGCGCCCAAGGCCCTTCCGTCAGTCGAGGTGCCCCGACGAGGGGGTCTCATACTGATCGAGGAGTTACGTTCGTGGGCTGACTTCATATTGCTCTGTTGGTTGGGCTTTTTGGTTTTGTGGTGTTCATGGGCCTTTGGGCCGCGGATTCTTTTGGGGTTCGTTTTCTTTAAGCGGCAGTTTTGGGTATCCCTAATCCAGGTACCCGACACAATACACATTTGATGAGTGATACTTTGATGGCGATGACAACACATTTGATGAGTGGAACTTTAATGGGGATGACAATGTTCTCAACATTGGAGAGTAGTATCGACCAGGACTGTTGTGGTTGGATTCCATCATTACAAAAGATTGGTATATCTAGGGATCCTTGGATTCCACACTTACAAAGAGATTGAGATATCCTTGGATTCCATCCTTGTAAAGAGATTGTCTTCTTTCACAGAAGATTAGGATATCTAGATATCGTTGATTCCATCTTTACAAAGAGATTGTGTTCTTTCACGGAAGACTATATTGGAAAGAGGACTAGCATACCATTTGAAGACCTCCAAACTCAAGGACTTGGATGACTTGTACCCTCCTCATTCAAATGCTTCTAGCATACAAAAGTTGTGTTCCGTATACATCTTACTTGGCAGGAGAATTGCATGAAAGCGTGGGACAGGTGCCCAGAGTCAGAGGGGCTAGTTAAGAGATTTTAGAGAAATGTATGGTGTCATGCTCTATTCCCATAATTACACATGGATCATGCTCTCAGAGCTATCAGCACTCTCTAAATCTATCATGATAACATTTTCATGCAGCAGCTCCAGACGGCAATAGCAAGAATAATTGTCATGGTTTTTGACGCTGCAAGGCTTATTCCGATACATAATAGAATAGTCTCAGCTTGACCTAATCCAACACCTCTAGGACAAATTTCATCACTTGTTTTGCTTCAACATCCCAAAGCCACATATGACTATGCTTTGCTCTTTTGTTATATATATAAAGCCAACAATTAATAACAGGACTATATGTGGTATATAGAAAAGCATGCATGATCTAGCTAGTTGCACCACATGAACCAACTACACGCGGCACGCACGCTCTCATCCAATTCAAATTTCTTCAACCTTTTCCTCCTGCACCTAACTTCGTGCATTGGTGTGGTGTTGCATCTTGCATTGGACAACTGTAGTAGTAGTAGTGGGAGCTAGTGGTTGGCCCGCCCATGCGAGTGAGAACCATGCATGATGGTCATCAACACTGCCAGAGCATATCTATCTCTCTTCACACCGTACTCTAAAAAATTCTCTCTCTTCACACCGGCCTTGCTCAGCCAGTTTGGCGCACACGGCTTCCCTGCAGCTGCAGGCCTAGGCGGGTGCGGAGAGAGAGGATCAGTTTGTACTGTACTCGCCGATGCCTGAGCTCATTCATGTTCACGTTGCTCGATCACAGAATTACTTAATCTGCCATTTGTAGATATAGATGGCTAACAAGAGCCAGCTGATAGTAGATGAGAAATCAAGTGCTTGTGCTGCAAGCCAGCAGCAGGGCATCACCCATGCATGTTCCGGACCGATCGATCGATCACACACAACACAAGCAAGACACAGTGCCCAATTTCATTACCTCGGTGCCGGTGCCGGTGCCGGTTTGATAGCAGTCCCCAAGCGTCCACAAGAGACAAAGGACGTACTTGTTGGTCATGCGAAACGTGCAGCAAAAAAATGGTGGTTCTCTTCTTTGTGATTTGTTGTTATATACTGAGACAGACAAGAGGGTTGCACGAGATGATCCTTTACAGGATAATTAAGTAGATAGATTAATGGGGAATGATATATATACCATGATCATCACATATATACTTTCCATGCTTCGTGGCCACTTAATTTTTGAGAGATGAAGTCTATATGCATGCATATATATGACTGCACATACTTTCAATGCTTATAGTGCAGTCCAAAGCATAAAGTTCAGTGAGGTGTGCAGACACCTACCAAGTTCAGCGACCAAAGGGGTGCTGCAATATTATTAGAATCAATAGATGATGCTGACTCTGAAGACACACGGACAACGGTGGCTTTTTATTATATATATATGTGTGTGTGACATTAGATCTTCTTCACGAGCGCAGCACCCAGCAGATTGAGCATGCTCGGGATGATCTCACCGCCGCCATAGCTGCGCTGCCAAAGGGCTGCAGGAGGGTCCTCGCCCCGTATGGCCATCCAGCGCTGTTTTTGCAGATGGCGAAGGCGGCAACGCATGAGTCGTTTGCCCTCACGACGAACCTGACCTGGTCACCATGATTGGTAAAGAACAACGGTGATGAGCTTGTAGCTCCTGTCTACCGTAGAGGCTTGCTGAACGGACACTGTCACTCTTCTTGCATGACAACTGGGTATTAGTTGGCCCACTATGCATCAGCCAGCGAATTTTCACCAGCAGGCGACCAGGGTGATCTGGCGCTGGATGTGGACTGGGACGGAGGAGATCGCCACCTGTGCATGCTCTACAGGCGAGCAAATCGACGCACTCTCTGGATAAGACTAATAAATATATTGCTGCATATGGAGTAAAATATATGGTCACATTGGGGGAAATGTCTATGCTTATTATGTATGAGTCAATCAATCTCCAATGTTTTGGGGCCACGTTTTGGGATGGAGGGATATGGAAAGAACAATCTCATTCTTAGTTTTCCTCCAACAACTCAACTTGGACGTGGAAGAGCGTCTGGCTCTGGCCTTTATGGTGAATAATAGAGAGAGGTAAGAATCAGTTCACTATGGTATGATGAGCAGCTGACCAAGCAGTGCATATATATGTGGCAAACTTGGCAGGTAATTAAAGGCCTAAAGGGATACACGCATCTTGCATTGGACAACTGTGCTAGTAGTAGCCCTCCGTCCGTGAAAGCATGCAACTCCTATTGCTTTTGAAGAAAACATGCAATTGTTGCCGGTGCATAGGTCGTTTGTAGCTCTAAAGCCCCTTGCTGGCATGATTCTGCCCACAGATTGTGCTTTCTTCGTCTAGTCGGTTTGTGACGTTTATGACATGACATCTGATCAAATAGTCACTAAATCTATCAGTTCACAACGTTTGTTTTGGAGGCAATTCAACTTTGTGACATAACTAAATGCACGTCATATATACTGAGACTGACAAGGATGGCATGATCTGATTGCATGTACTTCCGATGCTTAAAGAGGTATGCTCCATTTCCAATTTTCCACTAAGGTGACGTTTGTTTGGGTTTTTTTGCACAATAAAAGTTCAACGGTGGTACCCGTTATTGTTACTTTCCATCTGGTTAGGTTGTTTCTGTAATTCTGCACAATACAAATGCCCGTACTGCCCACAAATGCAACCTACCACAAATGGATCACTTAGACAATACCTCTTGTGAACCAAATAATCGAAGTATTTGATTGATGAGTTTCTTCAAGCTGCAGTGGTGTTCATTTCCCGTTACTTTTGTGTTTGCGCTGTACTTATGAAATAATATATGACTTAGATTTTGTGAAAGATGAAATTAATGTATGCATATACAATGTCACAAGAGCATGAGCAGAGTTGAACACCACCTACCAAGCGGTCTTTTTTGCAATCGGGAATTTAGCCCTTTTTCATTAAGCAGAGTGAAATACATGACTAACTACGAGAAAACCTTCGTAGCACAGGTTACAAACCACTAAGGAAGTAATGAGTAACCTAGAAGAAACATAATGACACAACAGATAACTGAAAGAAGGTGAAGGGGAGAGATCCTCCACCACTAACCTAAGCTACTGAACCTGCAAAAAGAAAACATCTACACAAAAGTATCAACAAACTAGATATGGCGCAAGCGACACGATAGCAAAGCATCCACCTGAACGAAACAATCAACGCGTAGCAAATGGTATCAAAATCTCTAATATTTCTGGCAATGTATGTTCTAACCCGGTGTGATGCCCATTATAATGCATTAGTGTAGATGCCTTCCTCTCATTGCCTCATGGTTAAGCTGAAGAGCACAACGCTTTCCCCTGCCTGCCCTGAGGCCGAGGCCATAACTCGTTGTCTCATGGTTAGTGCATTAGCGCTGATTGCCTTGTGCACCATCTTGTTGGTGGACGTTGCCGTATGCTTCTCAAAGAAAGAAAAACACACATTGTGAACATATCACCACAATCTTAGTTCTTGTTTGAGCCGACAAGTGTCTATTGACAGCCCTCAAGCTCTCGGATCGTTCACCCGATTCGAAACAAGTGAACATTCATGATTTACTGGTGCTCTGTATGCGGGCACATGAATTGAACCCAAGAGTAAAGAATGTTTGTTTAGTGTTTGTGAAATAATGGTAGATAGTTCATGAGTCATACACCAAGTCACCGACACTATTTTTGTTTGTCTATTTGATTGAACGGTTTGGAAGGTTCCATAAAAGCATCACAAAGAGCACTTGTACCTACACGAAAAATTTTGTAATCAGAAGTTTGAAGAAGAGCAAGTTACACGCTACAAATAGGATTGTGAATCAATCAATGTAAGGGCTATTACATCCTGCAAGGGCCACCGCAATGTGCGGCGGGTGCCAAGAGCTGGAGGGGATCCGACTTAGAACCATACGAAGGTTCTTGAGTATTGTCGTGCTCTCAAAGTTATCAACACTCTCAAAGCTATCCTAATAACATTTCCATGCAGCAGCTCCTGATGGCAATTGCAAAAACAATTGTCATGGTTTCTCAGACTGCAAGGCTTATTCCGATACGTGACAGATAGTCTCAGCTTGGCCAAATCCAACATCTCTTACATAACAAGTAAAATATATGGTCACATTGGGGAAAACTTTTGCTTATTACATGTGAGTTAGTGAATCTCTAATGTTTTGGAACCCTGTTTTAGGACAAATTTCATCCTTTGTTTTCCTCAAACACCTCAAAGCCACGTATAGCTATGCTTTGCTCCCATGTTATATAAGCCAACAACTTATAACAGGACTATGTGGACAAGAATGCATGATCTATCCTGCCACATGAATCAACCACATTTCTAGCATGCATGTTCATCCAAAACAAATTTCTTTCAACCTTTTCCTCAAATTTCTTTCAATCTTTTTCCTCCTACTCCTAATTTCGTGCACCTTTTCCTCATGCTCCTAACATCGTGCATTGGTGTGGTGTGTCATCTTGCATTTGGAGGATAACTGTACTAGTAGTGGGAGTTATATATTAGTTGGCCCGCCCATGCGAGAACCATGCATGATCTACCGCATATCTCTCTTGACCGTCCTTACTCAGGCTCAGGCAGTGTGGCGCGCACACGTTCTTCCTGCAGCTGCAGCAGGAGGGTGCACAGAGAGAGAGAGAGAGGTCGGGTCATCAGTTTGTGTTGTACTCGCCTATGCCTAAGAGCTCATTCACGTGTTGCTCGATCACCGAATTACTGTGCCATTTGTAGATGGCTAATAAAACCCAACAGGTAGTAGATGAGATTATGAGAAATCAAATGCTTGTGCTGCAAGCCTGCAGTGCCGGACGGATCGATCACACCCAAACGCAAGACGCAGTGCCCAATTCCATTACCGTGGTCTTTCACTGGGTTTCCAATCTAGCGAACGATTTGACCGAACGAGAAGGTTCTCCAGTACACGCCCACGCGACACGCTGCTCTCCTTGCCTCTTTCACACGGAGCATATAGGCTGGCTGCGTGAGAAGTCGCAGAGTCCGCAACATTTTCTTTAAAAAACAGACAGAGGGCTCACGCCCCGCCAATGCTTCTTCCTCTCTAGTCTCACGTCTTGTGCGCCCTGTTACCACAGGAACTCCATTGAACTTTAAACCAAAAGTAGTCAAGCGCCAAACGGCGTAGCATAAGAAGATAAGTTAGCTACACACAAATTCCAGCTTGTAAATATTCATATGTAACCGCCAAAGATAACCTCTGATGGAGTACGACCAACGAGACAATAGAAATGTTCCCAACTGCCATTATCGAGTAATTTAAGTTGGCAGTAACAAACAAGAACATCAGCGATCTAGCACGAAATAGCTATATCTATCTTGCACAACTAGTGGGGCCCAACCATTCTTTCATGCTGGTGAACCACATTGTTCGATGACAATATTCTTGAACAAAGAGTAGACATTGTGAACCCACTGATCATGCATCCGCACGCTTATAAGTACGAGGACTCCACAGGAAAGACCGTGTGAGGTAGGCTCAGGTAGTCAGGTGAGGAATACACCATGTGAAGATTAAAAATTCTCTCTTGGCAATATGATGATGTTAAGGTGGGACAGTTGTAGTTTAGACTGATAGTTTTAGTTCTTGCCAACTACTGTTAGTACCACTACAAATTTACGTCAAGACAAATCAGTTGATAGCACAACCTGATCCATACACTAACAACTTTTTTCCTGGTAATATAAATATGGGACCATGTGTTTTGTGACTTTTTTCCGATCATCCTAACTAATGCTGAGAGTAAGCACAGAACTACATAGGTAAGTCTGTTAAAACTGAAGTCAGTCACAAACGGAAGAAACAGGGCATAAGGCAAGATAATTCTTATTCTTAGTAGTAATAATTATGTCTCAAATACAGTCATGTCGAGAAATGGAGTTACTGTTCTTCAGATATTTGAGACCACTTAGCGACTGTGAAATTTATTATTTGCAATATTTTTTCCTTATTGTACTTTTCAAATAAAAGCAACATATAGAGTGATTTGTTATCAGGAATTTCCGTATAAAAGACTAGCCTCCACAACCTGTTCGGTTTTGTATTACGCCCACCTGTGTTGTCACCATCCTTTTGAGATTCACTAATACTTATCTGCAGCAAGACAAAATTAAACCCAACTAGTACCACTTGAATTTATGAATTAATAGACATACTAGTAAATGTCTTATTTCTTTTTTTTCCTCCCATGGAGCATACTAGTATTAGAAATATAGGATGGCCAGTCCTGGTAAAGGTTATTAGTGTAATAGTGTAAAACCACAGTTTATTAACTATCATTTTATCAAAAATTATATATTCTAAATCCTAGCTATGGATTATCGGATATAATGCCTTTTTTTTCTGCAAATCAACATTTTATTGGTTCTTTTGCTGCTAGTATTGATGCCTTCTTGTCCTTGGGTGAATACAATCACACTAGCCAATACAATGTAAGCACCACGCCCATGCGAGAACGTTGCACCTGATGTTTTATGCTAATGGGTAGAGGTGATGCCAGAACATAGGTAGCATCGTGAGGATGACCTTTATGTCGTCAGTTTTATGAAGAATGGACGCTTAAGCCCAAATGAGGAAAAAGGCTAGTGATACCTATGTTTTACAGCTATCCTGATAACATTATCCTTTCTGAAAGCTATCACCACTCTTTACAGCTATCCTGATAACATCATCCTTTGTTTTACCTCCAACACCCCAGGCACTCAGAAAATTGAGGAGAAGCTAACAACACATCTAGCCATGTATGCCTATTAGTCTATTACTTTTGCTCTAGCTTGTTTATATACCAGCCACCAACACTTATAAGAGGACATGATGAATCATGTAGTTGCCATGTAGGTTGATCATGCATGCTTTGTTCTTGTTTATATATAGGCCACCACACAACTTATATAGACAAGCTTGCACGATCAAGCTACTCGCATGCAAAGTATATGCTACCACATGATGAATCAACTACTTCAGTAGCATGCACTTTCGCACGTGGCACACTCACGGTCATCCAAAGCAAATTTCTGTCGAACTTTTCCTCTTGTGCACCTATCTTCGCGCGCGCATTGCGTTGTGTGGGCGTTTGGCATCTAGTGCAGAAAGCTAAAGTAAAGTCCAACTATTTGAAATTTTCTCAATAATTAGAAACATGGAGCCTTTAGCTTATATTCTCTAATCATAGTGCTAAATAATAGGCATATATCTATTATGTCTTAGAAAACTCAATTTTGTCATTATGAAAATATATAAAGCAATCTCTAATTTTGCATCTAAATTATTCACCTATGTGGCTATGTCATTATGAAAAACAATTCACGATAAACCTCTAAATTTGTATCTTATAAAATAGATTTCAAAATAAGCCCCTAAATTTTCATGCAAATTACCCATATTTGTCATTAATAAAAAATATTCATAATGACCCTTTACACTAAATTTACCAACTTTGCTGAAGTCCAGCTATGCCTGCCGTGTTCCTCTATCCATTATCCATGCTCACAAGACAACTACAGCCATCGCCAACCTTCCTTGTAGGAATCCCTTCATGGGTTTTAGTTCTTTTTGATCCCTGTTCCTCTAGGTTTAATTTTTGGCATCAGTGTTGACAATGGCGCACGTGAAGAAGGGTCAACGGAGCACCTAAAGTCCCTATCAACCTTGTCGAGAAGTTCGCAAAATAGAAAATATAAGGGTTGGAGAAGTTAATGTTTGAGAGATAAAAATAGATTTATATTGATTTTGGTTTGATTGATACCTTAATTGACGTAGCCTTTTTATATTTACAGACCGGAGGTGATACCCTTAATGGACGTAGTCCTTTGATATTTAGGGAGTGGAGGTGGACTAGTCCCACTTAGAATCATTTGCAACTTGAATTCTACAAGATTTCCAAAATTCAATTAAAACTAGCCTAACTAGTTCTGCTAAAGAAACTACAATGTTATCATCACCAAAAGGTTTTTGATCCCTATGTTTCTTACTCTTTTTAAGTAACTACAATGTTGTCCTACTTATATTCATGCGGGTTTTCCAAATGTGTTCTATTTGAATCTGTTGGCTCATTTCTTCGAAAGTGCTTATAGGTGTAGGTCTTGTGTACGTATGTCCTTAGGAGTGAGTGTATATGTGTGTTGTGTATGTCTACATTATAATACTAAAAAAATAGCATAACCAAGTAAAATACAATTAAACGATTTCTGGTCCAAGCATGCTCGTTAATTGACACATTCACCTTGCCAAACTATCCCTAGTGCGTAAGTAGGAGAGATTTAGCTTTTCTTTTCCCATTCATCGATAAATTTTATTTTTTATGTGACCTATTTAGGGACATAAATCAAAATTAATATAGCCTCACTGCTTCTAACATGGTGTTAAGCAATTCAGTCAAGGTGTGGTCAGTGGTTTTTCTTTCCGCATTCTCGTTTGATTGTGATGAGTATGATAATGTACTCTCATAAGTAGTTCCATGTAGAATGTAGAAAAATAATTTAAAATACTCCCCACCGCCAATTGATTTTCGTCTCAATTTGGTTTTTCTGCTTCACACAAAAAGGAGAATGGCACAAAAAGGGGAATTTTTTTTTTTGAGGGGAACAAAAAGGGGAATGGGTCAGCTCACCCACGACGTTATGTGAATGAATGAAGCCCACCTGATAAAATGGAATCCTCGGCCCAATAGCTAATGCAAGCCTAGAGTTAAAATCCTAAACCACTAATTGCCAAAGCCCACCACGGCGTAAACCCAGAACCTGAGAGAAGCGAGAATGGCGCAGTTTCTCCGCGGCAAGGCCGCCGCCGCCGCCGCCGGGGAGGCGGCGCTCCGCGCGTCGGCTCCGGCGCCGTGGCGGCGGACGGCCTCGGCGTCGTACCACCGCACGATCCAGGCTGTTCCGCGGGAGACGGCCGGCCCGCGCGCCGCGGCGCGCGAGCGCCGCCACGGCCGCGTCCCGGCGGTCCTGCTCACGCTCGCGGGTGACGCGCCCGGCAAGGGAATCGCCCACCGGCAGCTCCTTACCGCCGACAGGAAGCAGCTCGCGGAGATGCTCAAGCAGTCTCCCTACTTCCTCTCCACGCCCGTCCGCCTCCAGGTCCGCGCGGGCGAGCGATCCAACGCCATCGTCCACGCCGGCACCGTCCTCCCCATCAAGGTAACTCAAATTTTCTCGTATTCCTCACCGGATATTGCACCTAGTGCCCACATTGCACCTAGAAATAGGACTATAGGAGTAGCTTGGAGCTGCTGTCTGCTCACCTTGTGTTTGTCGAAATGCTCCTTAGTGAAACTGTTGCTCTCTAATGATGACCCCTTGTGAAAATGTTGCTCTCTAATAATGATACCTAAATGGTAGAGAGACACTGATGAAAATGTGCTATTGGCCGTATCATCGTCTATGTTGTCTATGTAGGATGTCTGAATCATTTGTCCACACACTGCAACTGATGTATGTGCTCTTTGTGTGCAGGTGCATATAGATGAAGCTTCTGGACATATATTGAACTTGGTAATGGTGAAGGCAGATGAAGGAACAATGCTGAAGGTGGATTTGCCTGTAGAGTTCAAGGGGGAGGATGCTTGCCCTGGGTTGAAGAAAGGTATCACCTTTTTCTTCTCGTCTCTTTTTTTAGTATTTCTCTGCTATTCTCAGCATACTAGTATACATGCCAAGGGAATCTGGAAACATGTTGTTTCAATAGTGAACACATACTTTGAAGTCGTCTTGTATCACAAACTATGAAAACACATGCAAATCGTTTTCTTCCACATGTATATACCCAGTCGCGGAGTTGCCTAACTACTATGGCTACATGAAAATAATAAGTCATGTAGTTGGTGCAATTGCATAACTGGTGGTCTGGCACTCTTTTTCTCACTTTTGCATTATACTAATAAAATTTCTGGACTTCTCATGCTTCCTAGCTTAATAGGCTGTGAAGAGTGTCAATTTGGATGTGACCTATCATCTGTTTTGTTTCTCAAAGTACTATCACATGTGAAAGGAAAGTTATATGTTTCTTAAAAGACCTTTTCATAGTAGATAGCATCTAGGATACTCGATGCTTATTGATCTAGGATTCCCTATATAGTCATGTAGAGTTGATGGTAGAGTTTGTTGTATTATTTCTCTACCTTTCTGGAATTGTTGGAAATCATAGTATGAGGCTCTGCAATTACATGGAATGCAAAGCTTAAGATTGTTTCCATGTTGGCGTTGATTTCAGAGGGGCAAATATGTGTTTACGATGACAGTTCAGAACATAATGTTGCTTATGAAATAATATGTCATCTTACCTGTACTTAATTTATAAATAAAAATTAGAAACTGGACTGGCACTTTGAAGTAACTGGTCATCTTGCAGTTGACCAATGGGGTATGTAAATCTTGAGCCTGGTAGCATGGGCATTTGAAGGGGAACTGAAGAAATGTAAAACATGAATTCTTTCAGTGGGGATTGAATTTTTATGAACCCATAAGGCCATAACTAACTGGGAAGAATGGGATTGCTAGCAAATCCTTATTTCCTTGTAATGTTGTCTAGAAGGTCATGCAAGAAGAATGAGAGTTGACTCAAAATATATGTTTAAAGCATGGTTATTAAGACGTCCCTTCAGTGTCGCTTAAGCGTCGGAGCAGTCCAAGGTCGCCTTAGGGGCATGGCCATGCCCCGCCGCATTATGCAGATGATGATGCCCCTCGATTCTGCTGCTGCTGGCCTGCTTGATTTTTTGCTTCTGCTGGCTTGATTTCTTTCATCTCCCACTCATCAATTGCTCGATCTGGAAGGGGATGGTGGTGACTGTTGATCTGAGACTGAGAGCACTGACCAGAGAGGGACGGGAAGCAGAGGGGCGGAAGGAAGAGCAGAGCAGTGCATCCGGAGATGGGCAGAGGGAAGCCGAGCAGGCACTCGGGCTGATGCGGAATAGCAGTGGTGGAGAACGAGAGAGGAGTGTTGATGCTGAAGGGGATCGTGATCAGGACTCAGGAGTTTGATGTAGCCATGCCAGGAGGGGGAGGGGCATATGGGCTGCCTGGTGGGCTGGGCCAGCCCACCTTTTAGTTGGCCCAGCCCATCTTTTAGTTGGCTCCTTCCTTTTCTTTTTACTTCATCTACTGCTCTAAGCTGCTGTTTTAAGTTTTTATTAATTTCTTAAGGCGTCGCCTCACCTCATGCTTTAGTCGATAAGGTGGTAGTTGCCACGCCTCACCTTATTGTCTTGACAAGCATGGTTTACAGTCTTAAGCAAGGATATTACTAATGTCGTAATTGCAGGGTCTGCCAAAATTACTTTTTCCCCTTAATTTTGGGATAACTCGAAATCAATTGGCATTGTTTGTAAGATGCTGACAGATCACAAAGCAACCAACTTTCATTCTCTGCGGTTAGCAGACAGAACCCAATTTGATTTTATTTATCAGATTACAGACTCCTTTCTGGTATCTGAATCTGAATCCATGCATATGTAAACAACTTGCCCACCCCAAGATTGGTCGAGTGTAGTGTAGGGAAGTACTGAGTAAACAAGTAAACAACATGCAGTATCTAGCTACTTTATTTATTTATCTTATGTGAAGACATCACCCATGTAAATACCAATTATCTTTCTTAATTAGAGCAACTCCAAGAGACTACTAATTTCAATTCTCTATTTGGAGAGTCATTCAACGAATATTCTCTTTGCATATCTCTCATATCTCCAACAGACTTGCCAAATTTTGTTAACTGTGCTTCAATAGCTTATCATAATTAACATCTATTACATTTAGAGAACCATGTAGCCTCTCCAAAAGTGGAGAGCGAGAAGGGTGGTTTTGGAGAGTGGAAAAGATGGAGAGTAATTTGGAGAGTATATTGGAACATCTTTTTTTAGATTGTTCTCTAAATTTTGTGACAAAGGGCTATATAGAGTCTCTTGCAGATGCTCTTAGAATACCAAGAAAAACCACACCTTGATTTGTAAGTATAACAAGAAAACCAGGCCTTGATTATTCAGTAAGGACAAATGACTATAAAAGTTCCACATTAAGATTATTACTCCTGTTATGGTGTTCATCTCTTCGAATAGCTTTGTCCTAATTCATGGACACATTTTAGTTATGTAAATTTTGTATCAGTATACTGCTGTAGGCATCTTAATAGTAGCTTTGATGCTCCACTGTTTTCTACAAGGCACGTGTATTCTCCGTAAATTCTCCGTTATTTACTTCTGCATCAATTGTGGTCCTGACCTGTAGTCGTTTGTCATTGTTTGTATCGAAACATCTGGTATAAGGAATCAAGTAATCAACCATGACTTTGGTACTTCTGCAATGATAAACTGCAATCAATAGTTCCCAAATGTGCTTCTGATATGAAACACTTGTCCATTGTGAGAGGGACAACTTCCTGTACTTGTTTTTCACTGACCTGAATTGCAACTTCAAAGTGCATATTTTCCTTTAGAAGCCACATAAGCTGGGCTTCTCGAGAAAAGCTTGGGTTCAAGGGTGCCCTCATGCTTTTCAGACAGTGTTGTTTAGTCTTATCTTGGAAGTCATCGTCATTGCTGGATCTTTATGATGTCATATATTTACTGCCCAAGATTCCCTAATCTTGTCCTGATCTTTTAAGCGTTTCAGATTAGTGCTAAATTGGCTACAGTAAAAAAAAGAAAGAAAAAACATGTCAGAAATTATACAGCTCATAGTTGCAATGCACAGGTCAATACTCACAGTCAGGGTAGGACATGCTAGTTGGCACATCTGTTGAAAATATTACTATTCAGTGTCTCCTTGCTTTTTGTCAGTTTCCTGAGTTACTTGTAACTCTATGTACATCTACTTCTAGGGTTTGAAGTCTGTATTACTAATGTGTTGTTGAATGCTTGTTTGACTCATTAATTGACATACATGAATAACATGATGTTTACTAGCTTCTTTCAGACTAAAGTGTTTCTTTTGACTTTTCATAGTCTTCATGATTTTATATCCAGTGTTGGTTTGTACAATCCAATCATGTATAAAAGTTGTAAAATAAAGATTATGAAATTGTTTATATAAAATAAAATTGACTTTTATTAGTTTGATGTGGCGAATCTAAAGATTACATAGATGTTAATGTTATTACTCGAAGTTGCTTGGTTCAAATTTCATGCTTTCCATTGCAACCTTCTATTGGCCAGCTGAGACTACATAACTTGCAGTTTGGTGGCAGTGACCATTCATTTGGCTGCAGTATTTGATAATTCATTTGGTGCTCACTCGAAGTTAGTTTGCTCTGGACCCTAGCACGATGTGTACAATTTGCCACCTAAAAAAAAAAAAAAAAAAATCTGTCTGCATACATGCAGCTAGAGTATGTGATGATCAGTTCATCACAATCTTTTCTTGCTTCCTTAGGTACAACTATACAAACCTGAAGAACACACATGTAACTAGTTATAAGGCAGGCACCCTCACAAGTATCTGCAGCGACTCAACACCTTTTTATGTCTGTTGCCTAGCTCATGCTTTCATATTCTTTGATTATGTACTTTGCTGTTTGCTATATTGCTCGCTTTGAGTTCTTGACCTGACTATCAAGTTGGTTTGATAATGCAGGAGGCTTTTTGCAGAAAATAAGGACCAGCCTGGTGTATCTGTGCCCAGCTGAGCACATCCCTCCAAAAATTGAGGTGGACCTGACAAATCTTGATGTCGGAGATAGGGTATTAATGCATGACATTCCAGTCCATTCATCTCTCAAGTTGCTGAGTAAAAACGAGACCATGCCCATCTGCAAGATCTTGGCCTCAAAGCCAATTGAGCCAGTCGAGTAGGCAGTACTGCAAATGTTTGGGAGTTGATAACATTGTACCTTTGGGTGGACAACCCTCCAGCAGCTCCATCTCTTGGCCTGGTTTCGGTGTGATAGTGGATTCAGACAAGCTATGAGCTTCAAGTGAAGATATGAAGGAACAAAATGAAGAACAAATCACTGGAGAAACCTTGTCTGTACCAGTCACTATAGAATAATAACATCCTCTCTCTTTCAGTTTGGGTTCAGGGACACATGACATGTAAGAAGACATTGTGGACTATCCTTTTCTGTGGCCTGGGTGAATTGATTCTCTGGGCTTGGTGTTGTTTTGGAACTGTAAGGTACTCTTGCAGTGGCTCACGATTCATGGTTCTGACTGCATGCATGGTACTGTCATGTTGATTGAATTCACGCGGTAGATGAGTGTTGCCCTGTACGGGCAACCTTTTCGTATTTAACCATGGTGTATGTATACCAGTCTCCAGAGCCCAGTCACCGACCATCTGATCCGATCCTTTTTTTTTCTGGTCTGGCAGGGATGGACCATTGCGTGTATGCGATCTTGTCCAGACGGTGCTGCATCTGCATGCGATCTCTTTAGTTTCTCCCATCGAGATGGTAAGCTAGCTCCCTGCAGCATGTTCATGCTTCTCTATCTTGAAGGCCAGTATGCATTTCATGGTGGCTCTTGTCTTTTTTCAGTCTTTTTGTGCTGGGGGAGCCCAGAAAGCAATGCACTGCTATTGAAAGACAGAGCGAGGAAAACAACACTTTGTCCTTTTGGTCGAGTCCAATGATTGAAAGATACCACTCCTAGTCTTTGCTCGCAGCGCAGGCCTTTCATTCATCAAACTACTACAAAAAAGAAGAAGAGGGCAGATGAAATCGGGACAAACTCCTGCTGCTCGCGGCGTTGGTAACTACGTATCGCCGGCAGATAGTCTTGGCAATAACTCCAAACGGCGGCCAGGAGGCAGGAGCAAACAACAACAACAGCTAGGAGACTAAATTCAGAGGTCCCCAGAGTTGGATAGACCAAAGCTACCACGTCGGTTTCTGCATTTAAGCCACAGAAAGAAATTCTTCCGCGGAGGCAATCGCTGCCCACACAAATATATACACACGATCCGTGCAAGCAGCGGCTGACAAGGTGGTCCCTCCCCCCAGCTGCTCTTTGCATGTGTAATGTGCTTGAGTTGTCCTTGTACTTGTAGCTAGCAGCTCATTTGCGTTGTAGACAGCTGCGTAAAAATTCAAGGCCGGTGATACATGCTCATGTCCTTACATTTTGGCATATACATGTGTATATGTGTATCGAACAAAGACAGGGGCCGGGATGATGGCGATGGCAGCATATACTACAAGTTTGTTTCTGTTCCCATGCATGCAAAAAGAGAGGCCTACCACGACATGGCCACCCATGGGCACTGATTGGTGCACCACTGTTCGCTAGTACAAAGTACACACGCTAGATGGATCGGCCTCTGAATCCTGAACATTTCTAATTAATTAGTTAATTATTAATTAATGTGGGTCAATAGCTTGACATGGGGACGATCGAGAGAAGCTTAATCATGTAGCCGCCCTCTAATAGATTGCACGTACACCAAAACCTTGGTTTGCACTACAGGCTAGGACACCTTTATACACATACTACATACATACACAGCTTGATCGAGCTAGTAGCACACATGCGGTGAGAAATAAGAAATGTGTGCATGGGTGGAGTAGAGTTATATTAATTAGCTGGCCAGCTATAGATCTACCTCAATTTTATTTACCTATGGGAACTCGGTTAAAAAAATGACATAGTAGGCTGCAAGCCATGGAATATGAAAAAGGGAACTATGGTGGCCTGGTTGCATTTGGGGAGACGGGAAGTCAGCCCTAGTTGTCTGTGAGATCCATTGATTTCAGTGCAGTCCAAAACCATTGCTAATAGACCCTCTTATCCAAACAGTCATTTCTCTTATATGTCATGTTTTCTCAAAGACTAGGGACCAGAGACTACACGAGAACCACTAGTCCAAATTAGTCTCTAAATTAGTAAACGGATTAAAAGAGAGATTGGTAGTCCATGCTCCGTTAGTCTCTCAAAAGGTGCTAATTTGGACCGGTGGTCCTTTCTAGTCTCTAGTCCCAAGAATTAAACAGTTCCTGACTCTAGGTACGTAGCTAGCTGTAGCACCCTGTACATAGAACCTCGGATGGGATTCATGCATCAAGGTTTAATTTGACATAATCTATATTTACATCAGGGCAAATTTTGTTGTGGTATATTAGGGCACTCACAATGCAAGACTCTATCACAGAGTCCAAGATTATTTATTACTCTTTATTTATAGTATTTTGCTGATGTGAAGCTATATTTATTGAGGAAAGAAAAAGAAAAAACAAGACTCCATTTAGACTCCAAGTCCATAATATTCGAGGTAATAAATAGGTTTAGACTTTATGCTAGAGTCTACGTTGTGAGTACCCTTATATCAACCGTTGGTATCATGATATGTATGTCAATTTGCTGCTTGACTCAGTTTTTTTTTTGTTTTGTTTTCACAGACAGTACAGTTAAAAGACACAATGTTCAGAGAAGAATTTTGACCGTTGGTATCATGATATCCCATTAATTAACTGTAAATTTGCCTAATACTAATATCAAGAAGACCTGATGAAATGATCAAAGTTCATCTGAACCCTTGCTATCTTAATTAAACTTATATATTTTCTCAATGAAGGTACGTACCAGATTATTTTTTTTCTGACAAAGAGACTAATGTAACAGGGCATTTGATTTATCTGAACAAATGTTGTTGGACCAAGAATTTGAGGGAAAGACAAAAGAAAAAGGAAAATGGCTGGCCACCACACAAGGTTTTCAAATATCTCCCAGTTATACCGAAAGCCTTCATGTGTGTATATTTTGCATTGGTGTTGATTATGATATACCTAAAAATTAGCCAAAAAAAACTAATTTCTGTTAGCGTGCGCTGTGCGAAGTTATTAAGGGATTGCATGAACTATTAGCTACGTTGGACTGCGGTGTTAAGGTTTTGTCAGGTGCATTGCATGCGAGATTGTTACTCCTGACTCCTGAGAGATTGTTACTCCTGGAAGTAAGCTTTAAGCTCCTGGAAGTGTACCGACGCGATCCACTTGAAACAAAACCATGTATATGATTAGTAATAGCAATCGAAGATATACGCAATTGTCACCATCTTTAAGACTGTTATAATATTAACAGGACAATATGTTAGGACACTAACCTATTTAATTTTATATAATGATGAATCTAAGTGAGCCAGATGGCCCTATTATAGGCATGAAGGCTACCGCACATATATACAGTATAATAATTCAGACGAAACCGATAATGACCCAATATCAATTAAAATGATGAGTAGATAGGTCCATGCCTCCATCATCCATTTATGTCCAAATAAAGGATATTCTGTTTCTTATTTATACACACAATGCAAGACTGCAGAAAGAATTTACCAATGAGAAACCAGAAAAAGATGGAAAAGTGAAAGAATAATACTAATAAGAACGGTGAAGAAAGAAGATATGTATGTTCAACACCAAATAACTGTGCACATATATATATATATATATATCCTCCTGTTCGTGTTAATTTCTTTATTCATGCCTGCTGCTCCCTCCTGCAAAATGCAAGCTATTTGCATGCGTTTTGTTTCTCTATCTTACTTCACCATTTGATGCTGCTCCTCTCCTGCGCTGCAGCACACCATGCATGCTTCTCTCTGCTGTTTCTGTCTACCTCTCTACTACCCCCATCTCTCCACCTTCCCACCATCAATTTCTCTGTGTTACACTGATCCATATGATGAGTATCTGTCCCCATTCCCTACCACTCCTTCTGTCTTGCATTTATTTGGCTCTAACTCTTGAGGAAGAAAGGCAACTGATCATGAGGAACCTGACAGGGCATAATTCCAGGTGAATGATATGTCAGCAAGTGTGATTGAATGGGTGATAAACAGTGTTTCATACATCATGTTCATCATGCTTATAGTAAGATATCCAGCGAGGAGGATACAAAGAGGGATATTTAATTTATGCACTAAAAGTTCAGAACACAAAAGAGTCATAGGCATGCATGTACAGATTAAGTGCTAACCTAGAAGATCGTTGCGTGTGATCTAGACTCTCTAGAGATTTAAAATGTAAGAGTTGGTCACTTGTGTGTTTCCCAATCATGCATCAAACTATTGTGTCTTTCAAGTCATGCTTAGTGAATGTAACTAGCACTGCTATCAATAGCTGTTTAAGCAACCAAGAGATATCATTACTGACCAACTAGGCAGATTAATTGAACCTATAATTCCAGGGATCAATCATTAAAAAAAAAACCTTGACTCGGCAAGGATATGACCCTCCCTCCGAAGGCATTGCTTTTTTAAGTTAGAAAGGAAATTATCAACCTTCCTGGCAACGAAAAATCACAAATCCACCTGCTTTGCTAGCAAGGGTTTTCTTAACTAACAGCCTAAATTTGCTCCCACCAGGAGTCAAACATAGAACCTGGAGATGCTTCTAAAGTACTATGGCCACTACGGTAAAGACTCAGGCCTTCAGATATCGTCATGGTCACCCTAGAAGGCGAGAATCCCATTATAGGGATGACCGTAACCCCACCATGTTGTTTAATTTAATTTTTTTCAGCCCTTTAAAGCATGCCAATCCCTTTTTATTTTAATTAAGTTATTTTCTACTGCAGGAACATACTTTACAAAAGAGCTAATTAAAAATGTGGAGTGAGTTTTAGCAATACAGTGTGTTAAAGAAGTCTAACAAAAGGTGGTGACTGCCATGTTTACATGTATCTAGCTGCACATGCCTAGCTAGTATTTCTTGTAAACAAAGTGAAATGCTGGCTTGGTCATTTAGCTAGCTAGCTACAACAGGAATAACATACTTAACATGTAAACTTGTGAGTTACACATGCATAGATATATATATGTAAACATTAATGATGGAAATTGCCTTTTCTGATCCACAACAAAAAAAAAGGACAATATGAACTCAAGCAATCAGTTTCCATATGCAAGCACCTATATATTTACTAGCTAGTATACTTCTTCATTAACATGCCAGGATAGTCATTTCATGAAGCTAAGCCACACCACTTTTCTACTATTTATATCATTATATGAGTGAGCAATGATATTTTTTTTTTGGGAATGGTAAGCAATAATATTCACCAACTCAAGAATCACTTTTCTCTATAAAATTTCATTTGTTCATTCTGCAAGCACTAATAACAACATATCTGCGTTATTGGTTAGTAAGATTAATAAATTAATATATAACACTCCCAAACAACTTGCTGATTCAGATCAAGAATAAGCTCCCTTGGAATACAAAATGGCAGTAGTAGCAGCTAATTAATAAAGCTAACACAGTGAACGTTTCCGTTACTACTACCTCGTTCCAAATCCATATGCCACATAGATATACATTATTGTGTCTAGATACCAGGTAAAACTGTATGTATCTAGAAAAGCTGGAATGACTTATTATAACTTGAGACATTTTTAATAAGGATTAACAAGGTTAATTAGAACATGTACTATTTTTTGACCATGCACTGGTTCAAAAAAAATTATATGTAGTATGTACAAACAATAGTTTTGAAGATCGAGAAAGTCAAAAGAGAATTAAACACAGAAGGTCACCATGGTCAAGAAGGGGAGGATAGAAATGATACCTTGATAAGAATCCAGCTAGAGCCTGCCTTGGGGAGGCGTGCATGGATCCTAGCAGATCGACGACGCCGACGCGATGCCATATGATGAAGACGATCGACGGAACGGGAAAAATTCATAACGAACAAGGAACGAACGACACCAAACAATCTAGAAAGAAAGGAAAAGGCTAGAGAGGAAGCACGAATCAGATCAGGCCGGCGGCACGCCACCGCCGCCGGTGTCCTCGTCGCTGCCATCCGTGTTCTGCTGCTGCGACACCTCGGGGTGAGACTGGCCCGAGGACGACGGCGGCGGGGACTGCTCCATCTGGTACGTGAGCGCCACGGCCGTCTGCTCCTGCGAGGGCGGCGGCTGCTGCGGCGGCTGCTGCTGGAAGAGGAAGCCGCCCTCGTACGGCACGGCGTCGGGCGGCACAACGGCCACCGTGGCGCCGCCGCCGCTGTTTCCGGGCGCGGCGTGCGCGTAGACCGCGGCCTGACGCATCATAAGATCCTGCTCTCGCGCGACCTCCACGGCCGCAGCGAGCTGCTGCTGCTGCGCCTCGGCAGCCGCCATCTGCTGGTGGAGGTGCTGGTGCTGATGCACCGCCATGATCTGCTGCTGGTGGTGCGGGTGGTGATACCCGTGGTGCTGATGCGGCCCCATGCCGACGCCAACACCGACGGCGAGCCCCATGCCGGCGGCGGCCGCGAGAGGCACGCCGCCGCCGCCCGCCGCGGCGTACTGGTGGTGGTACTGCGCGGGCGCGGCGACGAACGGCGCGAACGCCGCGGGCCCGACGTACCCGGCAAGCTCCTTGCGCGCTGCGGCGAGCTCGTCGCGGACCTGCTTGATCCTGAGCTGCAGCACCGAGATGTAGGAGACGCAGCCGTAGACGGGGTCACGGAGGCGCGCCTCGGCCTCGTAGGCGAGCGAGTTGACGGCGTCCTCCCGCTGCGCCTGGGGCAGCTCGTTGAGGAGCTTGGACACGTTGCTGGCGCCGAAGACGCGGTGCACGCTGGAGAACTTGGCCGGGTTGTCCGGCGGGAAGTAGGGCGCGAACACGCACCCCTGCGTGCACTTGCGCCGCAGCAGCTTGCACGCCGCGCACGGCGAGTTGGACGACGACATCTTCGACCTGCCTCCGCCTCGCCGCCGCCACCAGTGGGCTCCTGCTTCCCGCGGACAGATAGATACATGGAAATCAGTACATGTACATGCATAGAAATGGGTGCTTGGGTCCGTGATCGAGATCGACGGAATTCTAAACGTTGCATCGGATCAGCCAACATGCGCCGCCGCATGATGCTGTATGGATCCAGGAGAGGAAGAGGGGACGGATTGTTCCGCGCGCGGGACTTGCTAGGGCACGCGCGCGCATGCGCACGATGATTCTTACCGAGGGACGACGACGAAGAAGGCGGGGATCACTTCATGGCCGGCCGGAAGGATCTCCACTCTCCACGACGCGCGCGCGGCGGTGTGGGAAGGAGGGGGCGGGGCGGGGCGGGCGGCGAGCGAGGAGGACGCGGAGGGAGAGGGAGGGAGATGCGTGATCTGGATTTCTGGATGGAGGCGGAGGGGAGGGCAGTCCAGGACTTCGCGGGGAAGGCTGAATAGGCAGGTTGGGTTGGGGTTGCACGTACCCGCGCCGACTGAGCGCCACACGGACGGACGCGTGGGCCTGGGGTAGTTGAGCGTGGCTACGAACGAGCCATTCAAAATGCTGGCCGTACAATACCAAGTCCAAGTTTATTACATAGGATAGGTCCCCCGGTCGCCGGCGCCTCAGCTCAAGTGATAGATAGATCGACTTACCAGACCCGGCCCTTAACTGAAGTGATCGTGAAAGTCGGTAAGTCTCAACGTACAGCCCGGTGAACAAACGACGCTATTTTCAAGGTTGTCTTATTAACAAGTCAAATTTTTCTGGATTCCTCGGTCGAAAAAGAACGTCGAGACTTATGATACTGTAAAGTGTTACTGGATACACCATACAAATACATTTTCATGAAAGACTTATTCGATGCCATATATATTTGTGTGTTTTTTCTGTATTTTCAAACATAAAACAGTTTTAACTTAGAATAGCTTTAGCGGTTGGTTTATTCGAAGACCGAGGGTATATACAATTATACAAACAATCTCTAGCGCAACGGGTTTCATTGTTTCTACATACATTTCTATATGAATAGAATATAAATTTCATGGCTAGTTTGGAAGAACATTTTTATTGGTGACATCATTTTGGGACAAAACAACTATTTTCTTATCTATCTGAAGTATTTTTCATATTTATCATTAAGTTGCCATGTATCTAATTTTTTTTTGGTTTCTTTTTTGTTGTTGGTGTTAGCTCACAAAAGATTATTATATACTATATAAAACTGTTGTTCTATCCCATCTTATCTTATACTCCTATAAAGATAAATCCCACTACATATTTCTCTCAATATGTAAGATGTCCAACTAAGCAACCCACTATCGTACACAATCAACTAAATTGTCCTTGCGCCTATGCTGACTTTTCTCCTATGAACGCCACGATAGGCTTAGAACTGAGCTAAACCTTGCCATTAAATGGATTGATACATAAGGTTTTACATCCAAAGATTTTGTGCAATCTATCTATAACTCTTATAAAGCTAAACCCCACTAGTCTAATGCTCTAATATATCCTTGCGCCACATCATTCGCTTCTCCCAAGTCATCACCCCACTAGCACATCTGTATTAAATCATAATCACCCTACTAGCATATCTATCTTTTAACTAAATTGTAATAAATTTGTAGTAGTTCTTTTAAAAGTATACCATTAATATGGTCATTAATTTTTATCTATATTATTTTCCCATTTGTTTATTTAAATTTATCCCTTAAATTTGGTGTGAACACACTTCAATATATGCATAAGTCATCTCATATACAACACAAGAAAATTCCTACAACAATACGTGGGAAATACACTCCTCCGTACTCGCGGCAACGCGGTGGAAATCCACCTAGTATAATATATATTAGAGGCCAAGTAGGGAGAAAAGAAAAACAACACTATAGAAGACTATGTTGAACAATTTGAAGTTGTTTGGACATGCACCTAGGGCCAGAGTTCATCCTTGAAGCTGCCCAGTGCCACTACATGTGCCCATTTGCCCAAATTAGTAATCCCTACTATATATATTAGTCTACCTCAACCAAGTGGTAAAATGGTGAGAGAATATTGTGTGGGCAACGAGAACCACCTCTGTTTTACCATTTCTTTAAGCCTCATTCTCTCTTCTACCATCCATTAACATCACTTCACAAAAGGATGTCACAACTCCAATGATATTACACACTAAATATCTACGTGTGTCTGGTTCCTAAATACAAACTCAACACCTTGCCTCCCACACAAGCCTCTCCCACTATTATGCCACAAAGTCACTTGTAACTAAGGGTGTGTTTGTATTCATGATTGAGGGAATGCGCAGTGCAGTACACGTACCGTGGCTATCCCACCGCGGCGCGAAAACTCAGATTTTTATGGCCATAGTTGATTTTTGTGATGCCACAATATAGGAGGTGAAAAGAATCATGTTCGTTGCAACACGTTTGACACGATTCCATGCTTCTTTTGACCATTAGGACAGAGAACACAAATACAAACATGCGCTAACACTACGCCACAAAAGCTTTGTAGGGGCGGCTCTAGGGCCTCCACAGGGGCGGTTGGCCCAGCCGCCCCCCATGGTGTTCTTACAAATCAAGGCACTATGGGGGCGGCTGGCCCAACCGCCCCTAAAAAAGGTATTTTTAGGGGCGGTTGGATCACTAGCCTCCCCTATAGTGAATTTCGGAAAAAAAATCCAAATGGGCTAGGATCCACCGCCGGTGAGCCCGTTCACACCTTGCTGAATCCGCCGTTGGGGTCTCCTCGTCGGATGTGCAGAGGAGGAGATCGGCCTCGCCGGATACGTCGCTGGGGAGGTCGTCCTCAAGGGATCCACCGCCGAGAGGTCGTCCTCGCCAGATCCTCGGAGGACGGGGCTGGGGCACCTTCGAGAGAGAGGGTGAGATGAGAGAGAGGGTGAGGCAAGACAGAGAGAGGCAGAGAGAAACATACCGCTGACGTCCAGGACGGGGACGGGGCTCCACACCGCCGATGTCGTTGCGGTGGCCGCTCCGTTGGCCGGATCCGCCCGCGAGCACCCTTCTTTGGCCAGTTCCTACGCCGTCGCGGTTGAAGATGGAGGAGGGCGCCACGCCATCGCAGATCCAGTCGACCCTCCCGCGCCTAGACACCAAAGACGGAGGAGGGAGGCGTGCAGCCGTGGATCCGACCGCCCCCGCGCGCCTGGCTACCAAAGACGGAGGACGGATGCGCGCCGCCGCGGATCCGGCTGCCCTGCGTGCCTGGCCACCGGACACGGAGGAGAGAGGTGTGTAGCCGCGGATCCGGTGAACCCGCCCGCGCCTGGCCACCGGAGACAGAGGAGGGAGGCGTGCTGTTGCGGATCCAGCCTCCCCCCGTGCCTCGCCGCCGGAGAGGAAGGGGGTCGCGCCGCCGCCGATCCAGCCGACCCCCGCGCGCCTGGCCGCCTGAGCCGAGGGAGGGAGGCGCACCAAGCCACGAGCGCTGCCTCGCCTCACGATTCCCCCCGAGCGTTGCCTCGCCTCGCCGCACAACTCGCGCCGCCGCAGCCAGGAGGGGAGGGGAGGGGAGCACCGCCATGAGTGTGCAGGGGGAGCGTCGCCGCTGCTGGGGCCAGTGGAAGGGGTCGCGCGGTCTTGCCGGAGGAGATGCGGCCGCGCGTAGCGAGGACCGCTACCGTAGTTGGAGGTGGCCGCACAGCCATGGCGGAGGAGGAGAAGGCGGCCGCAGGGGAATAAGATGCCGGGACGGAGGGAGGGCAGGAGGAGTCAGAGCGAGCGCGATGTGGGCATCGGAGGAGGGGGCGGCGGCTGAGGAAGGGAGTGGGAAAAGAGAGTGAGAAAGGGTATATATAGCCTAGGGTTTTTAGGTGGGCTGATTTGGGCCGAAACTCAGTATGGGCTGAATTGCTATACAATATAAATAAAATAATACAATTAAATAATCCCTTTTTCTTATATTTTACAATGAAAATACTACAGCTTAAAGTATATGTCATGTCTAACATTGTTAAAAAAGTATAAAAAAATAAATATATGTAAGAATTCATGTTGTATAAGATCACATCCTATAATTGATACAAAAAATAATTACTTTGTTGAACATTAATCCCTTACTATTTTTGGTGACTTTGTCATAAAAAAGAACGCTAATAATATCATAAAGTGTTCTAAAAATTCTAAGAATTGGTATGGGGACATAATGTGTGTGTATAAGCTTGAAATTAAAATTTTAAATCATTTTAACTCATCAAGATGCACATTTGTTGTGTTGGAACGCTTCAAATTTTGAATTTTAAAATATTTATAGCTCAAAACCAGTTTTTAAAATCCTAGATGGCCTCAACTTGAAACATCATGAATATCAAGATTGGTCCACTCATCAAGATCTACATTTGATACATAGATTATTTTTGCATTTGATAAAGCGTTAGCAAACTGTAGATCTAAATCCACAAGTCCCACATGTAGTTTCATAAAGTCTCTATGAGATTCAAGATTTTGTGACTAGTGTTTACTGACACTTTCATAAATGCAAAATGACCTATGTATCAAATGTAGATCTTGATGAGTTATACAAACATGGTATTCAAAAGTTTTTCATTTGAGGCCATTTAGTGTCTCATTTCACCAAGTTTGACCAAGTCAAATCCTAGATTTTTAAACATGTGACTAGTGTTTACTAACAATTTCTCAAAAGTAGAAATAATTTATGTACCAAATGTAAATCTTGATGAGTTGTAAAATCTTTGAATTCAAAATTTTTTCATTTAAGGTCATTTGGTGGCTCATTTGACAAAGTTTGACCAAGTCAAATCTTAGATTTCTAAAAAATGATAGTTTGACTGTAGTTTTTGAAGTCCTAAAATATTTCAGCTAGAAAAGTCATGAATACCAAATTTTTTAAAATCATCATGATCTACATAAGTAGTTTTGATAAATTTTTCATTTGACAAATTTTGAACTGTTCAAATTTTAGATTTCAAAATTTTTTAGCTCAAAACTAGTTTTTAAAACTCTGATGTCTCAACTTGAAAAATCATGAATACCAAGATTGGTCCACTCATCAAGATCTACATTTGATACATAGGATATTTTTGTATTTGATAAAGTGTTCGCAAAGTGTAATTCTAAATCCACAAGTCTCACATATAATTTCATAAAGTCTGTGTGGGATTCAAGATTTTGTTACTAGTGTTTACTAACACTTTCTCAATGCAAAAATGACATATGTATCAAATGTAGATCTTGATATGTTCTACAAACATGGTATTTAAAAGTTTTTTATTTGAGGTCATTTAGTGTCTCATTTGACCAAGTTTGACCATGTCAAATCTTAGATTTTTAAACATGTGACTAGTGTTTACTAACAATTTCTCAAAAGCAAAAATAACCTATATATCAAATATAGATCTTGATGAGTTCTATAAATATGTTATTCAAAATATTTTTATTTGAGATCATTTAGTGGCTTAATTGACCAAGTTTGAGTGCCTCCCTGAAGCCTTCATCCTTGAGCAGTGTACCAATACAGACAGCATAGACAACACAGCCAGTAGCATCACCGCCTCATGGCCAACGACAGCGGCGACGCATACCTGCACGACGTTGGGGCGCAATTGGGAGGCATGACAGGGCCTGGCTCTTATAAATTATTTTTCACGTATTGTAAGTGTTGTTTGCTACTAGACACTAAAAGTAATATCATGTTGCAAGTAGGCAACAAAAAAGAATACAAATGGCTATTTGGCGTACTAGCAATATGTTAATTTGCTGCAATACACCATGCTCGTTGAAATATTAATTTCCAACTAAGAGGTGAGAGAATGGTTGTGCATTGTCCGTTTTGCCTAAGCTCTGCATGCCCACACACCCACAGGGGCGTGGACCCAATATACAAGGAGTGGCGGCATTATACTTGTCGTTGGGGAGGGTTTGGAGAAATCCAAGCTTAACCAAACCCAAATCCAACTGGCTGATTCCCATTCCTCACCCTCCCCCAATTGCATCCGCCATGTTCATTTGCTCAAACCTATCGAATAACAGGAAAGCTAATGGAGAAATAGACAATATATGGAGACAAGGATCTCTTTACCCACGCCGTCCTTCGTCCACGACCTGCTCGCATGAGAGCGCATCATCCTCGTAGTGCAGGTGGCCCCATGTCGCGCCTCCCAATTGCGCCCCAACGTCGTGCAGGTATGCGTCGCCGCTGTCGTTGGCCATGAGGCAGCGATGCTACTGGCTATGTTGTCTGTATTGGTACACTGCTCAAGGATGAAGGCTTCAGGGAGGCACTCACATAGGACATCACGGTGGAGCACCCCATGCTAACCAACCTCGAGCTTGGCATCAACGACATTGAAAGCCTCGCCGTCGATAGCACCATAGAGCTACGAGTACGATTATCCAATGGATATACCCTCTCCCATACCCTTTTACTAGTAGGTACACCCGTTTCTCCTAGAGGATAAAGGATTTTCTATCCATATCCTACTCATTAGTGTGGATGTGGATTTGGGGACTGGGTATGATTATCTAGTGCCAGTATAGGGGGCATGTGCCCCCACTCAAATTCTAGGTTTTAAAAAATATATCTTTGTTAATATAGTTACAGCTTTGGAAATCAAAGTAGATGAAATGGATTTCATTGTATGTTTATTACTGATGCAAATCAATATGTATCTTGGAATGGCTTGAGACGGATAATACAAGGAAAGGACTTTGAAGGACCAAGCAAGGGTGATAGACTAGTAATAACAGCTTCGGAGTTGATGGACCACAATTATTGTGAATAAGAGGGGAGAGTATGTGCATTGAGTTTTGGCACCAATCCAAGCTATGGGAAGTCATATTGTTAGCATAGCAAACACTACGAACTTTGCTGTTGCCATTTCAAGCGAGTAGTGAGGTGACGCTTCAATTCTTGGAAATGAGAGGTGGGAAAGGGACATATACGTGGGATGTTCCTAATCTGATGTTTGAGGGTATGGAAAAATAACAGAGTTTAGGATAGGAAAATATGGTCACCATTCACTTCTCGCTGGTTTCATCCCAACGGGGAGGCTGTATAGGTTATGGTAGGAACACGATGTTGTTATATGACCTAAGATTACAAAACTATCCCTATGTAATAAAAAAGCTTGCATATACGAAAATGCTATTTCAGTCAATTGCATGTGTGTATCTCACTTCAAGCACTATCCCAAGCCCAAGATACATACCAATCCTAGGAAAATGATAGGATTTCATTTCCTAAATCATAATAACCTGCATCTCATATCTAAGGATCTATGTATTAGTTATGTTTAGTCTAAACCATCCATTTGAACTCGGAACTAAAAAACGTTGATTGCTTGCCCTTTTAGACTAACTTCACTAGATATATCCTATATATCTGATAAAAAACTTTAAATATAGATAAAAATATATTAAAATATTAAATATAAAAATTATGTAGGAGCTCCATCAAATCTTCTCACATTTTCTTTCCTAAAATTTTTCCAAGATAAAGAGACACAACAATCCTGTTCTATGCATAGGTCCCACCTCGGCCTCTCCCCGTCACGCTTCCGTAGTTCCTGTCCCGCTGTCCGCGAGCCGTCCTTTACTGGCCTCCTGTCCGCCGCCGCCGCCGCCGCTGCGCCCCCGTCCGCCCACAATCACGCCGCCATCGGCTACAGAAGCCACCGCACCGCCATCCGCGACAACCAAAGCCGGGTCCGGTGAGATTGACAGAAAAGCCCATCTCGTTGTGTCAGACACCAAACCAAGCCGACAGAGAGCCCCTAAAAAGAGGGAGCATAGTAGGATGCTGCGGCGCCTCGTCGGCGGAGCCGCCGCCGTGCGTTCTCCGCCGACGGCGGCGGCGGAGTTCCGTCGGCTGGTTCACAACGGCGGAGGAGGTGGTGGATGTAGCTCGTCGGGGGAGCCGGAGAGCGTGGCGTACCGCATGTCGATGCTGCGGCGCCCCTCTTCCGTCAGCAAGAAGGGGCTCGTCTGGAACTCGTGCAGCTTCATAGGTCGCCTCGTCGCACCGGTGAGGCCGTACGACCGTAGCTCCGACGAATTCCCCGGGGCGTACACCTTCCTCTCCGTCGCCTCCTCGTCGCCCGCGCCCTCCTCCTCGAGCTCGTCCAACCTCTCCGTCGCCTCCTCGTCGCCTGCGCCCTCCTCCTCGAGCTCCTCCCAGTTAACGTTGAGTCCCTCGCTCTTGGCCCCCCAGCCAATGCTCGTGTTATTTCCTCTGTGGCTTGCTGCAGAGTTTTTCCCCCTCGTCTCCTAGAAATTGGATGCATTCTCATGTCCTTCTTTTCTGTAGTATATATGGTCTGGATTTTGCTTTGCAATATGCTGCTCCCGTATTTGCTCCAGCGCAAGTATGATTTAATCACTATGTATAGTGACTATGCTTCAATTAAACTATTAATCCCTTCCTTTTGTCCTAGTGTAAAACTTGGTGTTTTAAGCCGGATGAGTAACAATTGAGCACAGTTCTAACAAAATCAGTAGGAACTTTCTGTGATACTATTAACTCCATCCTGGTAATAACCCATCTTCTCTGCTTCAGTGGAGCAAACATTTAGCTGAAGGTCGGCCATCTTGGTATAAAGTAATTTGGTGCGTCATGAATAGCTTGGGGCATTTGGCACCAAACAAAGTCAAAGTCTTCCTTCCAAATTGTGGCACATCCAGATTTTGTAAGCCTTATGTTTCGAAGGCTAAATCTTCTCATGCTTAGTGTGCAAGAATTTGGATTGTTCATTTCAAAAATTGGCTTTAATGGAATGCTATGAATGTTGCTGAACAAAAATGATTTTAGTTTGTTGGGTTGCTAATATGACTGATGAATACACCAAAAATTAGAAAAGCTAATCTACCATCCAAATAGAGAATTTATCCATCAAGCAAAGAAAGCATTATTTTCCAGAAAACAGCATAAGTAACTCATTTTCATGATACCCAGAAACAAATCAGGAGTTCCACAATATGTGCCTAATTTAACAATAGTTTTTTTTCCTTTTGTTTTTACTACCGCCAGCTCTACATATGTTCTTGTTTAACTGTTATTATGATTTGGACTGACTGAAAGTTAGGCTGTATCGCTATGCCTACAGTATAAAGAACTTGAGCAAGGTCATCCAACGATAGATATTTATATGTTCTTGTTCAACTAACTTTATCATGATTTTGACTAAATGAAACTGAGATTCTATCATTATGCTGACGATATGAAAAACTTGAACAGAGTGACATTGCAGTTGAATGGTGAGCTGGCAAATGTTAGCCTAAAGCATCTGAAGCACAATGACCTTGTTTATGTATCTGGTCATCTGGGCTTTTATCATAAAGTTGGTCCAAGTGGTGAGCGGTATATTGTCTATAAGGTCCGCTGTAACTATTTATTAGTTTCTTCGTATTAGTACCATCTATCCATGCATTGTGTCAGTAGATCTTGTGTCTTGTAAATTGTAGTATACATATAACTGATGCACCCTTTGAAAGTTTGATGAGATGTGGACATGTGATCACATATACATCTAGTACTGATGCAGCCTTTGATCAGACGCAGACACATGTATTCATATAAATTCCTATTACTTGTGCAGCCTTTGGTCAGGATTCACATAATATAGGTCCTATTGCTTACTCATCTTTTCATCATGTACGATCATATAAATTCATCTATTCAATGTCTTAGTACCTCAATGTTGTAGAAAGGTAATTTTTTTGCAAGTCGGATATTAATAAACAGAAATATGTGCATAATGTTTACCTGTTCCATGTTGCTTTGTGATATTAGTTTTCTTAATAATATATATTTTTCAGTGCACTATCTCTTTCATGCATTTTTAATTGGGCACCCATCATTTTACAGATTTGTGTCAGAGAACTGAATTATGTTTTTGATCAAAATAAGAGGCCTCAGAATGGCGCAGACTCAACAAGTCCACCATCAGTGCCATATGTCAGCCGTAAGTTTTACCCATTTTGCTTGTACAATTTTGCAATTGTAGCTATCAGTATCTTATCTGCCCCCTTTGTTTACATTTTCAGCTCAAATGCTAAAAGAGAATGAGTATATGGACCGGCTTCGCTTGTGGCAGGTCTTCTTTGCCAACCCTTATGAATGGTGGGACAACCGACAATCCAAACGATGGTCCAACTACCCTGATTTCAAGCACAAGGACACTCATGAGAAAATATGGCTTCGTCCAGACGACCCTCCCTGGGTACGAAAGCAGCTTGAATTACATGACCTGGAAGTAGCAAAGAATGGTCACAAGGGTAACAATCAACTGTTAAAAAGTCAAGATTGGAAAGCCCAAGATTTTGACTACTCTGATGATGAAGAACAGCATTGTGCGGAAGCATGAATAGGGCACATGACATTGCCTGCCAAGAATGAAGAATTAACGTGGCCGTTTGGGTGGGTAGGGGTGCGCTTTTTCTTGGTCAAGTTATCTTACTCAATTGTATAAATAGTATGCTTGGTAGGATGTGGATAGGTTTTGACTCTGCTAATTATTTGGACTGCAAGGTTATTGTGTAGTTTGTAATTTTATTAGGTGCTAATGTGAGGAGACAGAGACATTCTAGGGAGGCCCTATCAATTAACATGCCTCAGTGTTTGCTAAGCGATATTGTCAAGGGCTTGTATATTGTTATAATTGCTCTCAAATTTTCCTCTCATAAGTATATTTTGCAGCACTAAATAACCCCCATCCAGTCCAGCTGAAAACAAGATATCCTGTGTAGGATAACATCGCGTGCAAGATCTCTGCGACTCTGATCATCAACTTTTAGCATTTCAGGATGAAACCGAAATCAACACACCTGACCTATTCTGAGCTCCTGGGGACTGTTCTTGCATGTCATTTCTCTGTGATCAGCTATATGTCCTCAGGATCCTCCACCCCCCCTCTTTTTTTTTTTCAAAGAAGCCCAAGTACTTTACTATTGCAAGAATAGTAAAGTAAAATTGAGACACACAGACGCAGCCAGTGCAGACCTTTGTTGGAGGCCTGCAAGGTCATGAACTACCGTCTACCAGTGCAGTTCTACTGCTCCAGTGTCCAGCAACTTAGGATAAAGTAAGGCTGCTCAGCCAGTCATGTTTGGTCTTTGGATAACTTTGTACTTTGAAGCAATTCGTAATTTGCAAACATGATAACTTGATAATAAGAGGGAAAAGGTACAGATTGCCCTTCAAAAACGTAACTTCCTAGAAAGAGAATGGTTTGGTGTTTGGAATGCTCATAATAGAATATAGTATCATTGGATTTATCATTAAAAAATGAATCTCCTAGTTTAACAATCTTTTGCTACTGTTACCATATAAAGAGTAGGGGTTAAACCTGTCCACTTGAGACCTGTCAATGTTGAAGACATCATACACTTACTAACAGAGTATAAAAGAATGCTTACACAGTGAAAACCTACATTCTACTTACACAGTGAAAGAAAGAAAAAACATAATACTGCTGGTATTGTCTGCAGAGCCAATAGAAGATTAAAGCAACAATTGTATCAGCAAGGACAAAATGGTACGGTCATATGTTGTAATTGTTTGCTGGGTCTTTGTATTGCCCCAGGATTGGTAGTTCTTTTTGTCAAAATGGTAAAAAGCTAGAGGATTGCTGGATCTTTGTATCTCTTGAAAAGATCCTCAATGCCGTCAAGAACTTCTTGTGGTAGAGGCCGTGGAGTGCTGGTAAACGCATCAATGTTCTCCTTCAACTGGTCCATGGTGGTTGCTCCAAT
Organism: Bothriochloa decipiens; assembly: GCA_023333625.1. Classification (NCBI taxonomy): domain Eukaryota; kingdom Viridiplantae; phylum Streptophyta; class Magnoliopsida; order Poales; family Poaceae; genus Bothriochloa; species Bothriochloa decipiens. The sequence goes on from CM041628.1 coordinate 35,342,325, forward strand.
GATGGAGCTAGCAGTGAATGGACGGTCACGCACAAAGCCAAGGGCAAGCTGGACTGGAGTTAGCCCATGCTTCTTGGCAAGCTTTACGTATTCTAATGTTGCTTCCTGCCAAAAGTTAATCAAAGTAATGTAAAATGCATATGAACACTCAAGTTCACTAGTCAGGGCAAAAACAAATTCGTTACAGTATATATCATACTTTAGCCAAAGAGGCATTGTAGCGTGCCATGTATCCAGGGAAGAGATTTAGCCTACTCTTTGAGATGTCAGCGTTAGCATCAAGATACTTCCCAGTGAGAACCCCACCAGCCAATGGGGAGTAGGCAAGCAGTCCAATATTGCAGTTGTTCGGGTGGCAAACTTCAACAAGATCAACTGTGATGAAACAAAATATGTTTAAAAGTCAGTTGTGGGCCACATTGGTATAGACAGAGAGTTAGGGTGTAAATCATATTATAACAAAAGCATAAAGAAAAAATATATTACCAAACAATTCACTACCCAATAGCACAAAATCCTTATTCCCCTTTTCAGCACCTGATAATAAAAAGAAAAATGGCACTACCCCAGCTAGCAGCATAATTTTGTTGGCAGTTTATACTCCAATTTCTACTAAATACATTGTCAGTTGTTACCCATTAGCACAAACCATTATTTCCCTTTTCAGCAACAGTATGAAGAAATTAAGAAATCTCATGAAATATATTAGCTAGAAAAAAATTGTATATTGGCAATTTAATATTTGTTTGTTAACAGGCAACTAGCCTTTCTAGTTATATGAGAAATCAAAGGGAATTCGCAATAATTCTGGTACAATTTCAGAAATGAGGGCATTACTAAGAGAGTTCCGATGAATGTGATGAATGGACTGAAGAAATGTTTTCACCTTCAAAACGGCATCTCACAAGTAAACTATAACTGTTCTGGATGCTCACGATCTTCGGAAGGCCTTGAGCCTTTGCAGCATGTACAAACTCCATTACTCCATATGAGGTCTCATTCGAAACACCGATATAGCGAACCTAAAACAGAGATAACATTAGACAATGATTAACAACTCCATCTTCTTGTTGATTGTCTTCTGAATGAGCTGTCAATACTGAGAAAAGGTTGTGATTTCTACCAGCTTTGCTCTGATTTCTACCAAGGTCAAGTGAATCTAGAGTGCATCAACACCTCATACATCACCTCAGACAGGTTCACAGATGCACAGTTGGCGATGGTTCTAGTGTCAGTTTTTGGGACGACTTCTAGTCAACCGGAATCCTATCACACAGATTCCCAAGACTGGCCTCCTTCGCACGCAATGAGAGCATCTCAGTGCAGCAAGTCATGCAGGCTGAAGATCTTGACACGCTATTTTTCCTACCTCTCTCTACACAGGCGCTTGAAGAACTAGAGGCCCTCCAAAATGAACTCACAGACGCTATATATGATCAAGACAGCGCTGATAGATGGACACCTGTTTGGGGGAACAGATACACCTGTTTGGGGGAACAGATACACTTCGTCTTTCGTGCAGTACAAGCACATCCCATTTTCAAGATAGTATGGAAGTCAAGATGCATTCCTAGGATTAAGTTCTTCGCATGGCTCATTCTTGTGGATCGACTTAACACTAAAACAATGCTGCAAAGGAGACATCTCAATGTGCAAGGTGGCACAGTATATATCATGTGCACTACTGGTGAGCAGGAAACCATGGAGCATCTGTTTTTCAGCTGTCCTTTTGCCCAGAATTGCTGGACAAAGATTGGAATTCAATGGGATCCAGCTCTACACTACATGATAGATTCACACATGCAAGAGCCACACATACTATCCCATGTTTTACAGAAGTTAACTTTGACAGCAGCATGGGAGATTTGGAAGATGAGAAATGATAAAGTTTTTAAGAAGCAGGTGCCAAGGATAGACAGGTGGTGTGCCAATTTCAAAAGCCAATGCCTTCTCCAGTCGGTTAGAATTAAAGAGGACCTAAGGTTATCTTTTTGTGTATGGCTCGATGCTTTTAGTTAATTTGATATAGGTAAGCATGTACTCCCCTTTTTTTTATAAATTAATGAAAATGGCTTCCACTGTGGGGATCTCTCCCACAGTTTCTGTTGTCCAAAAAAAAAAAATACATAGAAAAGGTTTTAACTACTCTATGTGTCTCAACTTACACAAGAGTTGCACGCTGATAAGCTACTTTTTTCTGTAAAAAATATACTTATGTGGCTGTTATCAAATGCATATTATGCAGTGTATTTTAAAACAGATTGTACCAGCACATGTTGCAACTTGGTAAACTGCATCGACATCAAGATCAGATATGTAACTATCAGAGATTTAATAAGGGGAGAGGGAGAGAGGGCTTGGCTGGACAAGGGTCCAAGCTGAGCAGAGAGCAGGGGCCGCCGCCCATGGGTTTAGGGTTTAGGGGAAAACTACCTAACGCTGCTTCATGATTCATAGGCAACTCCCTGCATATATAGGGGAAAACTTAACCCCTAATATGGCTCCTAATAGATTGATTCTTATAAACAGGATCCAATAGTCCAATTTAATTACAATTCGAAAAAGTAAACCAAAAACCTATGAAAACCGGGCCCAATTCCTTAATTATTATTTCTTTAACCTGCGACTTTGGATTTTCCTTTCTTACCCTGATAGGTCCTGCTGACCATGGTAGTAACTGTGCAATGTTTATGTTTTCCCATGCCATGAAAAATGTTTGTGTTATTACTTTGCTTGTATAAAAATATCAATCATAGAAATCTCACCTTTCCTTCATCAACTAGCTCCTGGAAAGCCTTCAATTGTTCCTCGAAAGGGATGCTTGGCCTCCATTTGGTTGGATTATAACTAAATTCACCAAATAGTGCCACATATCTATCTGGCCTGGAGACATAAAGCAATACTTTGGAACCAGGAATTTTTATTTGATTGAGCTCAACTGCAAATAGATATATATCACTCTAACAGAAAAAGCTCTGATCCAAACAAGTTTACATTGGCAGTTAAAGAACTCACAAAACTGCACTAAAAGAAATCTGGTACAAAAGGAAAAAAAAGGAAAAACTAATTCAAGCTGACCGAGTGGGTGAAATAATGAAATCTACTTGGATAGGTATCCCATATGTTCTAACCTATATTTTACAAGGAAAACAGACAAAAGTCCAAGAAGAGGTCAGTTAATATATTCATTCATGTTTTCTCTCTATTACTCAGCTATATGAGAACCTGCTGAACCTTATATGAAGCATAGAATAGAAAAGGCACCTTCAACCTCTGGACCTGAGTCCTCAGGCCTGGTTTTACATGATACAAGGCATTTTGACTTCCTTGATCAATACATGCACCAGTTTCCTTAAAAACAAATTGAAATAATTCTTTACCAAAAAATAAAATCATACTGATGTTTGATGGAATGTTTCCATGTATGCTGGTAAAAGACTGACAACAAGTGAACCTAAATATTTGTTTTTGACAGGCATACAGCCATATGATTGAATCAAGCTGTCACTGACCAGTGTATCTGAAGCAAATCAATGTAATCTGTAGACAAGCGTTTAAGGCTCTTTTCAACACTTTCTTTGATATTAGCAGCATCAACACGCACCACTTCTGCGTTGTCCCGAAGGAATGAAGACCGCTCTGAATAACCGGCAACTTTGGTGGCCAAAATTATCTAAAATGCAAAGGAAAAAAAAAGGGCAAGACACATCTTACAGTCAGACATCAAACATGACATCACGTAGTGGGAAACTTAGGGATTGTGATAGGTGTTTACTCATCAGCATAATGTTACTCCTATTAGTATAAGTTATGCTTCTAAACTCGGGCATCAATTCGAAGGATGAGAGCAAGCATACTGTATAAGAATCATTGCTTGTGCAGGAATAGATTTAACAATCCAAAACATATTGTAACATCTATTTAGGTTACCTTGTCTCGTGGCTTTGATTGCATCCACCTGCCAATATAAAGATCAGTTCTCCCTTGAGTTTCCTTGTTGACTGGAACTGGGTACTAAAGGAAAAAAGGAAAAAAAATGGAAAAGTAGATCCCATCACTTGACTTGGAAACAGAAAGAGGGATAGTTAATAATAGTAAGGAAGGAATCTGTACTGACAATTTCTGCTGTGTCTATGATATTGATGCCTTGATCGATAGAATAAGAGATGATATCATGTGCTTCCTTCTCTGTGTTTTGCTCGCCAAAAGTCATCTGGAAAGAAAAGGATTTACCTTGAGACGAAGAAAACATTATTTGCAGCAAGAGGGTTTCAAGTTTCATACACACCGTCCCAAGAGTGACCTCGCTGATAAGGAGGTCTGAATCTCCCAGTTTCTGGTACTGCAGCTGGGTTTGCGCCACTGCCTGGACTTGGCTGCGAACGTTCCTCTTGTGCAATCTTTGAGAATGACGAGCATGGAATGCAGATAAGGTACCGCCATGTGATGGAGGGGAGGTTACCCTGAACGATGGCATTGCCATTTGTTGCATACTGAAATTCCTGCTTGCACATCACACCATCAAGTAAATCTTGCGTCACAAATTCCGTATGCCTCCAGAAACTATAGGATCCTAAAGAACGTTGGCCAAGGAAGCCTAGCTACTACATCTTGCATCATGTGATAAAATAAACAAATTATCCTGTAGTTAAATTTAGGCAATGCCAACAATATTAGCAGCAGGCATAAAAATACAACGAAATGCAAGTGTTGAACCCCCTGCGGCCCTGCCTGACTGCCTCCTGCCCGCACCACAGCAGCCAATACCCAGCGGAGGATTCTGGATTCGTACCATATTTGCCACTAAAGAAACCAATGTCGCAAAAAACTGCTTGTGCAGTTCTCTAATTGGGCCGAAAAGGAAACTCGAGACGAATTTTGCAGAATAAAAGAAACATTGGATTGAGTCGATTGACGCCTATCTTTTCATCATCAGGAATGAAAACCCAAGAAAGGAAGGGGAGGAGTAGAGTAGTACCCGTTTTCACGGCCTCCCGCCGAACCCAACCCGTAGCTCACCGGCGAACAGGAGAAGCGCGGTAGTAGACTCAAGAATGGAACGCTGGAGTAGAGGTAGGCGAGGCGAGTGGAGGAGGCGCCGGCCGCGGCGATGAGCTTTCCGAAGGCGACGAGGCGAATGAGGTGGCCAACCCGCCACGGGGCACGCACCGTGGGTGCCGAAACGGCGGCCAGTCAAAGCCCAGGTTGCTTCTCCATTGAACAGATTAGGCCCAGCCCATGGCCTGTTGCTTGCGGTGGAGGGCCAGTCAGTTCCTCAAACGCCCATCGATTGCGATTTTTTTTTCTTTGATAATAATATCGATTGCGATTCTGGATTCATACCGTCGAGGTCAAATGTTTTCCTTTTTTGGAGAAGGGGCCGACTTTTCTATTTCAGAACATTTTGCATGAAGCAAGAGAGCATTTTCCCAGTGAGCAGACCGTAGAGATTTTTTTGACAGGACATGATTGACTATGCGTTAAGTTTGAGCAAACAAATTGAGGAAAACTACAACTAAAGGTCCTAGCCTCAGTTACTACAGAATGAGAAGTGATGTTTTGACATGATGTTACACATCCTTCTCGATCTTGAATTCTGTTAATAAAATGTTTCAACGTCTAGTTTGTGGTCCTGATGTGCTCCGAGGGGTGGATCTACAAGAACCAGGCCATATCTGGTCAACCTCAAGGCTACCAAACAGCCACAACCTGCTTACATAGTTACGTAATATAATACCACAGGCAAGGACATCTGGCTAACCAAAAGACCCCTATATAATTCCTTGTCTGACCGGCCTTCGCCAATCCCTTCTCCTTTTGTGTCAACATGAATGAAACTGTATGATCATAGATTGTAATATGCCTTCCGGGTCTTCCTATTGTTTGAGGATTGCTGGTTCTTTTCATGAAAACAGTGAATAAACAGCTAGAGGATTGCTGGGTCTTTGTATCTCTTAAAAATATGGTCAATGCCGTCAACAACTTCTTGTGGTAGAGGCCGTGGAGCGCTGGTAAAAGCATTGATGTTCTCCTTCAACTGATCCATGGTGGTTGCTCCAATGATGGAGCTAGTGGTGAATGGACGGTCACGCACAAAGCCGAGGGCAAGCTGGACTGGAGTTAGCCCATGCTTCTTGGCAAGCCTTATGTATTCATTTGTCGCTTCCTGCCATCCAAAGTTAACCAAAGTAAACTGAAATGCATACCAACGCTCAAAAGTTCCGACAGTCGGGGCACAACGAAATTATTTGTAGTGTCCATATATCTTACCTGAGCCAAAGAGGCATTGTAGCGAGCCATGAATCCAGGGAAGATATTTAGCCTGCTCCCCTTTGAGATTCCTGTGTCAGCATCAAGATACTTCCCAGTGAGAACCCCACCAGCCAATGGGGAGTTGGCAAGTAGTCCAATATTGCAGTTATGTTGGTGGCAAACTTCAACAAGATCAGCTGTGATGAAATAAAATGTGATTAAAAGACAGTTTGTTGGACTCATCAGTTTGCACAGGAAGGCATAAAGCACACGTTTTACCAGATAAATTGCTACCTAATAGCACAAAGTCTGTATTCCTCCTTTCAGAAATACCTCATAATGATAATAAGAAACAACACTACCACCTTGGTAGCAGCATATTTTTGCTAGCACTTTATACTCCGGTACATATTAAATACAATTTCTCACTCCTCACAAAAACGGTCAGCCATTAGCAGTTTAGCACAAACCTTCATTTTCCTTTTCAGCAACACCTTGTACGAAGAAATTGGAAAGCTTATGAAAGATATTAGGTAAAAAACCATCTATAGGCAACCGGCGGTGTCGGGTACCTGAATAAAGGGGTACCCTAAACCCTCTTACAGGGAGAATTAAACCCCCAACAATAAAACTCCAAAATCATCCGGGAAGCCCACAAACAGAGATGCGGGCCCATCGGCATACTCCGAGCTATGCTGGCCTGGCCCAGGAGCAGCGTCGCTCGGACTAAGATAGTCTCTCGTTCGATGGTACCCTTGAGTGGTGGAACTCCGCCCAAGCGGTCGACCCCCCCTCAAGTGACGGAACTCCGCCCGTGCGGACGACCCCCCGTCGATTACTACTACCCCTCCCCTCGAATCCACCTACTCCCCGTACGGGAGTCAGTGCATTTAATGCTTCCACCAACTCTAGTCTAACCGCATGGCTACAGCAGCGTTACAGTGGTCGGGTACAGCGGTCGAGTCCTGCATTTACCGCCCATCCCTGGTCGTGCGGTGAGCAGCTTGGTACTGTTGTACCATACCGAGCACTGTTTCACCCCCGACGCCCCCTCGACACGCTACGCGACAACCACCAGCTTCGGATTCTCTAAGTCCGATCTTATCCATCCAATCACTACTCCAGTGACTACCCCTCGATTGGACCTCGAGCGTCATCAAGCCACCCCTCGAGTCGAGCCTCGGTGCTTCCAGTCAACGCTCCAACAACTCCCGGTACGACACGCACAGGGATCCGTACGCCCGCGCACGGGCGCGGGTCTTTCACCGACCGTCTACGGGCGTCATCATGACACGCTTGGAGGACGTCCATCGACTCCGAGCATGTCGCTACAGAGCAGGCCATGCCCGGCGCACGCCTCTACAGCAGCTTCGACTTGATCGGCATCGCCCCCTCAACGTCATCACCCACAACCGCGTAGGCTTCTTGTATACCCGTGCCTCTCAGTCTATAAAAGGGGGATGCCAGGCACGTTAGAAAGCAGGCGAAAAAGAACGACCGAACATCCAAGAGAGCTTCTAGAGACCGGAACGCTCAAGTCTCAGCTCACTCTGTACACCCCCCGACTCTCACTCGCCCGCTTGTATCCTCCCCTGTACAAGCACTTCGGTGCAAGATAATACAAATCTCCTCCCCCCGCTGGACGTAGGGCCTTCTTTGCCCGAACCAGGATAAATCGTCGTGTTCATCTTGCATCACCATCTGGATTAGGGAGCACGCAGTATACGTTACTCGTCGGCTTAGGGCACCCCCGGGTCCCGACGCCGACAGGCGGCGTGGAGTCATGTGGAGTTTTCTCGGGAGCCTGCGGTGTCAGAGTGAGATGGCTCCTCATTTCATCAGGTGGCCACCTCACCTCCCCACACACCCTTATTTGCTTGGATGGTGCAGGTGTCGACCAGGGAGTGATCCAACGCATGAGTAGTAGAGAGGAAAGCGTCCAGTTTGGTGGCAGCCAATGTGGGAGAACAACGGCTTGTTTCCATGGTGATGGAGAGGTTGGTGACCAGCGACGAGGAATTGTTCGCTGTTAAAGGGCTCCCGAGCACCGTCAGCGCTGAATTCAATTGTGCAGTGACCAAACGAGATGTTTGGGTGACCAGGTGAGGGAGATGGAACTTGATGGTGGAGGATTGTGGGAAGTGGAAAGTGACAGGCATGGAGGTTCAGCAACGGATTGCCCATAGGAGCAGTGAGCGCCGGTGACAGGGGAAACACTAGACAGGTTTCCCTCCACCTCAGCGTCGCAGCACAGGACTGAGCAATCATCCTCAACAACCATAAGCACTTGTTCTGAATAATTAAGGCCCTAAGCAATGCTTTCACCTTCAAAGCAGCATCTCACAAGTAGACTATAACAGTTCTGGATGCTCACGATCTTTGGAAGGCCTTGAGCCTTTGCAGCATGTACAAACTCCATTATTCCATATGAGGTCTCATTGGAAACACCAATATAGCGAACCTAAATTAGAGATAACATTCGACAATTATTAACAACATGATCCTTGATTATCTTCTGCATGAGCTAACAGAACCGAGACAAAAACATAGAACTACTCAATGTGCCTCTACTTAATAGTTGCATGTTGATAAGCTAGCATTTGTCTGAAAAAACTACTTACATGGCTGTTAACAGATGCATGTTATGTAAAATATTCTAAAACATAGTACCAGCAAATCTTGTAACTTGAAGTTGCGTTCACATCAAGATCAGATATGTAACCATGTAGTTTTCATATTTATGAATGCCACAAAAAATGTTTATTTGCTAAAATTTTGCAGTTTGTACCTATAAGAATATCAATATAGAAATCTTACCTTTCCTTCATCAATTAGCTCCTGTAAAGCCTTCAATTGTTCCTCAAAAGGGATGCTTGGCCTCCATTTGGTTGGATTATAACCAAATTCACCAAATAGTGCCACATACCTATCTGGCCTGGAGACATAAAGAAAAACTTTGGAACAAAGACGTTTGTTTCAATCAGTTCAATTACAAATAAATTTCAATCTAACAGAAAAAGAACTCCAATACAGGCAAGCTTAAATGAGCAGTAAGAGAACTGATGAAACTGCACTCAAAGAAAGCTGGTGTTATTAAAAAAAAAAAAAACTTACTTCAAATTCAAACTGACAGAGCAAGGGTGAAACAAAATAAACTTAAATTCCTTGGTTAGGTATCCCATATGTTGTAACTTCTAATCTTCTAATCCATGTTTTACAAGGAGCACAGGCAGAAGTCCAATAAGAAGTAGTTTAGTATATATTCATTAGCTTTGTTTCTCTATTGCCCAGTAATTTGAGAACCTGCTGAACCTTATATGAAGAATAGAATGGAAAGGTCACCAATTGAGAGCCTTCAGACCAATGTCCACAAACATGATTTTACATGATACAAGGCATATTGACTTTCCCTATCATACATTTACCAGTTTCTTTAAAAAGATTGACACAATTCATTTTGTACAAGAAAAAAAAGCATAGCAATATTTGAACGTATGTTGGTAAAAGGCCGACAACACAAAGTGAAACTACTTCGAACTGACACAATGTTTGAAAGGTTTTTGTCAGCCATACAGCAATACAAGTGAACCAAGCTGACACTGACCAGTGTATCTGGAGCAAATCAATGTAATCTGTTGATAAGCGCTTAAGGCTCTTTTCAACACTTTCTTTGATATTGGCAGCATCAACACGCACTACTTCTGCACTGTCCCGAAGAAATGTAAACCTGTCTGAATAGCCAGCAACTTTGGTGGCCAAAATTATCTGAAAAGCAAAGAAACAAATAGGCAAGACCCATATCTCAGATCTTTTAAACATGGCATCACATAATGACAAACTTAGGCATTGTGCATTGTGAAGCCGGGCAGTGCGTGCGTGTTGGGCGTCTACGTTGTACTGTGTAATCTCAAAAAAAAGTAAAATTATGGTTCTAAGCCATGGCATATTCAAAATAACGAGTTACCCTTAACAGTTTTGAATACTGTGCCTAAAAAATTGTTTGCCAGATTTAATTGCAAACATATCCGAAATATCTTGCAAGTTTGTAGCATAGCATTTATTCAGGTTACCTTGTCTCGTGGCATCAATTGCATCCACCTGCCAATATAAAGATCAGTCCTCCCTTGAGTTTCCTTTTTGAATGGAAGTGGGTACTAAAGGCCAAAAGGAAAGATGGAAGTAGAAAAGAAACAAGTAGATCAATCTCTTAACTTGAATACCGAGAAAGTGATAGTTAATAAGAGCAAGGCAGCAATATGTACTGACAATTTCTGCTGTGTCTAGGATATTGACACCTCTATCGAAAGAATAAGAGAGCATATCATGTGCTTCCTTCTCTGTGTTTTGCTCTCCAAAAGTCATCTGTAAAGAATATAATTAACATTGAGATGCAGAAAACATTGCCTTACAGTAAAACAGTCATTTCAAGATTTATGCATACCGTTCCAAGAGTGACCTCACTGATAACGAGGTCTGAATCTCCCAGTTTCTGGTACTGCAGCTGTGTTTTTGGTACTGCCCGGACTTGGCTGCGGATGCATCTCGTATGCAATCTTTGAGAGCGCAGAGCACTGAGTGTTGATAAGGTACATCCATATGATGAAGGGCAGGTTACCACAAAAGATGGCATGGTCATTTGTAGCATACTGAAATTCCTGCCTGGCACATCCCAGCATCAAGTAAATTTCGTGCCATAAATTCAATATGGATCTAAAAGCGAGACTTAACCTAAGAGGGCCACACGGATTTTTCGTCTAGAAGAAAATGGGGAACAAAATGGACTCAAACCTAGGAGGACTCAAAAATGTTGGATGGATAGAACCTCCCATCGTACCACCAGACCAGTTGAACTAAGCTCACTTCCTATTAAAGTATGCCTCCAGAGCAAGAAACTAGAATCCTAGAGAACCATGCCCAATGAAACCACTTATATCACAGTAATAAATTATTTCATCCGTATAAATTTCGGGGATGCCCACAAAAATTAGCAATAGTCATGATAATTCCCATTGGAGGATTTCTGCCATAATCCCATTTCCCACCATGGAACCAATGCCAAGCAGCCCTTTAAACTGGACCGGATCTTAAAAATTTCTAATGCCGCACTGCATTTTCGAGCAACCATCAGGGGAAGCAACAGGAATGGGATATGCGGGATGAAATGCAGCCCACGATTTGGAAGTTGGAAGTTGGAACGACGCCTAGGCCTAGCCTTCCAGTACAGGGGGGAGAAGATGAATGGAACGGTACCTGTTTCCCGGCCCGGGTTGTATGGCCTCCCCGGCCAACCCAAGCCGTACCTCGTCGGCGAACAGAAGAAGCGCGGTTGGCGAGCTCCGCTGCTCCAGAATGGAGGAGAGGGAGAGGGCCCTGCGCCTGCAGCTGCACTGCACTGAAGAAGCTGCAGCACTGCAGGTGGAGATGCCGGATGCGGCGGTGCCTTTCCGAAGCCGGATGAGGCCAACAGAAGAACACGCGACGGCGCAGATGGGTCATGGACTCATGGGTGGCGGTTCGTTGGTGGGCCCAGCCTGCTTCTGTCCCTGTGGTCCCATCATACAGTAAGCCATTAAATTGATTAGGCCCAGCCCAAAATTTTCTGCTTACGGTTTATTATCAAAAGGTTATCCCTTTGGATCCCAGCCATACCCCACTGGGGCCTTTCCTCCAACGAAAATTTTGGCTTCTCCGGAGTACATCTTGTGATGATTTTTCTTCTCCTTTGAATAGCGATAAATGTATTAATCTACCCTTTTAGTTCCAAAATATAAAAATCAACTCAAGTTACGAACTCGCAATTTAGCAGCACGGCACAACCCACCGACTCATAACTTAACTTAAGATGCTACTGAACCTCAGCATCTCCAACAGTTTGCCAAAAATTCACTTGACAAATATCATAATTTGACAACTTGCTAAAATATATAGCAAGTTAAAAAATAAACTCTCTCCAAGAGTTTGTTATTTGGACTTGGTAAAATAAAAAAAAGGCCTGCTAAAAAAACTGAGAAACCCGCTAAGCGAACGAAGAGCTCCGTTAAGAAAACGAAGAGCCCCGTTAACGAAACGAAGAGCCTCGTGATCTCTTCTTTACCGATCTCTTGTGTCGTTCTAGGCGGTGTCGATCTAGTGAGATCGGACGAGGCAGAGCGACGGGAGGAGCGCCTGTACGGAGCGGAGGTTGTAGGTGTCGGCGACGCTAGACGTGTGAGCGGAGGCCGTAGCACGCGAGGGCACCGGTTGCGAGGTGTGGCGCGACGAAGACGGCCCTGGGCCAGTGGTGGGTGCGCCAAGCCCCTGACGACGGGACGTCAGCCTGGACACATGAGCACTCAGGAAGACCGTCGACGAGGCGCGGGATAGCAATGGCAAGTGCGATGCGCACGCGTGTGGAGGGAGGAATAGAAAGTTGATAAAATTATCAAGTCTGTTTGGCAAGTTGGAGAATAGAGGGTTTTTTTTTATTTTGTTTTATCAAATTTTATAGGATGGTAAACTCATTCGAGAAACCGTTGGAGACGCGAACCGCTGCATTACAGATCCTTCATCGTAGTGCATACATTTAGGAGACCGTACTACGGAGCATCATGCCTTACCTGGCCTCTTCTTAAACGTCGTCTTTTGCCTGCTGTGCAAGCATCTACCAGAGTCACTGTCTATCAGTCCATGGGGCCAGCGAGCGACAAAAGCAGCAAACCCAAGCCGGCCAAAAATTAATCATCACGAGAGGGAGGCTGTCCTCGTCGGCACGTAAAACTAATCATCATCACCATCACGACACGAGAGTAGTAGTACCCCTGGTACGCGGCCACATGCACCCGGCCATCTGCTCTCAGCCGTCCACCCCCGAAGACGGGCCAACTCCGACCCTCCGATCCCATAATGGGCCTTATCGACTGAGGCCTCTTCCGGTAACTTCCGCACGTGCACCTTTTTTTTTGGACCGTCACCTACCTCCAGATATTTCTCCCTTGGGCGGGCCCACACGGTTCAATTACGTAGTAGCACCTCGGTTTTACCACCGTCCTCGGTTGACGCTGGCTGACAGTGGGACCGGACGGAGCTCCTGGGCCCAGGTGGTGGTGTGAGCTTTTTTGGTAACCGGCTGGCGCGGGAAACGAACGAGCAGGATGGCAAGCAACCGCAGCAGTCCACTGCCCGCACCGCACCGCACCGTCTTCTTGCTCGATTCGTCTCGCCTCGCCGCGAGAGAGAGGGAAAGCGACAGAGCAAGAGAGAGAAACTGAAGCAAAACAATTTTCTTTTTCTTGCTTAGTGAAACAACACAGACCAGTGGGAGACGGAGAGAGAAGGACGATAAACAACAGATAAAAAAAAAGGCAGCGAGCGAGGCCGAGGTGGGGACAAAAAGGGCGAGGTGACAGAGAGGGAGAGAAGGCGAGGGAGGGAGGGATCACGAGGCGTGCGTCGTCCTCCGCCCAACCAAATCCATCCGCCAGCGCCGCCTCCTTTCCCACTTCTTTCTTTCCCCGGAGCAAAAAAAAAAAAAAAAAAAAAAGGAGGGAGAGGATCGCTTCTTGGATCGCGGGGGTCACGGGACGCGCGCCGCGGGCCGGCACGCTATCTGCTGCTGCTGGTGGACTGCCTGACCCTTGCGGCCTTGCCTAGCCTACCACCTGCTGCTGCTGCTACTTTGGCTGGCGCCGGCGAGAGGAGGGCGACGGCGATGAACCGGGCGGCGCTCACCGTGGGGCCGGGGATGGACATGCCCATAATGCACGACGGCGACCGCTACGAGCTCGTCCGCGACATCGGCTCCGGCAACTTCGGCGTCGCGCGCCTCATGCGCAACCGCGCCGACGGCCAGCTCGTCGCCGTCAAGTACATCGAGCGAGGCGAGAAGGTTTGGTTTTGTGTGCCTTGCACTCTTGCTTTGCCTTGCCTGCCTGCCTCTCCAACATCAATACATCTCATCAACCAACCACTGGCCGCTGCAGATTGACGAGAACGTGCAGCGGGAGATCATCAACCACCGCTCCCTGCGCCACCCCAACATCATCCGCTTCAAGGAGGTCATCCTCACCCCGACGCACCTCGCCATCGTCATGGAGTACGCCTCCGGCGGTGAGCTCTTCGAGCGCATCTGCAACGCCGGCAGATTCAGCGAGGACGAGGTCCGTTTTCCGCTTGTTGCTCCTGCGGCCCTCTGTACTGTTGCAACTCCTACCTGTCCTCTGTGCAAACTTGGTTGACTAATCAACTGTCAAAGCTCCCTTTCAGGCGCGTTTCTTTTTCCAGCAACTCATATCAGGGGTCAGCTACTGCCATTCCATGGTACGACTACTCTTTTCGTTCCAGTATTGTTACCAAATATAGCATGTGGATCGTCAATCGTTGTACTCTATTGGGCTGGTCTGTTTAAAATTGCTCTGTTTTCTGCCTACCTTTTTGTCAAGCAAGTATGCCATCGTGACTTGAAGCTCGAGAACACCCTGTTGGACGGGAGCGCTGCGCCTCGCCTCAAGATATGTGATTTCGGCTACTCAAAGGTACTGCTAGATGCTCGCTCTGTTTATATTTACAAAATTAGTGCAGTTGCAATTAACAGGGCACACTTTACCTTGATAGTATACCTACCAATAACTGTTATTAGTAGCACATGACGAAGTCAAGAAAAAAATTACTGAAACCATCTGCTTATAATTTTAACTCTATTAGTAGATATTTATCAGGTGCCCTCCAAAAAAAAATGTAGTCAACTTGTGGGAAAATTTCCTCCTTAATAAACTGTTGCTCTGCTTGTAACTCCTTTTGCATTGCAGTCATCAGTCCTACACTCTCAGCCGAAATCTACAGTGGGAACTCCTGCATACATTGCTCCTGAGGTTCTCCTGAAGAAGGAATACGATGGAAAGGTATTATGTGTATTGTCATTTCTTATTCTACACTTCCCTTACTGCTTCTATTCAATGCGCATGTTATTGCTCTCCACTTGAGCAACATGTTTGTGTGGCAAAGCATTTATACATGCATGGTGTGTAGCCACGCATAGTAGGAAACTACATTGGAAGGTTGGAATGCTAAACTAATCACTAACTCTTTGTTACTCAACCAAGGTTGCTGATGTGTGGTCATGTGGAGTAACTCTTTATGTGATGCTGGTTGGTGCATATCCATTTGAGGACCCAGATGAGCCTAAGAATTTCAGGAAGACAATTCAGGTTTCCTTTGCAGACGTATTTACATCAGCGTTTCTGAATTGGCTGCCCATTTTGATCAAACACCGACGAGATTTGTTTTGCAGAGGATATTGGGTGTGCAATACTCAATTCCAGACTATGTCCACATATCTCCAGAATGCCAAGATCTTATCTCTAGGATTTTTGTCGCCAACCCATCCACCGTGAGTACTTTCCGCTTTGCAATGTTCCATTAGCTTCTGCACATGTCTGCTTTGAGCAGAGCACTGACAATCCATATACAGAGGATCACCATCCCTGAGATAAGAAACCATCCTTGGTTCTTGAAGAACCTCCCAGCCGACCTAATGGACGACAACACAATGAGCAAGCAGTATGAGGAGCCCGAACAACCGATGCAGAGCATGGATGAGATCATGCAGATCCTGGCCGAGGCGACCATTCCAGCAGCTGGTTCCCGTGGGCTCAACCAGTTCCTGAACGACGGGCTTGACCTCGACGATGACATGGAGGACCTAGACTCAGATGCCGATCTTGACCTCGAAAGCAGTGGGGAGATCGTGTATGCTATGTGACAGCATCGAATACTCAGCAACGAGGCAATGTGTATCATCAACCGCTCTCAGATGGTTTTGTTGCGTCACAGGTTACCAAGATAATTAGTGGGACGAAAGGGGTGTGTACTGCTGGTAGTTGTATTGTACTTGCTGATATCTGCTGCAGATGCTGCTCACGCCGGATGCCGTGATGCCCCTTTTATCATCCTGTTGTGTTTGGCTGTTGTTTGGTGCACATCCAGTGTTTTACAACAGTTCAGCCTTTTGGAATTGCTACTGCTAGAACCTCTTCATCTGAGAAGACCCTTTTGTTTCTGCATCCCCAACTAAGGGACAGCGATGTACTTGTATTATTACACTGTGTTTGTATCATATGTATTTGGTGTAGGAAAATAAAGAAACTCCATTGCCCGTTCTCTAATCCATATTTAGTTCATCTGTAGCACAAATTTTTGAGAACCCGCCGGAGAACTTTCTCAGTGTTTGTGTCTTCGGACTTCTGTTATCTCACGGATGAATCACAAAGGCACTGTCAAAACGACTTCACCAATTTAATTGTCTGTAGATTTAGTGGTTGTATGCATTCATAATTGGTATAAAGAATGGAATATTGTAATCCAACTAAGATAAAAAAAAAAACTATTGCTACTGACCTTCCAGTGAATTCTGCTGAGGAGCTCCTGTAACTGGCATAATAGAATTCACACATAAAAGAAAAAGATTGTAACTGGACCACTTGAGTTTCTGTACCTTATATTTCATCAAAGAAGAACTTAACCAATAACCAACAAGCCTCATCTGAATAGTAAAAAGGCACCAGGTATATTGATAATTACAGTGTATCATTGCACAACCTTACATTACATACATCGATCAAGCCACTTATTTATGCATACACAAGACCAAATGTGGCAACGTTGTACTCAGCATGCAACGGATAGGATCGCACAAAGGTAGCAGCCGTTCAGAACTACGGTCTATGCCTCTATGGAGCAAGCAAGGGATTCACCACATGACCGACGAACAGCAGCACACCAGTCGTGTCTTCACGAATCAGGAACAGGAAAGGGTGATCCGCGATGAAATCCGTGGGCATTCTGTATGAACAGAGCATAGCCACTACACCAGATGCGGCGGCGGCCTCCGTTCCTTCCTCGTTCACTTCGACAAACGACTTGTGGAAAATGGATGAAACACACAGGTTCTGTCCTGCTGGCAAATGAACCAACTCTGACAGATCTGCTTGTGAGCTAAATGGTAGCTCAAGCCCCAATCTTTTTAGAAGATCGGATGCTTCGAACCCAAAGGAAATCTTGAACTTGGGGACTTTGAACTGACCAACCGGAACCTTCCTCATCGGGGCATGCTCCTTCATGAACTCGGGCTCAGAGCTCAGTTTTTCAGCCAAGCTCCAGAGCCCATCTCGTGCTTCTGGAAGAAGTATGTACATGGAGAACTTCCTCTTGTCATCACCTTGCTGGTAAGGAAGCTTAAGCACCTTAAAGTCGTCGTAACACGCAATGTATTGATCCTTTCCACTGGACATGAAAGGTGCTTGAACTGAGCTGCCATCAAGAAGGTGGAACTCGCTTTCTCTGGTTTCAGATGCATCGAACTTTTCAGTCCAAGCTCCTTTGAAATAGAGTGCGTTGCCAAGAACCAGCCTGGTGGTCTGATCAACAGATCCTGGTGGCAGCAGGTCTTTGATTAGACCTGAGGTCACTTTCTCTACCCATGAGTTCACTTCAGTAGCAACTTGTGCAGCCTGACAAAAAAAGAGAAAAAAAATACAGAATGTAAGGTACAGTTTACATTATATTAGAGTGTAATAGAGCAATCTGATGAGATAAGAAATTTATTAGAATTAGAAAGCATCATATTAGCACCAAAAGAAATTAATGATACTTCCATAGTTCAAGAGAACCATAATGATCATATTACTCAACAGTCAACACAAACATTTTTAATGCAATAGTGACATAAAACTTGCAGTGTTTATTAATAATACTACATACATGAGTTGTGAAACTCACATACCTTAAGTGTCACACGATATATATACAGTAAAGGTCCAAGTTCAACTAAATATTTTTCAGCCCAAACTCACATAGAAATATAGCAGTAAAATTTCAGAAAGAGACGCATACGTAGTACTATGCAAGTATGCAACTGCACCTTTAACTCTTCAATACAGAGACATGCTATTAATACTCCCGGTGTTATCTTAGGATTCTCTACGGTCTCAGCTGTATGTATTATCAATTAAACAGAAATGAACCAATTTCTAGCATGATTGCAGAAATAACAATATTTGCTTAAAATTACAGAAAACATATATACAACTGTCCCTAATAACTATGCCAGTTGTTTGTAAGCGAGAGATTTAACCTTTCCCCGGAAGTCGACAGAGTGCGTCTCGGCCTTGTACTTGCCGACGGCGACCTCCTCGAAGGCCGACTTCAGCTTGAGCGACGCGTCGACGAAGACAGCGTCGGCGAAGGCGACCCGTGGGCCGCCGACTCCGGACCCGTCGGCGAGCACGAGCTGCACCGCCTGCTCAGAGAGCGCGTGCAGGACTTCGGCTGGGACCGGCTCATCGCCTCCGCCGAGCGCGGCGAGCAGCTGATCGCGCGTGGCGTGGCCCGCGCCGGCGGAGAGGAGGCTGAGCACGGCGTGGAGGGAGAGCGGGGAGAAGGCGGTGTTCCTGGCGGGAGCGGCGGTGTTCGAGGAGAGCGCGGCCGTGAGGCGGAGGGCGAAGCGTGTCTGGCCAGCGGTGGAGAGGCGGATGTCGGCGGTGGCCATGGTCGGTGGTCCGGGGTGGTGGTTTCTTGGACACGAAGGAGAAGAAGAAGGATGGAAGTGGCTGTGAGCCTGTGACTATGAATTATTTCGGGGTTTCTTCAGTTATATTTTGGTGGACAGATCACCGAAGAATCGGTATGCAGGGTGCCAGCTTCATGAGAAGATAAATTAAAGTAATCCTACTACGAATGCTACTCCAACATTTAGTCTAAAATTAAATTCATAGAATAATAGATATACAGATAATATTAAGTTATATTAAATATAAATATTTTCTTTTTATAAATTATAAATCTGAAACAGTTCACTAGGTATAAAACTAGAGTTGTTTTTTTTCTTATTTAGATAGTAGTAGCAAAAGAGGACTTGAACCATCTCCAAGAATCCATCTTAAATTCATTCTCTAACCATTATTTATGAAACTATTCAAATAAAAATCTTGTTCTATATCTTTCTGTCATCCAATGTATTGTTATATCTTATAGGCACTCAAAGAGCGAGGAGCAGGGTCTGATAGATACTTGGTGTCAAAGTGCAAGCTTGCGAGGAGGTTTTTCCAGAACGCCTGGATGTTGCTAGTCTAACTACGATGATTAAAATGCATCTGCAGCCTCTAAAATTGGAAGTGAGTGTCATTTAACTCCTTAAACTAAGCTCCTTGAACTTCTAAAATACGCATCCACGTAAATGAACTAGGTCCCACGTAACGTCACATGTTACGAACATCGGAGTGCAATAGAATCCCAGCATATCGGCTCGGGGTGCCAATATAATCATCAATGAAGTGCTGTGGCCAAGTTGCATTGGTTAGGAGCATATGATATGTTTTGCTATCTTGGTTTAAAGAATCTATATATGTGACTACAGATGTCACTGGAAAAGGTCACAAGAACGAGAAACATCGGAGTGGAAGAAGGGAACTTTAAAGTATCATGATCCATGACCATACATACCAATTCTGAACTATCATCTCACAACCTTACATACATCGATCAAGCATCTATTTATTCAAAAACAAAACATGGCGGATTACACAGGAAGCTTGATCGCTTGTCACAGCCCATGCATTTGCGAGACAGGATGGAACTGCACAAGGCTGCGATTTTTAGAACACACACACTATGGAGCAAGGAGGGGATTCACCACATGGCCGACAAACAGCACCACGCCAGTCAAGTCTTCTCGGATCAGGAACAGGAAGGGGTGATCTGCGACGAAATCCTGAGGCATCGAGAATGACCGGAGCACAACTGTTGCAGCAGATGCAGCAGCAGCCTCCGTTCCTTCCTCATTCACCTCAACAAATGACTTGTGGAATATGGACGAAACAGACAAGTTCCGCCCCTCAGGTGAATCAACTAACTCTGATAGATCTGCTTGTGCACTGAAGGGAAGCTGGAGTCCAAGACCTTTGAGCAATTTAGATGCCTCGAATCCAAAGGATATCTTGAACTTGGGGACTTTGAACTGCCCAACTGGAACCTTCCGCATTGGCATATGCTTCTCCAGGAACTCTGGTTCAGAGCTCAACTTTTCAGCCAAGCTCCAGATGCCATCTTTTGCATCTGGAAGAAGAATGTACATGGAGAATTGCCTCTTGTCCCCGCCTTGCTGGTATGGAAGTTTAAGCACCTTCAAGTTGTCATAAGACACAACATATTGCTTTTCTTTACTGGACATGAATGGTGCTTGAACTGAGCTCCCATCAAGAAGGTGGAACTCGCCATCTTTTGTTTGAGATGCATCAAACTTCTCAGTCCAAGCTCCTTTAAAATAGAGCGCATTACCAAGAACAAGCCTGGTGGTGTGGTCAACAGAACCTGGGGGAAGGATCTCTTTGATGAGACCAGAAGTAATTTTTTCTACCCATGAGTTCACTTGGCCAGCAGCTTCAGCAGCCTGACCAATAAGAGAGAATATATCAGTGTTTCATACTCATGTCAAAAGCATAAAACAAAATCATTCTGAAGTTTCCAAAATAACTGAAATAGTGCAAGGATATAAGTGAACCATTATGCATTAACCTGACAGAAACTTAAACAAAAAGGAAACCATTTCTAATAAAACAGACCTCAGAAATTAATAAGTCAACCACGTATTAGTGTAGCACGATTATCACAGAGCATTCATATGAGAAGGAAACTACACTGAACAAGAGACAGTTCACGTGACTATAGTCATCTAAACTGTCAACATACAACAATATATGCATAGTACAAGAGACCGTGGCAGAAACCTACTGGAGAAAAAGGCTGATACATTCAATTGTATATCCACGATATTTAAATATTCTAGTAGTTTCTAAATATTGGCTGTGATCGGGACATATTGCTGCAGCTACAGATGCAACTCCACCACTGCTTGTTACTGTAACAACTATTGAGGAATTATTGCAGCTTCAGCTACAGCAATCTGAACCGATCAGGCTGATTCCTAATGATCCAAATTACAGATTTAACTCTAGAGCCTGAAATAATAAAATTCATGGTCCAAGCCTTCAAAAACCCTAAAAGAGGGTCATAAATCCTGAGTATGCTTATTATTATGCTACAACAACATCCATACATACTACTACTTATTAACAGGCCAGCAGCATCAAATAATGAATGGAAATAACAAATTCCATGGAAAAATTCAGCCTGAACAGTACATATCACAATTGGATGAGAGAAACAAGAAAGTAATTATATCTATCTAAACATTATTGTAAAAGGCTTAGACTTATTATTATTTCTAAAAAAATCATGCTATGTTACAAGTTTAAGCACTGTTAAGTGTTAGGCCACAAAGAACAGGAAACAAGTAAAGATGTAAAAGCACCTATGTGACATATAATGACTGTATATATAAGGAACACAGACAGTAAACATTATTACGCTTAATCTATGAGTTAAGGAGAAATCAGCCACTTAATAACTCTGACATGAGTATCAATGTTGTATAAATGCAACTAAAAATGAATCAGATGGTATTAGCCAATCTGTGCCATAGCAGAAATAGCAAGATTTCATTCACATCCAGGCAATGAATCTTTAGTAGCTTTGGTAGCAGTTCGCAAGCCGCAAGCAGGAGCTCGGGAGGAAGGGGGGTCAACCTTCTTCTGGAAGTCGACGGGCTGGGTGTCGGCCCTGTACTTTCCCACGGCGACCTCCTGGAAGGCCGGCTTGAGCTTGAGCGACGCGTCGACGAAGACGCCGTCGGCGAAGGCGACGCGCGGGCCGCCGGCGCCGGACCCGTCGGCGAGCACGAGCTGCACCACCTGCTCGGCGAGCGCGTGGAGGGCCTCCGCCGCGGCGGGCGCCTCGCCGCCGCCGCCTCCTCCTAGGGTGGCGGCGAGCTGGTCGCGCGTGGCGCCGCCCGCGCCGGCGGCGAGGAGGCTGAGCGCGACGTGGAGGGAGAGCGGGGAGAAGGCGACGTTGCTGGCGGGGGAGGCGGAGGCGGAGGGGTAGGAGAGCGCAGCGGCGAGGCGCAGCGCGAAGCGGGTCTGGTGCCCGATGGAGACGCGGATGTCGGCGGTGGCCATGGTCGGTGTCGGCCGGTCCACTCTTTCACTTCGATTCAGAGTTGAGTCGAGAGACGCTACGAGGAAGAAACGTGGGGCGCTGATCGTGGTGTTGCGATTTCCAAGTCTTGCGGGGTGTTTCCGGGTATTTTGCAGGACAGCAAAACAAGGTGCTCAAGGTTACCCCAGGAGAGGGCTCTGCTTCCATGCTAAGCAACAGGCGTCAGGGCAGGGCCCATGGGCTGCTGCCAGGTGCCAAAAACCCAAAATCCTCCGTGGGCCGTGGCGACTGGCTAGTGACGATCATCAATATAAAAAATATACTCACCTAAAAAATCAATATTAAGATATACTGAATCAACTCCGGGCTAGAGCTATCAAGATATAGATATTATATAATAATAATTCCATCATGTTTCTATATCTAAACATTGAACACGGAATCATTTCTAAAGTGAAAGCTTTAAACAATTAAATATCCACAGGAGGGTGGCGGGATGAGGAACTTTCAATTAATAAGGGGATTGCAAGATTTCCTCTTCTATTAATAAAAAAAGATAGAGCTACTCATGGGATAAATAGGAAAATCTGGATAGCTAGATCCTCTTAGACTAGTTATAGTGGGAGAGTTTTATATGTATTTAATTCAATATAGGTTACCACATAACTATTTTCAAGACTTTTTTTATAATAAAAGATAGAAGATGTGAGTTTTGTGTTGATAAACTCTCCGAGCTTCAAACTTAGACGAGCCATAAAATTAAATGTCTATAAAACATATGAATCAAAGTATGCACTAAGAATGGTGGTCTGATCCATGTTTAATTACATTCTATATAGAAACAAGGTTTTAAAACTCTCTACTAAAATATCCTTCGTAATTACTTGTTTCAAATTATATGTACATTGTTTTTTTTGGCGAAGAATATGTATATTGTTTTTGTCATGTATCGAAACATAGTATATATCTATATGCATAACAAAAGCTATATAACGACTTGTAATTTAGAACTGCCTTATCCAAGGCGCTACAGGTACTGGTAGGTGTTTTAATCGTATCATTGAAAATGTCTTTAGTGGTGCCCTAGTGATACTATCGCTAAAAACCTACAAGCGCCAACACCCATCTTGGTGAGAGTTGAAACAACATCTCATACCGGTCAAAAATATTGTTAAATCTGAATTTCATTCAAACCTAAGTTCAAACAAACCCACAAGTTTCTCCTTAAAGGGGTAAATTTATAAAAATACAATTCATTCGTTTCTCTTTGTGCCTCTCATCTTGATCAAATTGTAGCTGAAATCTAGACAAATATTAGCTAAAGATGAACATTTTGACTTGTAAGTGAATCATGATCCACAATCACTAAATTTTTCGAGATTCACTCGTTTCGATTGGGTCCGAAATTTTACACCATTTGAAATTTTGAATTAACCCTGGACACGGACGTCTTGAGTGAGTTGGCTCTCCTCTGACCGAGCACCGAGGCGCGGACGCATCCCCCTGAGGCCTTTGGGTTTTTGGACGATCCCACGGCTGCTGCGGCTACGTCCATCGGCAGGCGTCTCCTGCAATCAATGGCGGCCGCCTCGTCCTCCTCTTCCACCGCGCCGGCGGCGGCCGAGACGCCTGCCGCACCGGCCTCGTCCATCTCCGCGCCGCTCCCAGTCCCATTAGCCCCGCCCGCGCCCCGTCGCCGCCGCGTCCGCGAGGTGAGCTCGCGCTACCTCTCCACGACGCCACTCCCGGCCCCGTCCCCTCGTCTCTCGACCTCCTCGCTCCACTCCGCCACACCGCTCGTCGCAGCCCCGTCCCCTCGCCACTCGACCTCCTTGTCGTTCCACTCCGCCACGCCGCTCCCTGCGGCCCCGTCCCCTCGCCTCTCGACCTCCTCGTCCCACCTCTCCACGCCGTCCACGCGCGCGCACCACCACGGCATTCCCGCCGCCGCCTCCTCTGGGCTCGCCGACGAAAACCGCCCGCCGCAGCCTACGCCAGGATCGCGCAAGCGCGGCGCGCAGGATCTGTTCGAGGAAATGCACCGCCGGCGCCAGAACCCGCCCGTGCCTCTCGCCGCCGCCACTGTCCGCGGCGCCACCGCCACTCCCGGCTCAAGGCGAGTCCTCTGCCCGTCGTCCAGAGCCTCTCCTAACATCGCCACGGCGGCGCGTCAACACCACCGTAAGGGCTGTGCGCGACCATCCACACCAGCGCGCACCAGCTTGAGCTTCTATGGCGCTTCGCCTGAGACCTCGGCCGCAGCCATCCACACCCGGGCAGCAGCAGCTCCCAGCCCTCGACATGTCCCTTTCCCTGAGCTAAAGACATCACCACCAGGGACAACAGAGGGGTCCGGCAGACCACCAGACCCATTCTGCTTCCAGGCCCTAGCCTTGGCACTGCCGGATCGCCGCCGGAAAATACCAGCAGCTGCGGTGAAGCCGGTGCCACTACCTCCACGGAAGGTACTGGTGGTTAAGAAAGGAGCAGCCGTGTTGGGAGGCAGCAGGGCTGCGGGGAAGCAGGAGGATGTGCACAAGGTGCGGATTCTGCACAATTGCTACATGAAGTATAGATTTTTGAATGCTCAGGCAGAGGCTGTGGCGATGACCAAGAAAGCTGTTGCTGAGGTGTGAAATATTTAAGATATAACTGGTTCAGCTTTCACCATTACACTTTTATTGGAAGTTCGAGTTGCAGTGAACATGTCATTTTATTTGTCTTCTGGATATATACAGGAATCACTATATGGGCTCTCCGAGAGGATTGCTAATCTACAGAAATCTGTTGCACAAAAAAAGGCTGAACTGGAGTGTCTAAAGAGGATGGAGAAGGTGGACTTTGTTGTTGATGCTCAGGTATGACAATGTTGTGTTCATGTGCTTCTTCAAAACCTGGAAGTTTTTCAAGTTACCTCATCATGGAGTAGAAGACAATGGACTTTTGTTTTTCAGAATACAGAGTTAGTTACACATGTTTGTCTTGATCATACATGTGATCCAAAACAACTAATATTACGAACAATTTTTATTAAAAGTTTTGCGGAGTTATAGTGGGAGAGCATGCACTGATATCCCTAGTTAATCACAGCTTCATCAAGTAAAACACAGAGCACATTACTTCCTCCAAATGCAAGGCTTGTAACTAAAATTGTTGTGTGTTTGGATCTGACTAGCAGTAGTTGCCCATGTGGCAAGCCCACTGTGGGCATTGCACACCAGGAACATATCTAGAGGGTTTGCTGAGGAGATAATATGTTGATAGTTGCTCTTTGGTTGGCAGGGCCCTAGTTTACTTGATTCTTTAGGATCAAGATTGTTAGATGTTGGACTTGTTTGTTTGTACCTTAAAATTTCTGTGTAGCTCATGTGCTTGTGAGATAAAACAAGAATAGACAAGTTTTATAGTTTCTCCTTCTCTTGTTTTTTAATTCTTTTCTACTTAAACACTTATTATTATCTATCAGCCTTAGAAACTTGATCGATATGGAACAAGAGTTCCCACCAGTCTTTTGACTCTCAACTCCATATGTGAATGCATGGCATCAACTCATCATTTCAAAGCAGAATCATTGTGCAACATGGAGCTTCCTCCATTTTTTAAAAACATCTGACTATCTTTGCGTGCATTTTTACCTCTATTTTCTGTCAGTCCTCTTTTTTCTCACTGATCTCATCATGATGGTCCTCAAATAAGAACCAATCGATAAACCCCTATATGCACCAATCATTGACTGTAAACTAAAATTTAAATCTAAACCAAAACTTTACTTTAACTTCTAGCTTCAGGCCATAAAATTGACATCAATGCCTCCTGAAATGAATTGAAGACTTCTTCAAAGTGGTAAAAAATCTTAACTTGCGACAGCATAATAATTTGTCCTTTCTAAACCATCAGGTGCCTTCTTTGGAACAGTGGTGTGAACTTGAGAGAGAACATATAAGTTGCCTTGCATCAGGAACTGTTGCCCTCCGTGGCGCTGCATCACATGTACCAATCCGAGGGAACATTAAGGTAAGCTTTTATTGTTAAAAGTAAACCACATGCATTTTAATTTGTTCCAGTTTTTTTTTCATGTTGGTTCATATCAATT
Source organism: Bothriochloa decipiens (assembly GCA_023333625.1). NCBI lineage: Eukaryota > Viridiplantae > Streptophyta > Magnoliopsida > Poales > Poaceae > Bothriochloa > Bothriochloa decipiens. The sequence continues at coordinate 35,368,693 of CM041628.1, forward strand.
TTTTTCTTGTGATGTACATGGTTTATCAACATATCCTTATGACAACATTTCAGATCAACACTGGAGGAGTCAAATCAGCTCTTCACTCTGCAATGGGAATTATGAAACAGTTGTCTTCCTGTGCTGAGAAGTTTTCAAGAAAGGTAATGGAAATTTATAACTTTGATGTAGCCGCGATTAATAAACTGCACTTGGTTGTTCGAATTTACAACTTTCCTTCGTAAAAATGAAAACCCTCAGTTCACAACATTCTTGCATAGTGTACATGTAAATCAAATCAACATGAGCTAAAATTGTTCCCATTATTGAATGCTGTTTCACACATGGAAAAGGCAATATCTAGTCTATACCTTCTGGAACAAGCTAACATGGTCTAGGCTCCATGGTCATTTTTATTTAGAGTTCTTTTGATAGAACAAATTGATGTTGCTTATGTCAGTATGGTATAATAAAAAGGCCTTTAGTACCAAGCAAGTTAAGGTAGGCTATGAAAGCAAACAAGAGCCATCAACAAAGAGGATATGAAGTAAGAAAGTAAGAGAAAGATATTAGTAATACTATGTTACTAGCATAAGTAAAAGAGGGTCAGTAATTAAACTAGGTCATGGTTCGCTTTTTTTTCGAAAGCGTGCCTATGCACGTACTGCTTTAAGGGAAAGATAGAGTTTAGATACAAGCTATGCCTAGATCAAGGGCGAGTTGCCATTGCTAGAACATGGTGAACACTTAAACACAAGGCAGCGGCTCGAACGATGGCGCTAAAAGGGCGTACTAAATAAAAAACTAGTCCGCTAGGAGCAAAAGATGCACACTCTTCCTAGGCAGCAATAGCGGCGAGCACAGACAGCTCCCGGTAACCCGCAGATATCCAGGAGTCAGCCTCGTCCCTGATGCGCTGCAACAACACGGACGTCGAAGCAGATTGGGCGTCGAATGTTCTTCGGTTCCATTCCTTCCAGATCTCCCAAGAGACTAGCAGCACGAGGGTGTTGAATCCCTTGCGGACTGCATCCTGAACAGTCTCCCGGGATCGCAGCCACCAGTCCACAACAGAGTCGGAGTCCAGCGGTGCAAGGTTCTAGAGGCCAACGGCGCTGAGAATACGGAGCCAAACCTTGCGGGTGTAGACGCAGGAGGCAAGCAAGTGGTCATGCGTCTCGTCCAACTGGCAGTAAAGGACGCAGGTTGCCGATTGCTGGAGACCGTGGCTTGCCCTCCTCGCCGCAGTCCATAAGCGTCCGTGTAGACCGAGCCAGAAGAAAAACTTGACCTTGGGCGGCGCTCTGACCCGCCACAGTTCCTTGGCACCCAGTAGCTCCGTCGTTCCCGCGAAGAACGCGCGGTACACGGATGAGCTCGAGTATTTCCCACTCGCAGACCATCTCCAGATGAATTTGTCTCGGACGCCCGATGTGAGGTGGAACACGGATAGTTTATCCGCCAGCTGCAGCATCTCGAGCATGACCGGCTGTGTTCGCGCGCCGATGATGTCACGCGCCTATTGTTGTCCGGTCAGAGCATCTCTTACTGTCCGCTTCCATCGCCGTGCGCCACCAGCGCGAATGCGTGAGGCGCCCAGCTAGCAATGGGGTTGTCCGGTAGCCACAAGTCTATCCAGAACAGAGTGTTGACACCGTCGCCCACCTGTATTGTGACGGAGGCCCTGAACATGGCCTCGATGGCTTTCTCCATCTTGTGCGGCAGCAGGCCCATGGTGCCTCTATGTCGGAGCGTCTGTGCCACTCCCAGCGCAACCTCAGGGTGAATCCAAGGATGTGTAGGTCGGGGAGGCCTAGCCCACCGAGGTTGCTAGGGGAGCAAGCGATCGGCCAGGCGACGCGGCAGCGCCCCTCCCCCCCGAAACCGCATCCGTGCCCACCCACATGAATTCCTTTCTTCTCTTGTCGATCTCCTTGATTGCCCATGGTCATAAGGCACAACAAATAGAGACATGAACCGGGATCGCCGACAGGGTCATCTGCGCCAGGGTGGTTTGTCCCGCCGAAGTAAGAAGGCCACCTTTCCAAGTCGGGATCCTTGCGGCCACTGAGTCGACAATGGCCTGCTCACTGGCCCTGCTGAGGCGGGTAATCGAAATCGGTGCGCCGAGGCACTTCATCAGGAAGTGTACGACGCGACAAGGGAAGACGTGCAATACCTCCGCGGTCTCCAACTCCGAACAACGTTATTGAGCATTTGTCAACGTTGGTGGCTAAGCCGGAGGCACCCGCGAAGATGTCAAGTATCTGCCTAATGCAGGAGAAGTCCAGGGGCACTGGGGTGAGGAAGATGACAAGGTCATCCGCATAGATGGACGTCCGAAACTTGATGACGTTACCCGGCAGCGGCAGCAGCTGTCTGCGGCGGTCGGCCTCGTGGATGAGAGCGTTGAGTACCTCCATGACAATGATGAACAAGGATGGTGAGAGTGGGTCTCCTTACCTCAAGCCACGAGCGTGGTAGATCCGTCTTCCCGGACGACCGTTGATCATGACCTTTGTGGTCGCCGTATAAAGCATGTATGACACCCAGTCCCTCCAATGTCGAGGAAAGCCTAGGTGCTCCATGACCTCGAGCAGGAACGGCCAACAGACGGTGTCAAACGCCTTTGCCAGGTCCACCTTCAGAAGCATCATGGGTGTGCGGTGGCCATGCAGCCAGCGACAAGGAAGTTGCACCTTTCTAAAGTTCTCGTGGATCTGTCATCCCTTATGAACGCCGTCTGGTTAATCCGGACGAAATCAGGCATGTAAGGTTGCAGGCGCATCGCCTGTGTCTTGGCGAAGAGCTTCCCGATCGAGTGGATTAGGCTGATGGGTCTGTAGTCTCGTAGGGCCTCCGGGGAGTTAGTCTTGTGCAGAAGGACCATGACCGCCTCGTTGATGCAATTGAAATTCCTGAAGTCCATGTCCCATAGTGCATGGAAGGTGCGCAGCACGTCCATGCCGATCATAGCCCAGGCCGCCTTCAGGAAACCCGCACCAAAGTCATCTGGGCCAGGAGCTTTGTCGGACGGAGAGTCCTTGACGGCTCGTGCAATCTCATCAAATGAGAAGGGGCATCAAGTGTGTGGAGGTCGAGGTGCGGCAGCTCGAGCTGCGCCAGGTTGATCCAGTGCGTGCGGACGAACGGCGTGCCTAGGATGGCATTGTAGTAGTAGTAGACTATCTCCTCCTTCGCCTCATCCTCCGTGAATGTCTGACCCTCATGCGCAATGGCCAGCATGTAGTTCTTTCGTCGACGGTGGCACGCTTGTAAGTGGAAGAACCTGGTGCAGGCATCTCCATCGCGCAGTTGCCACGTCCTGGCATGCTGGCGGGCCATGGTCCTTGCAAGTGAAGCGAGACCAAGCATGTGCGCCTTCAGCTCTCTGTGCCAGTCAAGTTCCCCCCGAGACAGGTGCCGTGTCTCCTGCTCGATGTCGAAAGCGTGGATGATGGCGCGCGTGGCCATAAGCTGGAATCTGACGCAGCCCACCCGCGTGGCGTGCCAACTGTGAAGGGCGGGTGCAAGGTGGCGGAGCTTGACGTTGAGATACTTGCACGCGTCGATGTCCGGATTTGGCGGCCCCCAGGCCGCAACACCGTGTCGAGGAAGCGTCGATCCTCGTCCAGCATTGCTCGAAGCGAAAGCGCGACACGGACCAAGGATGGGAGTTGAGGATGAGGAGTAGTGGCGCATTGTCCGAGCAATCCGAGGAGAGGCTCTTGAGGTGGTGGTCGGGGTACAGCTGAAGCCACTCAACAGAAGCAAAGGCCCTGTCAACAGTGGGGTGGTCACGACCATTGGACCACGTGTACAACCGCCCATTTAGGAACAGCTCCTCCAACTGCAGTGCATGAAGGACCAAAAAGGCAACCAGAGGCGGGGTGAATGGGAGCCTAAACTTTTTCTTCAAAAACCCCGAACAAGTAGAAACACTGCCGAGCACCACCAAACCAAGGTAAGAAAACCCGACGATGTAGACTGAGCACCCTCGAACCAACGCAAGAGAAGAGAATAGAAACAGAGAACAGAATACAACTGGTCGGGAGTTGATCAGGAACTGGACGAGACCTGGTCGGCACAGGCGGAGCTACCTTGTGGCCAAGCTGGGCGCTGGCCCCCTTGCCTTGCAATTTCTCCACGTCTATGACTGCGTGTGCATGCAAGACGCTGAGTCTGTGAGCACATCTAACTGCATGTGCATATTAGTTATGAGTGTTACATGTATTTTAGTGTATAACTACATATATATGTATACATATATGAGAGTACTTGTTTTTGTTAAATGGCCTAATTATAAGGACTAAACCTATTTTATCCACCACCTATATACATTTGGGTTCAATTGGAAAATTGGCCCCCTCTTTGTTTCGCTTCAAGCTCCGCCACTGCTGGGCGGCAACTGGTTCAGACCACATCATCCACGGTGGTCGGCAACAAAGCAGAAGCTGGTCGATAAGATTGGTCGAGACGAAGGCAAAGACTGGTCGGGATTATACAGATCACGGTGGTCGGTAAGAGGTCAGAAGCTGATCGAAAATTGGTCTGGAGCCCACGACCTGAATTGGGAGGTGCTTCAGCGCTGCAGTGCTACTGCTGTTCTCCCATCCCAGACTCCATCAAACCAGCCAACCGACCACCGACGAAAGAATTAGGTAACTGGGGTCTAAGACAAGTGCTGCTCAAAAGAGCTCTATCGGTGCCTGAGCACACGATGGTGGTAGCACTGCTGTTGAGTCCCACACAGTCAAAAAGTGGAGAATCGAAGGGACTCAGGAAAAAGGATCTGCTCAAGACAGCAGAAACGCGAGAGGGAGAAATCAATAGAAGCTGGATCTGAACGGCACAGATCATTACGAGATTTCGCACAGGCGAACACAAGGGAGATTGAAACCTATCCCCAAGAAATCAAATCCTTGAAACCAGTGGCCGTGAAAACTAGATCTGGGACCGGGCACGCAGTTTCTCCCCAAAATACAAACCGCTCAGTTTCTTGATGCACGAGTGGAATTGGTTCAATTCACTTTAGGATCTAGTTCATCACTCAACAAAGCATCAATCTGTGCAAAAAGAACGAGCCAAATCGCTCCAAAAACGACGAATCGAAGTTCGTCCAAAATACCTCAGAAAGTCAACGGCGCACAGAGAACAAAGCAAACTCACAGATCAAACCTAAAAAGCCCAGAGGGCACGAGGGGGATTCGGGCCTCCATTCTCACACAAAATATCTCACAGATACAAGAGTAAAATTCTTGTTCTTGGACCTCTACAAGAACATGAACAGAAAAGGGAAAACTGAAAACCAACAGAGAGCAACGGTGGCGGCAGAGTGGAGAGGTGGGAAAGAGGTAGGTCTGGTGGGGGGCTATCCACTCCTATTTATATGTCTACTACACAATTCCACTACTGCCCCTAGATATTATTAGAGCGAACCACCTAGCCAAGGGCACTGTGGTCCAACTCAGGATTTCCTGATCCGACGGCCACCGCGCCTTCTCACCGGTAGCCTTGCCTCAACGCAATCTCCCCGATGCCGCCATGTGCTGTCCGTCTGCATCGGGACCACCCGGTTTTGAGGCGCAAACCCGTGAAACCCGCCTCCGATGGTTTTGAGGGAAAACCACCAAACTGTCCTCGAGTAGCGTAGCCCATACACATCCCCCGCCGATGGTTTTGAGGACAAACCACAAAACCTCCTCACGAGTAGCGTAGCCCGTACGCGTCCCCCGCCATGTATACTTGTGCTTGTCGATGTCCCAAGTGTCAGCCACCGCAGCTGGCCACCTGGCCGTCTGGTCCCTCGATCCAAGCCTCGCGTCCGCCCTTCACCGCACCCGGTCCGTCAGCACGGCACGCCCTACTTGACCTTCACCCGACCACTGCCACTGCCTCCAGACTCCACACTTGCACATCACAAGCCAAGAGACACGTTTTGACACACAACCCTGTGCCAGAGGATCAGTAGAACCACCAAGACCGACCACCAACTAAAGTGTTGGACATGTTGACAATCGCTCATCACACCAACAAAGGATGCTACACCAAGATATGAAAAATCATGTGTCCGCAGTGCGTCAATGGTGTCCCTGAACGCCCGCATCGGCCCTCGATGTAGTCTTCCATTGCTCTTGTCCGTGGCTTGGTAGATTAGGTTGAAGTCGCCACAGACCAACCAAGGCCCGGGGCAGGCTGCCCAGACATCCCGTAGCTCCTGCAGGAAGTCATTTTTTTCCGAATGGAGTACTGGGCCGTAGACATTGGTCAGCCACCACTGTTGCTGGGGGTCTGCCAAGTATAGTGCGATAGTGACAGAGAAGCGGCGGATCGAGAGCGAGGAGGCCCTCCTGATGTCCCTCCGCCATGAGGTGCAACCCCAAACCACCACCCCGCCCCCCCCCCCCTCCCCCCGGCCACCCCGATCGCCGGGAGAGAGGCGAAGTCGTAGTCAAAGCCGGTTAAGTCGGTGTTCATGGTTACAAAAAAGTTCTCAATTTTTGTCTCCTGGACGCATACAAGGGAGGCGCGCTGCTGCTCGACAATGGTGCAGACGACGTTCCTGCATGCTCTACTGTTGAGGCCACGCGCATTCCATAGAAGTAGGTGGTTGTCACTCATTGTGAAACAATCCACAAGGCAAGGCCGTCTGGGGGATCAGATCTTGCTGGCGGAGGACCTGGACGCCCTGCAGTTCAGCATGGGGAAGATCTGGCGAATTGACCGTGCAACAATGGTTGGGTCTGGTGTGTTGGAGCCGTCGTTACCTGGCCGCCCACTCCACTTGTTAACAAGCACTCTACGCGCCTGTGCTTCGGGGTTGGGGTCGCGGAGTGCTGATTTGGCCGCGTACGTGGGGGCCCAGGTAGAATCGGCTCATCAAGTGGCAAGAGCATGCTGCCAATGAACTCCGCCATCGAGGCCGCGGATGGCGGCGCAGCTGGCTCAGTCATTGCGGATGGCGGCGACTGGTTCAGTTGTTGCGGCGGGCTCAGACAGCGTGGTTGAGGCCTCCGTCCTCGGTGCGCCATCTATCGAGCGCGGATGAGGCGGCGCAGCAGGCGCGACCTGTGGGCTTGGTGCAGCATTGCCATTGCCCGGTGGCTCGAATTCAATGCAGACCAGGTCCGACCACTAGTATGTAGCCTTTAGCGTCGCTGGAGCGTCTTCCGCAGCCGAAATTGCCGTCCCATCCGAGGCCCTGCCCCCTAAGTCAGCCGCCAGAGCCTCAACCCATCGAGGGGGAGGCGGGGCAAGCTCCGCATCAATGCACATCACCCACCAGTCATGATGGTTCTGGGGTGGCGTGGCGGTGCATCTACCGCCATGTAGTAGGTAAGGTGCGATGTTGAGGAAACGGCCGACGACGCCCAGGGGAGATCCGCCGGGGCACCTCACAATGTTCTATGACGGGGTGGGAAACAACAGAGCATGCTGGCAGGAGGGCTGTTGCAGAGAGCGTGTCCCCGCCGGCGTGGTTACCTTGGGGTCCGGGGGTGCCATAGGTGTCCTTGGAGGGGACTGGGGCACCCAATGCCCCCAGTTCGCCAAGCCTGGAGACGTGGCCGCCGTAGGCGCCGGTGATCACACAGGGTAGGACACCGCGCCAACTAGCACGGACTGCTCGTCGTCGTAGCGATCATCCGGTGGGTAGTCGCAGGTCGGGTGGAAGCGGTTGTGCCAAGGGTCGGTGCTTGCCGAGTCCGCATCTGAGTCACGGCGAGGCGTGGGGCAGTACTCATCCCTGTTGTCCTCTCCACCATAGCCGCCCCTGTCGTCGTCGTCTTGGTCGTCGCCTCCCTCAACCGGTGGTCCGGGAGGGACCTGCGTATCCTGGAGCGCCACCTGGCGCACGCGCACCAGGCAGTGCAAACCGCGGCGCAATTTCCTCTCTTCAGGTCCAGCCAATTAAATGATAGGCTCGGGGATGAAGATGATTTCCTCCGGTGGGATGTCCGCAGGGTCCGAGCACCAAGCTTGCACGAAGAACTCCCAGTCATCATCAGCAGGTCGGTCCTGGGTGTTCGTGAGCTCCACCTGACAGCAGCTGCGCCCGAGGACTGACTGGGCGATCTGCGGGGTCCGGGCATGCGTCGGGACGTACCAGAGCGCGACCACAACCCAGAAGGTGAATGCGCCGGCCTATCCATTGGTGGCCCTGGACCAAGGCCGCCAACGTAGCAGAATGGAAGGACCCCAGGGGTGCGAGGCCAAGACGCGGTTACGGTCATTGCAGTTGCGGAATCGCACAATGAAATCTTCAGGCTCATGCCTCTGATGTCCACTTGATCGCCCAGGATGCCGAAGCGGTTGTGAAGGGCGTCGTAGACCATGGCAGTGGAGATGTGCGGTCGTGTGCCCCCAATGTGTGCCACGAGCGCGGAGTCCAGAGCATCCTCAGCGGCCTGCAGCTGGGAGGAGCGTGGAACCACGATCGATGCCCGGCGGCATGGCGGACCAGCGGGGCCGCCGGCAGGCGCGACAACATGCGCACCCAGATCCTGGACATTGCGTCCCTCTGGCAGATGGTGGCGAGGCGCCACAGGCTGCGGTTGGGGCTGTCGAGGTGGGGGAGGCGGCGGAGGAGGAGGTGGCGACGGTGAGGCCCGGCAAAACTCCGGCACCGAGGTGGATCGGCCGGTGGAGACGGATCGGCCGGACACAGTCGCGGCTGACTCGGCTCGATGCAGGCTCGCAGGGGAGTGTCGAGGCTAGAAACATAGGCGGTGCCACATGCCGATCCTCCTCATCAGAGCGCGGCGAGCATGCACGCTTGTAGCCAGCCCGATGTGGGTGGCGGTCCTCCTCAACTAGGCGCAGCGAGCGTCGGTGGCCGGCGCGTTGAGTGCGGCCCTCCTCAGCAGGGCGCGGTCGTGAGGGCCGGCGGCATTCCGACGCGTGATGGCCGTCATACCAGCAATTGTAACAGTGCGCCGGATACCAGCAGCGGGCTCTGACGTGGCCGGGTCGGAGACATCGGTAGCAGACCCCAGCCAACTCCGGCGGCACATAGGTCGGCGAGCAAGGCGGCGACCGACGCGGAGGGGTGCGCGTCTTACCGAAGCGCCTGCTGTGAAGTAGAATCCGTCCTTGTCCTGGGGCCCGCGCGGTCGGGTAGGGTGGGCGGCCGGTGAAGTCCGACGCCCAGGCCGGACCTCCGGCGGCGGCGGCGGTGGCGGCGGGGCCGTCCTCGGGGACACGGCGCGCTCCGCGTCCCGAAGAGATGGGTGGGAGCGGCGGGCCGCGGCCATGAATCAGGTCATGGTTCGCACATGTAGATTACCCGTGCTAAGATACTATGCTCCTACACAATGAAAATTATCCACATGCTCAGATACTATGCTCGTACACAATGATAATTCTTTTGAGTATATTGCACTCCTTTTCTAAGTCATTCTTTGTTGGCTCCTCCATGTCTCTTTATAGGGTCATTTTTATTCAGATTTCTTTGCTAGGACTAATTGATTATCTTGCAATGAAAGGCTGGAGAAATTGAGGATGTGGCTTTGGAACTCAATAATGTGGTATCAAAGGAGCAAGTGCTACTTCAAGAGTGTGCTGACCTCTTATATCAAGCGCATGATATGCAGGTGTGTTGTTTTCACCAAAAACATAATATATACTTTGGTCTGCACCTATGTAGAGAAACGCTTAAGTTTTCCTACATGATATGTTGATCTAGGCATTCCCCAATCGTGTAGGTGATGGAAGACAGCCTCAGGATCCAAGTGATGCAGCTGAAAAGTCAAACCAAAAACAAAACATGAAGGCAGTGATCTTTTAGGCCAGTTTACTAGTGGAGGTATAAGCTAGTTTAAGTATTACTGATGTTGCAGTGCATATTGGATGATGTATAGCTGTTCTTGGCTATCGTGGTATAAGGAACAGAGTCGTTGGTAATTGTAGTTATAATGAACTTTAGATGATGTAGAGGGGCGCATATCATATTGGTATACATATACAAGACTGGAAAGGAATGGCCGATCAAGAAATACTGATTCGGCTGTAATATAGGGCTTTTGTCTTCTCTATAATATAATGTAGAAGCACATGTAATCTGCTATATAATAAAATAAATAATAATTCTTAAGCGTGTTTGAATATCTCGAAGTACAAAATTGGACAATATATGAATGCTCGAGCAGTTTTGGACTCAGTAGACGTGAGAGATTGTGAACTGTGATTATTCAGCTCCCTAGTAAATCAGGCTACCTTGTGGCCTGTTCGTGATGGAGTGTATGCTAAACTCCATACACTTGCTGCCGCACGCTGGGTGGAGCCTCCGGATGGTCGCCGGCCGCCTTCCTCTTGCAGTTGAAGAGGAGCGCGGGCACGGCTACCGACCTGAACAACTTGCACAGGACGAAATCTCCTCCTCCCACGCCGCCACCGCCGTCGTGCTCGTCGTCGTCGAGCGCGAGTTCCACCTTGCACCAGCCGTGCCTGGTGACGGTCGCCCACGACGGCGGCGTTGTCGTCCTGGCGCCGCCGCCGTAGGAGTAGGACAACGTGCGCGAGTACCCGACGCGGCGGCCGTCCGTGCCACTGACGGCGCTGACCTCGCCGGCCGTCTCCGAGCTCCATCAACCGTCTCCCAGGGCGCCGGCGGCTGCCTTGTAGCGGCAGCGTGCGGGGCAGAGGAAGTACCATCAGGTCCTGCCCGCCGCCGGCGCCGGAGCGTACCGCTCGGCCAGCGTCTCGGGGGCGACGCAGTAGACGTCGGCCAGGTGGACGACGAAGCCACCGTCGTCGAAACGCTGACGCCGGGCGACCATGGGGCGGAGGACGAACGTGATCAGGTCGTGGTCGCTGGGGCGGAGAGCAGAAAATTCCCCTCGAGGGCGATGATCGGCCATGACCATGTCGACTGGATAGTTCTTTGCGTGGACCAGTGATCATGCATATTTATGGATGCGATGGATCGCGTGAATGTGGACTTGGAGGCATATATCAATATATGGCACTGAATCGTAACCAATCATCACGATTCACGAACAAAATGCATGTTCGTCCTTTCATTCTTTAATTTAGCACTCGTGTGCTTCATTCAGTTCCAAACTACCAGTTTATACTGTATTTGAACTTTTCCAATTGATTAGTTTCCTTTCATAGATGATTGAACTATTTCTTACCTATGAGCATCACTCTTTTGTTTTGCATTCCAACTTCTTCTGCTTTTCTTTCCTTATTACATGAATATTTATAGGGTAATATCTCTCTGGTCAATTCACACCATCTTAATTAGTTTTCTTGCATGATTGATCAACTTTATTCATTCCTATCTCAACAACGAAAAAGAGATTGCTACTTTTAACTTCATAAATCTTGTGATTTGCTAACTTCCAAAAGATTTGCCAAGCTTAAAAAAATCTCTCTCTAAGAGTTTGCTATCTTTTAACTTGCCAAATTGAAAAAAGGCCACAAGCTATTCTTTTCCACCCGCATGCAATTGTCCGCATGCAACCTGGCTTCGTGTGCGCGAGAGGAGTTGCGACCGCAGAAATGACCCAGATGGCAAGCCAAGTACGCGCGCACATAATTGCGCATGCAGAGGGGAGATTTGTCAACTTGCTATTGATGGAAAGTTATTTTGCCAAACACTTGAAGATGCTCTGAGTATGCAATAAGAACCCAATGACACCTTTGGTCTATAAAAGTCGGATTTCGATGGTGGTGATATTAAATACAAAATGCTTGGAGATTGGGTGAAAGCCAAGCTCGTGCAATATCTTCGGGCCAGTGGCACGTGGTTGTGTCGCGGTCTATGTCATTTACCTCTTTGGAGGCATCGTTGAAGATTCCGTTCTGTCGTCCGCTTGTTGGCATCAGTCTTATGCTAAAAAGCCCTTCCTTGCTTGCCGCTTCGTTCAACAATGATGGCGCCCATGCATGAATGTCACTCTCCTTAATGAAAACATCTTGCCATCTTCGCCCTTCTCGGATCTAAGAAAACCAATAAAATAATGGTTGTGGTGCCCTACAATAAAAGGTCGTGATTTTATAATGGCACTTGGCAAGAGTATAATTCAATGCTTAACGTTCTCGGTTGTTCAGGCAAACAATGTGGTATAGTGAAATGCTCTTTTTTTTTTTGATAAAGTGCATCTTTTAACCCTAAACTTACACAGAAATATGAATTTAATTTAACCCTCAAACAATGAAACCAGGCAATCAAGACCCTCCAACTTACAAAACCGGGCACTTTACCCCGGCCCCTCATCTGGTTTTGCGCCAAACGGTGCCTCTTCTTGCTCGAACACGTGCTTCAGTGTTAAGACTGACTTTCATGACGAAGTTGCTGCTCCATGTTGACGCCGACGTCATGCTGAGCCGGTTGGTCCACGTGGAACGCATCGGCATCATTGTCAATCTCCTCGGCGACCCCGGCAGCGACTCGCCTACACTCACCGTCGACATCTCCGTCAAGTCTGCAAAGCCACGGCATCACCGTCAAGCAAATACTTCGGCGCCGTCGTCGACTCCATCACCCTCAACATGCCACTCACGCTTGATCGATGGCAAGTGCGGCAGCAGGTTGCAGTTGCAGTTGCAGTTGCAGTTGCAGGCAACCCGATGGTGAAGCTTTGAAAGAAAGCATGGCAGCCCGGCGGCGTGCCATGCTTAAGTGAGTTTTAACGGAGGGAGTAGGTAATAAATTACCTAAAATTGCAAGAATCCTACGTCTGTTGTCATTTTATTGATTTTCTCATCAGATCCGAGAAGAGTGGCAATGTTTTTAGTTTTTCTAATGAAAAAACATACAATTGCACGGTCATGAAAGAAAAGAAAATACTCGGTCGCCATTGGTCGTGATCAGCAGGACATCAGCTATAGGTGAGGAAATAAGACAGACGTCAATCGCCATTCTCGCCAGCCAGCCACGAGTTACGTTCCAGGAGGAACGAGCTGTGGCTGCCCGCCGCCCTGCACTCTCTAGAAAGAAAGGCCGCCCTGTACCTAACCTGAACGCACGCATGCCTCTGGCTGACCAGTCCAGCACCCAAAATGGTCGATACCCGGGTCAGGCGCGTTGCTCGATTCCACGCGGCAACAAGCGCGGGACACATGCTTGCCTGCCGGCGCCGCCGGCCCGCCGTCCGGGGACAAATGAGAAGCAGAGCAAGCAAGCTCCAGCTCCACGTCCACCAGTCCACTCACTTACTCGGCGCGGCACCGGCCTGTTGACTGGACCTGGCCTGGAGACAAAGTCCTCCTCCCTCAGTCGTCTCTCATCCACGTGTCCTCTTCTCCATGCATCCTCCAGTCCCTAGCTAGTTGACCAAACACTGCCAGTGCGCTGCAGTGCACCTCCCTTCCAGTTCCACCACTCACCAGTCGTTGCGCACACCACCAGCTTCTCTTGTTTCCAAACGGGCAACCCATTTCCATTCACAATGCAAACGGAAATACAGCAGTTTAGAGGGTTACAGAGCAGAATTCAGAAAGATGACAACGCCCACTGAACTGGCGCCAGAAGATGCCTAACAGGGCACTCACAGAGAAAACATCCTGATAAACTTCTACCCTCTGCAGCTCGACTCTAGTAAACAGCAAACTGACATAACCGTCACTTCAAAACATTGAAACTACTCGACAAAAACTAAGTTCTTCGCCAAAGGGCAGCAGACACCATTGCAATACAGGTGAGCGTCAAAAACTACAACCATCAAGAACCAGAGAACCACTTCCACTGTATTAGATCTTCTATCTTTCCAGACACTTGAATTGCCATCAGTCTTCCGCATCCTCCTGTTCTTCACCAGCTTGAAGTAGAAGCAGGTGAGCTTGGTAATCAGTCTGGCTGGCCAGCACCTCCTTGGCCACTTTTAGCATGTTGTTAGCTCCTTCTTCCAGTTGTGCTTTGTCTAGTTCACCATATAAGCCTGCCCAGTATTTCATTAGGGAAACAACATGACATATAATCTCCAAAGGACTCTTTAATAATTTTTTATCAAACACAGCCCGGTTCCTACACTTCCATACTGCAAACAAATGGCACCAATACCCCAAGCATGAAAATTCTCCCCAAAAGGTAACCACTTCTCACACCACAACCAACATTGAGTAAGATCACTAGGAATATTATTGGCACCAAAGCAAACAGCAACTATCATCCAGATTATTCTAGTAACAGGGCATTGAAACAAAAGATGAGAGATGATTTCAATGCAATCACAGAATTCACAGCTAGGATTCCCATTCCATTTTCTCTTCCTTAAGTTGTACTTGGTTAAAATGGCATTATTGGATAAAAGCCAGAGAAAGATCTTAATCTTCTCAATATTCTACTCTTCCAAATTTTTTTATTGTAAGGTCCATACTTTGTACTAGTCAGAGCATCATACATTGATCTAACAGCAAACTTCTTTTTCTCCCACAACATCCAAATCACTGTATCAGATTGATCACTCAAATCAAATATCATTGCATGATTATAAATTACTTCCCATTCCTCCCTCAATTCCCTATAGAGCCATCTTTTAAAAGAAATATGGGTGCCAGTTCTAAATGCATACACAGTAATATTTTTGTCCTCAGCTAAAGCATAAAGATTTGGGGCTAATTGAGCTAAAGGTTTGTCATACACCCAAGAATCCAACCAGAATCTGGTTAGGATTCCATTTTTCAAATTCACTCCTCTTCCCAAAAGATAGACTTCTTTTATTTTCAGCATATCATACCATACTGGGGAGTCACCTAATTTGTGAGAAACATTATGAATTGTAGAGTTTTGAAAATATTTATATCTGATAATATCCTGCCACAAACCAGATTCTGTTTCTAACCTCCACCACCATTTACATAACAGACTTATATTCAATTTCCTTAAATCTTTGATTCCAAGCCCACCTTTTTTCTTACTTTTACAAATCACCTCCCGTTTGATCAAATGGTATTTTCTTTTTAGACTACACCCTTGCCACAAAAAAGACCTTCTAATTTTGTCTAGACTACCAATAGTAGACTTTGGCAGCATGTAAATGGACATGTGATACAATGGAGAATTATTCAAACTCACAGTAATCAGTGTTCTTCTTCCAGCCATTGATAACAAACCTCCTTGCCAAACATCTAGTACCTTATAACCTTTTTCTATCAAAGGAATCCAATCTCTAACTTTAAGCCTACTAGGACTCACAGGGACCCCAAGGTATTTAATTGGAAACACACCAATTTGACAGTTAAATAGATCAGCATACTTTGCATCTAAATCACCATCATCATTTATCATATAGATCTCACTCTTATTGAAATTAATATTAAGACCAGCAAGCATCTCGAACAAGTATAATAGGAGCTTCATGTGGTTTGTAGACTCAAGATCATGTTTTAAGCATAAAATGGTATCGTCTGCATACTATAAAACTGCCACCCCATGTGGGATAATGTGATTGATCAGCACAGTAATGAGGTTGTTGTGTTGTGCATATGAATCGTTCGAGTTAAAATATCAGCAACGAAATTGAAAAGGATGGGGGACAATGGATCACCCTGTCTAACCCCTTGTAGCTTTTGATATAAGGGCCTATGTTGTTATTAACGTTCACACTCACTGTTCCTCCAGAAACAACTTCTTTGATCCAGGCACACTATTTTCCATGAAAACCTCTTTTTTCAAGGCATGTAAATAAACAATTCCAACTGACCTTGTCATAGGCTTTTTCAAAATCAATTTTTAGAATCACCCCAACTTCTTTTCTTATTTTTGTTTCATGAAGAATTTCATGTAAGCACATCACTCCAGTCATTATATTTCTATTTTCATAAATGCGGTTTGGGTATTGTGGATTAATTTTCCTGCCACACATTCCAATCTAATAGTCAAAGTCCTAGTGATCAACTTATACAAGCAATTCGAAAGACAAATAGGTCTATATTGTTGTATTTTTTAAGCCTCCTTAATCTTTGGTAAAAGAGTGATTATTTCATAATTTAATCTGCTAATATCCACCCTCTGATGGTAAAAGTCATCAAACAATTAAATCACATCATTTCTAACTATTGTCCAGCAGCTCTGAAAAAATTCTATGGGAATTTTGTCTGGACCGGCAGCTGTGTTTTTTTTTTCCATCTAATCTAAAGCTCCCTTAATTTCCTCTTCCCCAAAAGATCTACATAATAGATCATTATCTTCCTAACTAACCTTGGGAATATTATCCCACACCCCATCGTCAATGTGTAAATCATAATCAGTGGAAGGACCAAACAAGTCAGAGTAATACTTGGTTGCTATTTTCAGAATATTATCCTCTCCCTCTACCAAAACTTCTTCATCTTCTAAACTGATAATCGTATTTTCCCTTTTTCTACCATTCGCACATAAATGAAAAAGCAGTGTTGGTATCACCTTCTAAAAGCCATTTTTCATGACTCCTTTCATGCCAATATATTTCTTCTAATTCAAGACTTTTTAAGTTTTCACCAAGCAGAAACACTTTCCTATCTATTTGCTCCTGGGACAGAAAAAAAATTCTTCAATGTTTTCCAAAGCACTAATTCAGATTGGTTTAGCTTCCTTTTCCTCCTTTATTCACCTTGCAAGTTGAAACACCAATCTTTAAAGAACTGTTTGACTAACTTAAGCTTTTGAGATATTTTATCCAAAGCAGATCTAGCTCTGCATGGTTTGTTCTAAATTCTTTCTACATTTATAAAGAAATCAGGATTTTTAAGCCAACTCAAATCAAATCTGAATTGTATGTATGGTAATTTATCACAAGAACCAGCAGAGATAATTAAAGGATTATGATCCGACACTTCCCTTGGTAACTTGCTAACTATTGCTTGGGGAAATAAACACCACCAGCTTCTCTGCTGCCCCCTTTCTGAATTCTGACAGGCCGGCCGGTTGGCCGGCTGCGGCTGGCCGGCCTCTCTTCTCCGTGCTAGCTTTGCAGTATAAAACGCTTCATTCTCAATGTGTCAATCCGCTGGCCCCGGCCCCCCAACGGCCGGATCTGGCGGGGATGAGGGTGCTCGGCCCCTGACCGCGTCTTGGACCTGCCTGTCGGTGACGACCGGCAGGGCCTGCTCGTGCGTGCTTAGGCCGTACGCGGCTCTGTCGTCGGTGGGGTGGGGCGTCTGGGGATGGTGTTGGGCGGGGAGGCCGAGTTCTATGGCTGTCGGCCATCCAGCAGGCCCCTCCTGGCCGTGCGGCAAGAGATGGAGGACGGGCACGCGGCGGACGATGGCAGTCGCGGTGCTTCTCCTCTGACCGTAAGTTGGCCGCCTCTCAGCAGCTTCCGGGACCGACGACGGCAGACTGGGGTGAAAACCCTGCCCGGCTTCCAGCCTTGGGCCGACGATGGTGGCGCGTCAGCGTCATCAACTCCTTGGAGGCGTCGTCATCTGTAGTCTGCCGTCAGTGTTCGCTTTGCAGTCGGCGGCCTTGGTCCAGTGCCAGGGATCTGAGTTGTTGGGTGGCCTGCCCTAATGGAGGTCCAATAGCGGGGTGAAAACCTTGCCCGGTGTGCTCGGGCCGGCGATAGTGACGCGGCCTACGTCATGTCCCTTCTTGAAGGTGCCGCCGAAGCTTCGTCCGTCTCGGCAGGCTAGGGTCGCGTGATCCTCTTCAACGCCTCCCTCTTGTCACTCTCGTCGAAGCTGCTTTTTGACTGTACCTGTTGTGTGCCTCGTGCTCATCTTCATAATGGCTGTTAACTACTTGGTGTCGTCGTCGTCGTTTACCCGCAATGGCTACCTGGTCATTGGCGCATGTGGCTCTCTCCTGCGCAGCGGCTACCTGATCACTGGCGTCCTACCTCGCAGCGGCTACCTGGTCTTTGGCGGTTATCATACCCCGCAGCGGCTACCTGGTCGCTGGGGAAGTTATCCACCAGCTTAGCGTCTTCTGTGTAGATGTATTCTTCTTGCATGCATAGTTAGTTGGTATGTGTGGCAGGGTTGTCCTCTCCCTCCGTGTTTTCTTGCTGTTTATTTGTGTTTTGTTTGTCTATTTTTTATGTTTTTGTTCTCTGAGGCTTCACCGGTAATTTTTGGATTACTTATGAGCCCTTTTATATCTGTGACTTAGCTTCTCTTTTGGCTCTTTCTCTTAATGAAAAACGGTAAAAGCCCGGCCGTGAAAAAAGTCAGCAAACCACTACCCGGCTCGGCCACGGCGGAGGCAGTTCTCGACGCCGCGGCGGCGACTCCGTGGTCACGCCAGCTGATCGAGGAGGACGAGGGCGGTGTCGTCGTCCATGCACAGGCGCGCTGCGCCGCCGACGCTCCGCGCCGCCCCCACCGAGGAGGAGCACCTCGCGCTCTGCCTCCTCATGCTGGCGCGCGGGCAGCGCGACGTCACCGGCCGCGGCCCCGCACCCACACCCGCACCGTCGTCGCCATGGCCGTCGCCCCAGGACCACAGGTGCTCCGTGTGCGGCAGGATGTTCCCGTCCCACCAGGCCCTCGGCGGCCACAAGTCGAGCCACCGGCACCGCGCCAGCAGGACGCACGCAACAACCACTTCCTCAGCGGCGTCGCCCGCGGCTTCCTCGTCCACGTCCGGCGCTGCTGGCACTGGCAGGGCGCTGCACGAGTGCTCCGTCTGCAGGAAGACCTTCCCGACGGGGCAGGCGTTGGGCGGCCACAAACGGTGCCACTACGACGGCAGCAGCGCCGGCGTGGCCACCACTACGGCCTTCTTGAGCAGCCGCGGGTTCGATCTCAACTTACCGGCCCTGCCAGACTTGATGGTTGACGCCGACTGGTGCATGCTGCCACCGGCGGCCGAGGAGGAAGAGGAGGACGAGGTGCTCAGCCCCTTGGCCGCCTTCAAGAAGCCGAGACTGATGATCATGGCATAGTCAGTAGTCGGTAGTCACCGTCATTTACTCTACTCCTCTCCTTGATCATTCAATTGGTTGCTGGACGAATGGATGTGTTGGTGAGTAGTAGTAGATGTTCTGGTCAACTGGCATACAGCGTACTGTAGGTCTGTGTGAGTTTATGTACTCCCTCAGTCTAGAAAGAATGCGGCATACTATTACGAAGCCAAATTATTTTGAATTTGATCATAATATAGAGTGAATGTGTGTGTGTGTGTGTTGTTTGCTTGTTTCCTAACTTTTTTTTTGACTGCTGTTTCCTAGCTAGGCCGCCGAACTAGCATCATGGGCCCAAAACTCCGAAGCAGGTGTACATTTCAGGCCGTGCTCGGTGTGCCGTTGTCTGGGCTTGAAGTCTTTCATAGCCCAAGGATCAACAAAGGGGGCTTCTATATAGGAATAAGTTCTCTTCCCTCAAAAAAAACATAGGAATAGTTCTCTCAAATTGACATGAACTCAAAAAATGGTGATGTCGAAAATCTCTAGATGTATCGGGTGCTCAGTCATTTAGAGGTGTTCATAGGGGTAGAGTATGCTTACGTGTGTTCATAGTGGTCAGTGTGCGTGTGTGTTGTGAGTGTCTGCGTTGTACTGTATAATTTAAAAAAATATACATGCAACACAAAATAATTGAAAGAAGTCTAAATTGCTGCTTTCTTTGTTTCATGGTATAATAGAATCCATATATACTTGGCAGTTATGCTAAAAAAAATTCTATTTACAAAAATAAAGAGTGGGTATTGTAATGCTTCGCACGCTTGACTCTTGATGAGTCTTCACAGAATCACAGCCCACCCCCACACTACTGGTGCCGCAGCCTCCAAGCCATGAGGGAAAACCGCCCCGTTTTACCTTGTGGCAAGATGTTGTTTCCATCCCGTGGGACCCACCATTGTACGGCGTTGGCCCCATCAGTTGACCTGTAGCTCGCAGGCGTTGTGTCCAAGTGCCCATAGATTCTCGCTGGCTTAATTAGATGGCGCTTGTTGGCGAAACATGGCAAATATATGACCATTGCGAATAAATGGACGGGACTTTATCAAATCACAAGCTCGGTTCACGTAAGAGAGAGTATCAACTATCAAATTCGAACTTTTATCTCAAGACATTTTAGAGTCCGTTTGAATCCTTTTATTTTGAAAGGAATTGTAATAATCTACTTAATAGATAATCCACGACTTATCAAAGTTCACATATAAGTCTATTTTAGATTTATAGGGTGGGAGATGAAAATGGATTCTACATATCATCATGCTATGTTTTTATTCTCTATCTAAGTTAAAGATATAGAAATTATATAGTCTATCTCAAATATGTGCCTAAACTATAAATTATCCTAGTGTGTTCAATTCCGATCCAAACGATGCAGTCTTTTTTTTTCAAAATGGAGAGCTTAGCTGAACATGGCAAAGAAGACACCATTTTCAAGGTCTCCCTTTAAAAAAAACTCCATCCACAGGGGAATGACATCTCCTGATCTCCACCGGCCGGTTTTGGGAACGGCCACTGGACCATTACTTTGATGTGAGACATGAAGGAATTTTTGTTACCCTCAAACTTGAAATTCATCCTAGGCCTTGTTTAGTTCGTTAAATTGGCGCTGAATTCCTATAGCGGAATTTCTATAGTATTTTATTTGTATTTGATAAAAATTATCTAACCTTTGACTAATTAGGCTTAAAATATTCGTCTCGTAAAGTACAATAAAACTATATAATTAGTTTTTGATTTTATTTATATTTAATACTCTATATATGTACCGATATTTTAATATGACAGAGAATAAAAATTCTACGTAGTAAATTTGATGGCTAAATTTAATAAACTAAATAAGGTCCTAAAGGGAAGTCAAACTCAAGACCTGGTGGCTGACGAAGTCACCTGACCAACTAGGGCAGGGTGGTCTCCCTCTGCAACAGGCCGCGGCCACGATTGACGAGGCGCCATTTCCGGCCACGTCGCCCGCCGCAGGGGACAAGCCACTCTTTGTTTAAACAACCTGCGTGGCGGCACATGATGTCAACCGATCTACATTAAAAAATACGTACGTAATTAAGCTAGAAAAAACCGATCCAGTCACAAGCTAGCTAGCTAGCTTGGTCATGTCAGGTTACGTCGATCTGCTTGTATATATATGATGCATTGGATTCCATTGTTCTCTTCAGATGGACATGTTTTGTTTATTAATTAAGGTTAATCGTCAGTGGCATCCTAAGTGGAATCATCCATTCACCCCGGCTTATATAGTGCGTGCTTGCATTATATTCACATGCATGCATCTGTTTCACCGTACTCCCTCCGTCCCAAAAAAGATAACGCTACAAGAAACGTGTCAGTTAAACTTTCTCAACTTTGACTAGATTTATAGAAAATACGTGTAACATTTATATCTCTAAATAAATTTATTAAAAAACTAGACTTAAAGATCTTTCCGATGAAACTAATTACTTAGCATAAATATTTATATATTTTAATATATAATTATCGATAGTTTAAAAACGTTGATTTTTCAAAAAACGAGAATGACATCTATTTTGAGACCGAGGGAGTATGCATCTTTGGACGCTCCTCTTTACTTTAATTGTTAATTTGTTATGCTTTGTTTTCATATATTCATTACTGTAGTCGAATTTTTGACGTCATAGAAAAACTTATTATCTTATAGTATATTTTATGTGTGAGTGGCCTGGGTTAGGTGTACGGTTTGTTCGGTTGGGCGGGCCTAACTGTAACTGTCGGGTTAGCTTTTATTTATTTTCGTTCTAGTAAATTTGAAGCTATATATACTGTCTGGAAGCATCAAAGTGTTGGCCTGCTAGATATGAATGTATACATATGGGAATGTATATATATGATCAGTAACGAAGGCAGGGAAAAATTTAGGACGGGCTGAACAACAATCTATGGCGACTCAAGTCTATTAATCTATATATTTATGCATATAATTTAAGGTGGGGCTTAGGGGGGACTCTGTCGATGAGATATCATCGGCGGTTCATCTAGGGGTTGACCTAAGATGGTAGATTGATCGGAAGGGGCGCACGTAATCGGGAACCGGATGGTTACAGAGACATAAGACACAAAATTTATACAGGTTCAGGCCACCAGCGTGGCGTAAAACCCTACGTCCTGTGCTCAGTAAATTGCATTGATTGGGTATGAGATCGTGGTGATCTGGTAGATCGGATGACCTCCCGACCTGATGACCTGGTCTGTCTAAGGACCTCTGCCCCTCCTTATATATGCCGAAGGGACAGAGTTACAAGTAGAATAGCCTATTTGGTACTATTACTAATCTGTGCGGTGCACGTCGTGTGCCGCACGTCTTCATCTTGGGCTGGACCATCTTCAATGATGCGGTCCAAGTATAGCCGTGAGGGTATATGGGGGTCTTATCCCCACAGCTAGTCCCCGAGCACCATGTATCTTGAGGGAGTTGCCGTCTTGTCCTGTGTTGAGCAGTGAAGATGCAGACCACATGGTGCCGACCAGTGAAGATGCTGACCACGTAGTGCCGACCAGCGGAGATGTAGTCGACGTAGTCCCGACCAGCGACGACGCTGACCACGTAGTGCCGACCAGCGAAGATGCCGACCAGCGAAGATGCTTACCACATAGCGCCGACCAGCGAAGATGTAGTCGACGTAGACTTGACCAGTGACGATGCTGACCACGTAGTGCCGACCAGCTTCATCCCGAGGAATCCGTAAGTCTGCTCTCGACCACGGCTTCTGTCAAGGAAGGTGGTCTGTCAAAAGATGCGTGGTGCTCTAAGAAAAAGAAAAAAGCTTTTCACGTCTCTGGGACGTGGGCCCACGTTAACACGTGATACAAAGATCACTGAAATGCTAATGCGAACAATCTAGGAAAGGATAGGCCCAGTCACTGCGAGGTGACGTCTGCCCATGTAGTCCCCAAGCTTGATGGAAGATGGAACATGTTGCATCGATATTTTAAGAAAAAACTCAACACAGCACTAACTGGTCCGTAGTCAGTGCCAAATGATGAGTTGATACAAAATCCCAGGTATGAACCTACGGCCTTCTGCTTAGGAAATAGAGCTCAGGCTCGATTGGGTCGAGGGACACCGAGAACCACTGTTCCGTAGACACCTCTGGATGGCAAGTCGAACGCGCGGTCCCCAGGTAAGTCTTGGATGGAGCAAAGGCTCTATCGGGTCGAGGGACACTGAAAACAGCTGGTCTGTAGACACCTCTAGGTGGCAAGTCGAATGCGCACTCCCCAAGTAAGTCTAGGACAGAGCACAGGCTCTACCGGGTCGAGGGACACCGAGAACCCGCGACTGCTCATCGCCATTATCAGATCCCTGCTGGTCGAGGTAGCTATCTTTCAACCTCTTTAGCTTTGCCACTGAGCGCCGCTACGAGCTGGTCAGTAGCGGTACTAGGCGCAGGTGCTTTCATAAGCCTGATCGGGGATCGAAGGCTTAATCAAATCTTCAACAAACACTCCAGGTGGTACCTCAGCTCGAGATGATCCGAGCTTAGATAGCTCATCAGCACCTGTGTTCTCGGCAGGAGGTATGTGGGAGAACTCCAGTCCATAGAACTTATTCTCCAGCTTGCAAATTTCGGTAACATAGGCATCCATCTTTTTGTTGACCATGTCCCAGTCTTTGTTGACCTGACGGATGACCAGAGCAGAATCTCTGTACACCAGGAGCCGTTTAATGCTCAGCTCGACTGCAATGCGGAGGCCATGTAGGTCAGAGATGAGTCGGTGCAGCGCGTGACACCGAGCCAAAATGATGATGACGAGTCCCCGAGCAGCACGAGGTTGGAGACGAGGTTTGAGGTGTGTGGCACTGAGCCAAGAGACAGAGGCGAGGCTGTGTGGTGCATGACACCGAGCTGAGAGACGCAAGACTGTGCGGTGTGTGACACCGAGCCGAGAGACGCGGGGCAGTGCGGTGCATGGCACCGAGCCGAGAGACGCGAGGCTTTTCGGTGTGTGACACTGAGCCGAAGCGATGATTATGAGTCCCCGAGCAGCGTGTGGTTGGAGACGAGGCTGTGTGGTGCCTGGCACCAAGCCGAGGCGACGAGCAGTTGGACCAACTGGTTGGATGTTAAGTCCGAGTGCCAGGTGGCATGACCACCTGGACGATGATCCTTGATCCAGTCCCCGAGCGTAGGAGGGTGCTCGGCAACCGAATCTTGTCCCTGAAAAATAAACATGAAAAATGGTAGTACATGATGTACAAATAATTGATCTCCAGAGCTCAACAGGTTGGTGTATTTCATAGAAAAAATATCGAAAATTAGGTTTTGCTCCCACCCTCGAAGCGAGCTAACTCTGTTAGGTGACATAGGGATGCGCTAGTGAACAGCGTAGGACTACCAGGATCACTAGGTATCTAGTACCGTTAGAGAGCGACTGCTGAATCTCCTAGTGTCATGTAGCACGGAGCTGTAACACATCGTAAGAGGCTTCGAGATAGTGTCTTGTCAAGCCGTTCTCGGTGGGTAAAAAACAAAGTTTAATTATGACTTATGCAGGGCGTATGTATGACAGATTGGTGCACGGATACAAGGCTGTAAAAAGAGAACGATAAAGAACTTTATTAACTCTCGAATAAAACTTAGCTTGTTTTTGAAGACGCGTTGTTGTCGTGGCTGAGCAGATAGATGTAGCTCAGACGGCTCAGCATGGCATCAGACGTCATGATTTGGTCGGACGAGGTTGTCCTGGAGATGTGATGGAACAGCAATGAATCTGTATGGTCGTCCGGCATAAACGACAACAAACAGAGTCCTGCCATAATAATCATGCGTATATATGTAGATACCCAGATAGATGGTATACCATAATATATTGTATAGGATATTAGATTAAAAAATAAACAAGGAATATGGACTTAGCTTTGCATGCTAGGAAGATCGGCTGTTGCTGAACACTGAGAGTACGGAGTCGTATTCAGATACATCAGCGGGACCATGGTCGGATGGAGTCGTGGTTGTCCCGAAGCGAACCACACGACCGTCATGCATAGCGTGCGTGCGTGACTAAGCTGATGTCGATGACTCGCGATGAAGATGTTGGTTGCTCGGGTGGTGGTCGGTCCGCGACTAGATTGGATCTGGATGGCCCGAGTAGTCAGTACAGCTCGTACGTCCGTGCCGACGGCGATGAACGGTGGTGAAGCTGTCCTCGACAAATCGATGCGGATCGATCCGCCAAGGAAGCTGTCGACGAGTTGCCGGAGCAGACTTGTCGGCAAAGTGGTCGATGACGTTGGTGCAGAAGCAGGCTGCACCGCCTCCATGGTTCCGGTGGTCGTCGCTACGTTGGTGGTCGATGAACACGCCGACGGTGAAGGATGTCCACCGCAGGAAGCCGGATCGTCACCGATTCGCCATGGACGATGTTGATGAAGAACGTCTGTCGCACGAAGTAGAGTTGTCGTGGATGATGACGATGATGAAGAAAATTTCCATGTGGTTCACCAGATGATCAGCGCGCACCCCCTACCTGACGCGTCAACTGTCGATGAGATATCATCGGCGGTCCATCTAGGGGTAGATCTAAGATGGTAGATTGATCGGAAGGGGCACACGTGATCGGGAACCGAATGATTACAGAGACACAAGACACAAGATTTATACAGGTTTAGGCCGCCAGCGTGGCGTAAAACCCTACGTCCTGTGCTCTGTAAGTTGCATTGATTGGGTATGAGATCATGGTGATCTGGTAGATCAGATGACCTCTCGACATGATGACCTGGTCTGTCTAAGGACCTCTGCCCCTCCTTATATATGCCAAGGGATAGAGTTACAAGTAGAATAACTTATTTGGTACTATTACTAATCTATGCGGTGCACGTTGTGTGCCGTATGTCTTCATCTTGGGCTGGACCGTCTTCAATGATGCGGCCTAAGTATAGCCATGAGGGTATATAGGGGCCATATTCCCACAGACTCCACGTGCTTAGCATGGGTAGGCAGGCTAAAGCCCTGCTTGCCCTGCCGTTGGCTTCGTCGCTGTATATGATAGTTGTGAGGTCAAGCACCAGTGCTTGCCGCGCGAGAGGATGGTGCATGGAGCTTGGAGCAGGTGTAGATTATGGATTTCACAGGTGTGTAGATCATGAGAACCACGTGATATGATTAGTGAATATGTGAATGTGTGTACTAAAAGGTAAATTTAGAAGACAACCTCATTTTTTCCCAAAAAATAAATAGAAGACAACCTCATTTATATGTAGAGGTGGATTAAAATGTTTGTATCTCTAAAAGTACTGGTGAATTTTATAGAAGACCATTCATTTATGACGACAATAAAATAAATACTGCCTCCATAAATATTTCTACATTTTAGCAATTAAAGAGTATAAAAAAGGTTGTGAACCCAACTGAAACTGATAAATTTTTATATCAAAAATGGTATCATAATATAGAAAACGAAAGCGTTATTCGGTACAAAATATTTCTGTTCCGTTTTCATCCTTCTAGGTAACTACACGGTGTCTACCTATTCATGTGGATCCATGGCTTATTAGGAGGTCAGCGCCCCTACCTCGTTGTATTCGCGGTGCTAGAGGTATGCCCCGATCCTACCTCATTGACAAATTCGCAGTGGAGGAGGTATCGTCCCTAAGCCCCACTCATCAAAACCATGGTGGTGAAGGCCACCCTATTCTGCCTCGCTGGATCCGTGTTGTAGAAAGTTTAACTTGTCTAGCATTGAGAGGGACGATTTTTATTATACCAACAATTAATATCTTTAAGAAATCAGATCCTTATATCAATAGGTGTATTTACTCGGTAAATATTGGTTTTTCGCAATGAAAAGTCCATATCAAATCAACAGTTGAAAATTGGCAACATGAAAGGGTTGTATATGTAGACAAGCACATACTCCATCCATTTGAATTATTAGGCATATTTTTTATTTCGTTTTATTTATGAACTACGTCTAGTAATAATTATTGACGAAGGATGGATGGAGTATATATGATCGAAGATGTGCTTGCATTAAAAAGTCGCTGCCTTTAATATGCAATGCAAATTTTGAAAGACATTTCGTCTACATTATGTCCCAAGCTAGCTATGATTTTTCACGATCGAGGGTCAATGATTGGTTTTGTGTGGACAACTTTGGAGAGAATACCGCGATATTCCAGTTCAAAAGAGGGTGACTGGTAGTAGTAGGGCATGCTTAACGTGTGAATTCCGTCAGAGTTCCATATACAAAACCGTAAAACTTTTTGAGAAAAAAGTTTTCACTATATTTTCCTAGAGTCAGTGCGTCGTTGACCTGTTGCCACAATTCTGATTTTTTTGTGAGCTTTTTTTTTGGGGAACATTTTTATCTTTTGTGAGCTCTGGCCAAATTGTTTTTATACTCCAGTAGTGTCGTTGGGCATATATAGACAGTGGAGACGGCCGGACGAGATTGTACAAACGTTGTTGTCATAAATAAATGAATTTTTTTTATTTTTAATTTTTTTTAAATTTTTTTTACAATTTTAATTTTTTGTTTCGAAATATGACAGAATTAGTCGTCCACAGTTAAAAAACGCCCATTGTGTGGGCGTTATATGTGACGTGGCACAGGGCCGGCCGCCGCCGGTGCTGGCTTTTGCGGGCGGCCGCCTGCAGCCCAAAAAACGCCCACTGCGTGGGCGTTTTTTGGTGGCGAGGGGCCGCCTGCAAAAGTGCGCGCTGTTTTACGGGCGGGCCTCGGAGCAGCCAAAAAACGCCCACTGTGTGGGCGTTTTTTGTGCACCAGGGGGCCGCCTGCAAAACAGGCGAGCCTGCACGGTACTGTCTTCTGGACGGGACTGCCCGTTCTTTACACCTATTAAATAGTACAACTGTTCCATTCTTTACAAGAAAGTTACACATCTCTATTGGTTAGCGCAGCGGGGCTGGTGATGAGATGGTGCAGGTTCGAGTCCCACTGTCGCCCTTTTTGGCTGTTTTACGGGCGGCCCCCTGGCGCGTAAAAAACGTCTACACAGTGGGCATTTTTTGGCTGCTCCGAGGCCCACCCGTAAAACAGCACGCACTTTTGCAGGCGGCCCCTCGCCACCAAAAAACGCCCACGCAGTGTTCGTTTTTTGGGCTACAGGCGGCCGCCCGCAAAAGCCGGCACCGGCGGCGGCCGGCCCTGTGCCACGTCACATATAATGCCCACACAGTGGGCGTTTTTTAACCGTGGATGACTAGTTCTGTCATATTTCGAAACAAAAAATTAAAATTATAAATTTTTTAAAAAAAAATTAAAAATAAAAAAAATTCTAAATAAATTTGGATAGGTCCTCCATGCAGAAAATCGGCCGTCCAAGTTAATTATTGGACCGGCAACAAGAAACCAGCCTGGCAAACCTCGTGTACTAATAGCTCGGCGTGAAGCCGCTAGATGCGAATACGCGATGCACTGCATCTGCATATATGCATCATATCAGATCTGTCGACTGTCGTGTATATTTGGTTGCAATATCAACCAAACCATATATATAGTTCGCTTGCACTCGAAATCCGAAGATGTACCTAATATATACTCCTTCAATGAAGAAGAAAATACATAATGTATACATTTTGTATCTGCAGAGGAACATACATTGATAATAGGCTTTATATATACTTTATATATATATACGTTATTATTAAGAGCGCGCGCGCACACACACAAATATATATATATACACATATATATATATACATATATATATATATACATAAAAACATGTGGTTACATACACTAATCTCGAAAAGTGAGGGTTAAGATATGGCAAAGCATGCTTAGAGCGCGCGAGAGCGATAGAGGTCGTCTCAGTGCATAAAGATTCGATGCCGCCACTGACTGAATGCCAAATATGAAGCAATGCAGGACAGCATGAGGACCGTGGATTATTGCATGGCGTGGTGCTGCCTCTCCACAACTCTACCAATTCCAAAGAGACAGGAAGAAGTGATCCAAATTTTGACTTCCCGGCCACTCTATGCTTGCCAACCCTACTACACTGTGCTAGCTACTAGTCGCTGTTATGGTAGCTGAAACATGCATATATATACAAGTGTACAAAAGCTGCGGATCGATCGATCACCTCCGTTAGTTGAACATGCAAAGAGAAGTTGTTCACGAAAAATCCATTTTCTATGAAAGATCAGGCGGACGAGCACTCTAATAAGACTACCCACAATGTTCTCGACGCCAGAAAATTTAATGGTAATGGTATGCGCTAGCCCTCGATGCTTGGAACTCTTCATGCCGCACAATGCTCAGCATCAAGTCAAGGGCATGTACACGTGGGCCAAGCTTGTCAGAGAACCTACCCATGATTGAGCATCCAACGATTGGTTCAAAAATTATTTTTTGATAGTAGTAAGCATCGAGTCATTTACTTGCCTCGATGCTAGAAAATTTTGAAGTTGGCATCCGCTAACAATGTGATGACCCGAGGCTCAAATTCTCCTTCTCTTCTTTCAGATTTATGTTTTCCTATACATTATTGTGGCTAGTCTAAGCTAGCACTTATGACATAACAAGCAGATTAACTAGCGTATGTTGACAAAATCCAACGCAAAAGAACTATAATTTTACCCACAAAATGAACAACATGGGTCATATATATATGATCATCCAGTTATATATTGCATTATTACTCCTATCTAGAGCCTTCTCTCATATACTATCTGATATATATACCTCCCACTACTTTGGGTCTACCTGTCCTGTTTACTGGTCACTCATATATAGGAGTACTCCTATATGCAGCTAGCAGTCAAAATAATGGAGCAAGTAGGTATGTAGGCCAAGCTAAGCTCAAGCTCGAGGCCTCGAGCTATAGTAGCCGTATGTAGTAACCAAAAACGATCAGGCAGAAGGAACCGCCGGGGTGTGGCAACCGCATTTGCAGCACGGCAGCTATTCGATCGCTCTGTATATAGACCGCGTAGAAATCTGGCGTCCTGCTGGGCCTCAGACGTCGCAGTCATCGCCCTGTACCTTGCCATCATCGATCCATGCCACTGGGAGGTGAGGTGGGATACCATACGTTGTCTGCCACAAACATATATTTCAGGCACGCTGCACACGGACATGACAAATTCATCGATCATCCCTGCATGTACAGGAGCATCTCCGACAGACATTCTAGATTGCATGTTCTATATCTTTATTTAGCTATTCACTCTATAAAAAATTTTTATTCATAATTCACAGACTAGCTATATCTCCAAGAGAAAAGAATAAAATTTAAAACATACAAACATGACACTAGCTGTCAGCTTCGTATGCACCAAGATAGGAAGGTAGACCGGCTAGCTGAATTTAACTCGTGAGGCTCACAGGATAGCATGTCAAATGGAATAAAAATCACATTATTAGCTAGTCTGTTACCTGCCAAATTTCTTGCATATTAGTTAAAAATAGAAATAGCAAATTAGATCCCGACTCTCTTGGAGATGCTCTAAACTTATATTCCTGCTTGTGACAACATGTTTTAATGAATTTATTAGAAAAATACTCTTTTGGCACAAAACAGCTTCAAACAACGTGCTCGTGAAGCTGCTGGAGGTGTGTGAAATACTGAAATAGACTACATATCCGGTTCTCCACTTGGGCAAAGAAAATAAAACAAAGCTACTACCTATGGCAGCAAGCGTGTGTACTAGGGACAAGTTTTGACCAGCAGCGTCAATTGTCAAGAGAACCTGTGTCCCCCTGGTGGCAGCGATGGGGGAGGATTTTGTCTGCCCACTGAAGGCTACGTGGAGAAAATCCGGAGCTGAAAATTCCATGTTTTAGTATACGAAGACGAAGAAGGATAACTACAGTTACATTTTTTGTGGCCTACAAGTGCTGTGCCGACGTGCACGAGATGGAACGGGGAAAGCGATGGACAGCATGTGCAAGCCACGCCATGCATCCGCGCCAATGCAATCAACCGACGTGCCTTTCTTCGAAATAAAACCAATAGCAGCAGTCGAGCTCCAGTATCTGGAACAACCAACATACATCCCATTAACTGAATTAGGACGCATTATATATTTCGTAGGTTGATTGTATTACGTACGACCACCCCCATTTCCTTTTATAAGGAAAATTATTTATATAATTCACATGGCCAACTTTTTTACATTAAAATAGTTTAACATTCTTCCACCCTGCCCCATGAAATGGCATTGATAATTTAATAAACATTTAGGTGCACATCCCACCACACATAATGCACATGCCGTAAACCTGCTATTAACCCTAGCGCCTAATACATACACCATTTTGCCAAGTTAGTAAATCTATGAGTAGTTTACAAGTTGTTGGACTAGTCTGCATCTACCTACCATGTTGTCCTATAGTGAATGTAATCTATTCTTTACGAAATTATAATATGAGTGTCATGTCTATTATCATCAACTGGAATTGTAGAATATACCACTAAGTTTAGTCTCAATGCAAATTTTATAGACATTCATTGGCATTAAATATGCTGATATGTCACTGTATTAATAAAGAGAGATGGTGAGAGTTTCATGGGAGTAGAGAGAATTTTATGGGGATGAAACTCTTGTGCACTGTTTCCAAAATATTAGTGTGTTGGTAACTGAACCATGAAATCCCCATTGAGGATGTGTGGCAGAACCTTCTAAATCATATGGCCCACACGCATGATTATTGTCTAAACAGACTCTAAATAACCATGACTGTGTTCCATACGACTTAAAAAGTCTGTCGGGTAAATACCGAATCATCCACAATTCTCCGAGCAGGACCAATCATTGTAGAGAGACATTGCAGTATTACACAGTTTGATATAAATAATATACAACGGAGTAAAACAGCGGAAGACTTACAATAACATAAGTTCACGAACCTCTGAGTTTTAAATATTTACGACAATAGGTTTAGGTTATACAAACCATAATAATAGTGGAGTAGCAGTAGATTACAATATTACACAAAAGCTCTGCCCAAGAGCTGAACACCTTACTCGTCATCGCTTTCCCCAACGACTGTCATGCAGCAGGATGCAAAACACTCCTGCCCATGAAGCTCACCTGCAACAAGGGTTCAACAAACCCTGAGTACAAAAGTACTCAACAAGACTGACCCGACGAAAGAGAAGGGTGGAGACTCAAGAAATGCAGGCTAGAGGGACAAGGTCTGTAGGAGATAAGAAATTTTTGCAGAAAAGCTTTACAGAAAGAGAAGTTGCTTGGGCTAGCTCCCATTATCAACCAACTTCATTATTGATCCTTAATTTTTGTTTAAGTTGTTACTACGATGATGAACACCGATCGAGTCTTCTTCTCCGAGAAGCAACGGCGATTCGAATCCATTTTCATACCCATCTGGGACCTAGGTCAGTGGAATACCGGAGACTTTAACTCCGATGCACCCCAGGTAACTGATATACCGGGATAACAACCGCAGCCGTATATCACCACATGGCACCCGTGAGCTCTGAGGCCCAGCGTACCGAGATACATGGGAACTTAAACCCCACAGTAAAACATACTATGACACAGATGGGATCTCTGGCCCCACGCTAGGTCACTCCATGATATACACGGCTCCAACCATCCGTATACCACTTCATGCATGTGGATTTCTAAATTCTCGATATCACCAGTTCACCAACGAACGGGACCTAGGGCATCAACAGACGAGAACACTACAGAGGGACTCTATTCCCAGTGCAAGTTCACCGTCCGGACTCGATTTATTACTATCATCAAGATTTCAACAAGAAACCAATCTCATCTTTTTCATTCTTTTGCCTTTGAACAATTAAATAAATAAGCAGGGCTAAGCATTACTACTTATCTTTCTAAGCAGGTAACAAGAAATAAGGAAATAAGACAGGTAATGCAATTTGGTGGGTTTTCACTCAACTCCTATTATTTAATGCAACATACCATAGCTAAAGCAGTAAAACTTTTATAAATAGAATAGGGTTTAAATGCATCCGGGGCTTGCCTTGGTATTCGGGGTAGACGGTTTCAAATTCTGGATCAACTCCCGATTCTTGACTCTGCTCGTCCTTCGGATCTGGGCAACAACGTTAACTCTCCGTTAACGAAAACTACTCGATAATTAATATGCTTTAACATGATGGAATAGTAAACATGATGCTCGATGAATGCATGATCAGATTAAGGGATCGAGTACAACTTTTCTTCACGATAAAGTTGCAAGCTAACAAAACTTCGTTTATTGAGCTCATTAGGGTTAACTATGCCATTTAAGAAATTAATTAAACACATAAAATAATGTTAATTAAGCCCTAATGACATGATTAAGATAAGCGTAAACAATTAATTAAAGTGCCAAAGGTCATTAGGGTTAATGACCCAAGGTCATCAATCAATCACAAAGTCAAACAAATCCTATAATAATTAAGTTTAACTAAAGGGTTAATTAATTATTTAAAAGCATTAAATAAAGGCATAAAAATTAAAGTTATCAAATTAAGCCCAAAATTTTATTATAGAAATCTCTTAGCTTAATTAGATGGTAAAACAAATTTTAGAATTAAAAGCCAATTATTTTATTTATTAAAAATCATTGAAGGTCCATTTTTCAATTAAAAGGGCTAATTTTAACATATGCAAAAAGTACTCAAATTTAGAATTTTATATTTTTCCTAGGTAGACGACATCATAAAGAACACTTACAAAAATTTTCAGAATTTTTAAAGCTATATATGAATTACTATGATTTTTTAAAGAAAATAGCATTTAAATAATTTTCTAAAAATAGAAAAAAAAATCGGCACAGTACCCCTGCGCTGACCGACGGTCTGCCGGCGGTTGACCGTCGATTTCTCGCCGTTGGTGAGGTCTCCGGCGACCGAACTTGTCCCTACAGGCTCATCTCGACACGGCGCGTCGATTGAGGTAGCTAACGGCGCTGGGGAGCAGCGGCGGCACCCACGCCGGCGGCCATGGCGGCGCGGCAGAGCTCGGGCGCGGCGGCGTCGCTCACCGGAGCAATTTTCGGCGACGGTGACCACACGAACTCATGCAGGGCACTCAAACGGACGAGTTTAGCAACTACATGACACCATCTCTGGGTCCCTAGCCAAGGTAGCAACGCGCGCGGCGGAGCGGCACGGCCGTGCCGGCGGCGAGCCACGGTGGCCGACGGCTATGATGCGAGAGGAGTGAAATTGATGGCACAGATAGATGTAGAAGCTCATCATGGCGCTGATGCGCACGTTAATGGAGGCTCGGAGCTGCTGGGTTGAGCTGCGGTCGGCAGCGCTGACGGCGGCGGTGGCGCTCCGATGGCAAGACGGCGTCACGGCGGTCTCCGGCGATGCGCTGCTCAAACCAAGGTGCGCATCAGGTGCAAGATGACATGGAGAACACGGTAGAGGGGTCAAAGGTAAAATATATTCACCTCCGCGGCGGCAAACGTCGGAGATGGCACGGCGGCTCGGCTTGCCGGCCGCGGAGAAGAAGGCAACGTGCGGGTGGCTTAAGCGAGGAGAGCGAACATGAACTGGCCCAAAATGACCGTGAGAACGTGGCAGAGCTAATGGCAAGCGCAATCGAACAAAGGTGGAGCATCGACGGCGAATTTCAGCGGCAGAGCGAGGTCGTCGGCGACGGCGGCGGGAGGAAGAAAGAAGAAGAAC
>CM041628.1:35403121-35472852 GCA_023333625.1 Bothriochloa decipiens
GCCGGCCATGGCGATCGCCGATAGGGTTAGGTACTGTTCGAGTTAATTATAGAAATGCCATCCATTTTAAAATACAAATTACTCCAAAATTTATATAAGAACTTGAAAATCTCCAAAAATATCATTTGCATAACTTTTCAAGAGCTACACTTTTCCTTTAACTAGCATCCTCAAATTCTATCTAGATTTTGAAATTTGAATTCAGATTTGGAAAGGGGATAAAACCCTAGAAATAAGCATTTGAAATTACTTTTGATTTTTCAATAAAACTTGAAAATCTTCAAAACTATGAAATTTTGAGCTTGTCAAACCAAATAGTTTTCATATACATAGTTTTCTCAAATTATGCATAATTTTTGAATTATAGTTTTAAAATCAAAAGGGGATAAATGCTAGAAACTGTATTTTCAAATTAGTTTGAAATTCCTTTTGAAAACTTGAACAACTTTATGTACCAACTTTGTAGCTCTTGTCAAGATCTACAAACTGTCTTTTTAGAGTATCCCCAAATTCTTTATAGATTTTGAATTACAGAAAAGGGGGTGAAACTAGGTTTTGAAATAAAGGGTTTTTGAAATAGAATTTAAACTCAATTTGGTTTCTAACTTAATTGGTTGGTTATTAGTGATCACAACATCATCCAAGGGCATTTTTAGGTCATTGACCCAATGACACCCTTGGTTGACCAAGTTGACTTTTGAAAAACCTTTTATAGGATTTCCAATTTGAATTTAAATTTGAATAGCCAGACTCAGAAATAAGCTTTGGAATCCAAATTTAATTTCAAATATGGAAACTATTTTTAGGGTTGGACTTAGACTTATACACTATGCTTGACACTAGTGTAAACACAGTTTACACCTCAAGTACATAGAGTATAAACTAAGCATTTGCGATGATATTCGAAAATAGGGTTTTATTATTTTATGTGACCAAACATTACAGAAGCTCAATCAACCTATGAAATATAAACTTGTTTTAGTTAATGCACATTGAGGTTGACTTAAACATGAATGCTTTGCGATGCATATGATGACATGGCATGTTTTAGTTAATATAACACCAGAGGTGTTACAGGATGGCCTAATTTCTCACACTCCAAAATGATGAGATGACGACCCGATAAAAGCAACATAATGAGCCACTTAAATTCTTTTATAATTAGCAAAAAAAATAATGATCCATTATAAATGCATAGGACTATGCATGTTACATATGAAACAAATGTATTCATCGAATTGGTTAGTAGTAGAAATTATGACTTGAAGTAAAATATTTTCACCTTGTCTTTGAACCAAAATAAGCTAACTCTTATTGCATGGAAAAATAAGCTAACTCACATTATTGGCAAACTTTTAGAAATAAAGATGACTTATTGCATGGAAAAAGAGATTTTTTTCAATTCACAAATAAAATAGCTTTCATAAATCCTACTAGCTAAGGAACTCACAAAGCATAGGCAAAAGCTAGACCCACAACCGATTCAATTGCCTATAAAGCGAGAGAAATATCAACACATAAATTTGATCATGAAAAGCATCTATGTTTGTCACTTCATAACCTTTTATTTCATCCATAATCATTTAGATGAATACATCATTTTTCTCAATCGGAATTTTGTTCATATCAGTGTCAAACATCGTAATATCTTATGGAGCAGTGGTCTGAAAACTAGTCTCTTACTAACTCAAACTATAAAGCAAACATATATAGGGACAACCAGGCACATCACTCACATCATTATCTACACACAACACAATAACTTTTATGTTGCATGTCTTTTACGTGGCACGTACGAGACAACAAAATCAATAGAAACTATTATATAGTAAATCAAATGTGCTAAAACCTGTTGTAGTGCCAAATGTAATTAAAACCATTAAAATTAGCAAAACTTTTACATGATCATATATTATAGAATTGCACCACAAAATCGACTCTCATGATCGAGATTGATAATCAATTGTATCATATCTTTAAGTTGATCTATCAATAAGGGTTGTCAGTTCTTGGTTTTATATATATCTTGAGTGATATGATCTGAAGTATTTATGATAAAAAAAATCTAGGTAACTAGGTTTGACATTTGTCTTGTTCATGTGGTTATTTATTTTATGGTCATGACATTTGCGCACTAGGAGGATTCCCTGCGCGTTGCCGGGGTATAAATGTTAATGACTAAGGATTAGGAGGCGGACGCTTTGCATGTCAAGAGAAATAGATGGTGGAGTAAATGAATTGCTGAGGTGGATGCTTTGCATGTCAAGAGAAAGCAAATAGTGGTATTGATAGTGGACTAATGAGGTGAAGACTTTGCATGTCAAGAGAAATATATAGTGATATTTTATTTAATAAGAGTTATAGATTATAGATATCTAGTTATTAGTTTTTTTTACCAAAGTAGGAGATGGAACCAGCGCAAGCCACTAGATGATTGGCTTATATCTAGAAAAGGGAAATAAAATAGTCATTTTGAACCCGTGTCGATAAAAAGTTATTTAAAATCAAAACACCAATTTTTTTTGTGCTAAGAGAAGTTTATAAGAAATCTAAACAATAGAGTGTACACACTCATCTCCATAACTCCCACAAGTCAAAACCAGGCCATACACACACATGATCAGCTCTTTGGACAACAGGACGTAAATACCGGAGACAAAAATGTTACTTTTTATATATGTCAATGGACCTGTAATAATAATAATTAGTGTCGTCCTAGTAGCTATTAAACAAATTTAGTTACATGTCAAATACACAACTTATCCATTTAAAGTTACTAGTACCATTTTCTTTTGTGATTGCCATGAAAATATCTAGACCTGCTGCACACACACACAACATGCATATAAATTTGTAGGAATAAATTGTGCTTGTCATCATGATTATGAAAACTTGAAAAAAATCTGTACTTGGGGACAGTTCACACACTGTCGAACCGAAAATCACATAGGACGACGATAGATGCTTTGGTTGCATGCAATTGATTGCCGTTGCGACAGCCTAATGAATCGTGGCCATTTCTCATGTAGATATTTCATCCTGGTCCCCTAGTAGCTAAGCTAAAGCAGGGCTCCAATCGGATTATTGTTGACTTCAAGTCTAATCACCATATCCTTCCATCCCTCTCAAAAGATAAAAATTGCCCGACCACTGTTGTTCAGCTAGCTAATGCTGCAATAATTCCAAAAGAAGTTAGTCTTAATTATTGCACGCAAGAAATTAATCATATTCACTGGATCGATCTCATCAGGTCTTATCTTGAAGCCAAACACTCCTTTTTTTCACAACAAAGGGGCGAGAAAAAAGGGAGCTGAATTATATATAATACTAAAAGTGTGCCTACTTTCTTCTGTTACAAAACTCTCCAAACCACACCACCAGGAAATTCTAGTTAAACAAGGAAAAGCGAGATGAAAAAGCATGGACATGATTGTAAATAAATTAGGCAACATGATCTATGGAGTCTGTCTAGGAGGACAGAGAATGAGAGGCTCGGCTGCTCATCGGTGGCATGGCCAGCTGCAAGAAAAGAGAATGGCCACGAAACATTGTTGAGAGAGGGTGGGGGGCAAAACAGTCCATTCACAGGACCACCCCCACCCCCACCCCACCCATGGCCATGGGCATCAGCCATGAAGCCCATCACTCCTCCATCTCCATGCATCGCCAGCCGAGAACGGAGAACCCCACCACAACTCCCACCCCCACCCCACCGCAGCAGCTTTTAAAGATAAACCAAATCCGCTGAGGCCTCTGCCGGCCGCCCCTGCATCGCAGTTCGCAGCAGCAGCTGCACCTTGCTCACAGGCACAGGTGACGAGCAGCAGCGGCCAAAACAGAAAGCGCGATTTGATCGCTTCCTGCTCCACTGCCACTAGTTTCTAGCTAGCCTGCCGCCGTCCACCGACCGCCGGCGTGCGAGCCCCGGCCGCCTTGTGGAGCAAGCAAGCAGCTCGTGCAAGGTGAGCTACCGCTCGTGTGTTCTGTTCTGTCCGTCCTTTTTTTTCCCCTTTCCCCTCGCAGTTTTGCAAAGACTTGGAATTCGTTTCTGCGTCGAGGAAGCTTTTTCTCAAATCTGCATCGCATTTTCCCCCTCAATGTTCCTCTTTTTTCTTTTTTTAAGTATAAATTCCTACTGTTTTTTCTTCTTCTGGAGTTCTGGTAGTTAGTTACTGGAGTCGGTTAGGAATGTTTTATGTTTGTCTATGAATGATGTTGGTTTGGTCATTTCCTCGTCCTGAAAAGCTGCCTCTTCTTCTGCCTGCCTTTTGTCCACTTCCCTCTCTGAAAAAAATCGCAGTTTTCATCTCAGAAGCTCCGCTCCGTACTCTTCCAAGAAAAGCCCCCGTTTTCCTCGCCGCCCTCCGCAAATCGTCCCTAAAACGGTGCCTCCCGGATCTCCTTGTTGCCGCCGGGAGGCTCGTCTCGTCCCCGTTGCCGCTGCCGGCGCAGTTAGGTCGCGCCATTGCCGTCATCCCAACCGCGCTCCCCACCCAGGTTCTTGGGATCACTTCGGTCTCGTGCCCCAAAAGATGATCTTTTTGGGCCACAAATTCTTCGAGGTCGGAAATGAATTCTGAGAGGAATTGTGATTTCACAAAATCGGCTGCGCGCTCAGGCTAACTGAAAATAAATTGCAAGTTTTTGGCAGCCACGCGTGTTCGCTCCGTTTCCTCAACGGATGAGCAATGGAGATCGACCCACTGGAAAAAAATTTCTCTGTCAATTTCCTTGCGCGCATTCCTGCCAGGCCTGTTGCCTACGAGTTTCTCTCTCTTTTTTTTCTATAAAAAAATGAGTGTGCTGTGTGCAGAACCAGTGTTCTGTGGGGTTGCAATTCTTTACTCACCGTTTGACTGCCTACATGTGCTAGATCCTAAAACAATTACCCTGTTGCAGCGCGTTTCGCCATCCATATCCATTCATTCATGTGATTGCTTGCAAAATTAACGAGCTAAAGATTCCTTCCTCCCCCTCACTGGTGCTTGTTCCCATGGTCTCCCAACATCGAGTCGCCAATTATTCCCGCTGTCCCCTCACCACAAGATGCTGCCCTTGTGCTCTGCAGGTGCTACTGCTCCCCCTGCCGCCCCTGCGTCCTGTGACTGAGATCCATCCAGCTCGAAGGAGAAGCAAGAGGAGGAGGAGCTCCTGGTCCTGGCTTCTAGACGCTGTGACCCAGATCTTGATGCAGCTGCCCAAATACAACTAGTTTACTCATCTAGAGGAGGGGTTGGGTTCTTGACCCGATTTGGTGGGGGGCTTTGCCACTGGGATAGGGGGACAGTTTGGCCTGCTGGATCTTTATCGCAAGTTGTTGGTCCTGTCCTTTCCGTTGGGCTGGGAAGCATTCACATGCCGGTGGCTGCTGGTTTGGTACTTTCTTGACGGATTGGTTAAGCGCTGTCCGTGGGGTTGTTGTGCTCCTCCTCCTTTCATCTCATTTTGTGGTGATTGGTGGGGGGAGGAGGAAGAGCTAAGGAAGATTCTCTCTCTTGTTCTTGGTTCATTTCTGGGTGCGGCACAATGAAGTACATGAAGCTTGGATCAAAGCCAGATGTCTTTCAAACAGAGGGCAACAATATCAGGTTAGTTGATTTGCTCCTGCCTTACACCTCTGTTCGTTCAGATTAAAGAAGTATATATATTGTTTTTTGACAATATATATCTTGATGAATGCTCTAGAGATTCTGGGATAGAAATTTCAAGATCCATTTCACTTGATAGGAAATAGGTCTCAGCAGTTTTAATTCAATTTTCTTAACATATCTGTGTTTTAATATGCATCTTGTCTGCTATTTGGCCAAGATTTAGTGGATCTGCTTTTTGAATATTGGTTTACAAGAAAATTTAAATCAATGGAGTTGCTCAAGGGACCAATCATACTGGTAAACTGGATCAGCTGGAAAGAGGCTTTACTTCTGCAGTTTTGCTGTGCTCTGTTTCTTAAATGGGAAGGAAAGGAAGTGACAATATCCATAGGGGCTTTTGCTTCTCTTTCTATTTGTTTGAGTTTAGAATTTAACATGGAACATCCAATAATTTTGAAGTACGTAAAATTAGTGTTATTAATAAGAATAACACTAAAAATTAAATTAAGGCTAGTTCCTTCCATCTTCAATAAGCCATATGACTGGCAGCTGTGTTTTATATGTGGCTTGTGTGCCAGTTATTAAGGTGTGGTACCCTCTCATTTTACAACCAACATGAAACTCATGGTCTGGAATACTAGGAAGCGCATCTGATGATGGCATGCAGATGGCTAACTGTATAACTGATCTTGTTTATACGCTAAGTTGTCCTTGATTCTTTTCAGTGGCATATGTTCTTAAAGGTCTTATGTACTTTGGAGGGTTGTGTCGATTAACCATAGGAGTTCTTTTCTCTAGTTTGCTTTTGTATTTTACCTTTTGTGTGGATTGGTTGGTGGCATTGTGGTCCATCAAGTAAATTTAATTCCTGGAGCTCAATAATTTCTCTTTACCTTTGATAGAACCAAGTTTTTAATCATCTATATGTTGGACCACATATCAATTCAAATTAGTTATACCTGTCATACACGCTGCTGGTATATCTGAAGTTGCTTTTGCCTTTTTGCTTATGGTACTTGGGCAAAAGGCTAATGTTCTGTCACTGTTATCTCATCTTTAGCTGATTCGCTGAGCGTTAATTTTGTTTTGTTGCATCATTGCAGCTCTGCATTATTTCAACATTTGCAGTATAAGGATTATCTAACAATCATTGCAGCCAAATAACAAGTTTTTTTAACCTAACATATCTTACCATGATCTTAGATAAACGATACATACTTACTGTGTTGCCTCACACTGGGTAATTCTGCTTATCATGCAATATCTTCACATATTTGCTCCCATGCCTTTCCTCTACTTGCATCACTTAGCTTCAATTCTAATGTTTTGCAATCATGCTTTTCAGGTTTGTTGCGACAGAGCTGGCAACAGACATTGTTATATCCATTGGGGATGTCAAGTTTTATCTTCACAAGGTATTTGACTTTTTTATGTTCTGCACATTATTAGCCTCAGCATGCATTGAACAAGAGTATACCTTATTGTGGCAGAACTATGTTTTGTGTCACCTAAAAATCTTAGTTGTGGTTATGAGAACCATTGGCACATCAAATCCCACTCCTATTACTTGCTCAAAAAGAAAAACATCCTACTCCCTTTGTTTGCATACTCCGCCAATTGTGTCTGTGTTCTGACTAGGTGCATTTGCTTAGCAGCTGGTTCATATCTAATGCAGCATAGTTCTGTGTCAAACTAGTTACATGCTTTTTTATGTACAAAGGGAAAATAGTCACATACCCTGCATTTTTTTTTCAGTTCCCTCTTCTATCAAAGAGTTCACGCCTGCAAAGGTTAGTTGCTTCAAGCAATGAGGAGAAAAATGATGAAGTGGATATCTCTGACATCCCTGGTGGACCTTCAGCATTTGAAATATGTGCTAAGTTCTGCTATGGTATGGTTGTAACACTCAATGCATACAATGTCCTTGCTGCCCGCTGCGCAGCTGAGTACCTTGAAATGTTTGAGACCATTGACAAAGGAAACTTTATATATAAGATTGATGTGTTTCTGACTTCAAGCGTATTTCGCTCCTGGAAGGACTCGATCATAGTTTTACAGAGCACAAAGTCACTGCTACCTTGGTGTGAAAATTTGAAGGTAATTAACCACTGCATTGACTCTATCGCGTCGAAGGCATCAATTGATCCATCAGAGGTTGAATGGTCATACACTTACAACAGAAAGAAACTCCCATCTGAGAATGGTATTGATTCACATTGGAATGGTATCAGGAAGCAACCTATGGTCCCTAGTGACTGGTGGGTTGAGGACCTTTGTGAGCTTGAAGTGGATTTGTACAAGCGGGTGATCATGACCATCAAGACAAAGGGAAGCACACCATCTGTCGTCATTGGAGAAGCATTGAGGGCCTACGCATACCGACGGCTGTTTGGCTCCCTTGAAGATGCTGTGAGCAATGGAGTTGATTGCACAAAACGTCGTGCAGCTCTTGATGCTATTGTATTTCTCTTGCCCGCTGAGGAAGCCTCAGTGTCATGTGCTTTTCTTCTTAAGCTGCTAAGAGCTGCATGTTTGCTGGAATCTGGGGAGTCCCAGTGCATGAACTTGATCAAGAGAATAGGCACACAATTGGATGGTGCTTCAGTTTCAGACCTTCTTATACCGCCAAATACTGATGAAAACAATATATACAACATAGATCTGATCATGGCAATAGTGGAAGAATTCATGTTACAGAATAGTGATAGTGTTAAGGAAAAATTTCAAGATGATGAAGAAATCATGGAGATTGAGAATGTGACATCTGTTTCCAGCACATCAAAAATTGCAGTTGCAAAGCTGATCGATGGATATCTTGCTGAGGTTGCTAAAGATCCCAACCTTCCTCTTCCAAAGTTGATGGCACTTGCAGAAATGGTGTCTTCTCTACCCCGGCCAACACATGACGGGCTCTATCGCGCCATTGACATGTATCTGAAGGTATCTCTTGTTCTCTTTTTGTTTCGACCAAGTGCTCCCATTATAGGGAGTTTGAATACTCAACACTGCCTTCCATTCTTACAGGAGCACCCCAGCCTATCAAAGAGTGAAAAGAAGAAATTATGTGGACTGATGGACTGCAAGCAACTGTCACAGGATGCGTGCATGCACGCCGTGCAGAATGAGCGTCTCCCCTTACGCGTGGTTGTGCAAGTTCTCTTCTTTGAGCAAGTCCGGGCATCAGTTGCTTCTGCAAGGAGTGACCCTTCATCTGAGCTCCCATCTGCTGTTCGCTCGCTTCTTCCCAGAGAGAATGGCCACTCTATTGGCAGCTCCAGGTCAGCGGCAACAACGACAACGGAGGAGGAATGTGGGGTCCCAGCATCAAGTGACATCAACTCTTTGAGGTCAATGAGGCTCGCCAACAACAGCGGTGGAAGTGAGAGGAGCAGTGGCAGCAGTGACCTCAACAAGAACAGCGATGACAAGAGCGCTGCAGGGAAGGCAAAGGGGATGCTGATGCCAAAGAAGATATTGAGCAAGTTCTGGTCTGGGAAAACGAATGGCAGTGAGAACAGCAGCTCAGACACGTCGGAGAGCCCTGGGTCCATGAACCCTGAGGAGGTAAAGTCCATGCATTCACGGATCACAAGGCGCTCAGTATCC
Source organism: Bothriochloa decipiens (assembly GCA_023333625.1). Classification (NCBI taxonomy): domain Eukaryota; kingdom Viridiplantae; phylum Streptophyta; class Magnoliopsida; order Poales; family Poaceae; genus Bothriochloa; species Bothriochloa decipiens. The sequence goes on from CM041628.1 coordinate 35,412,319, forward strand.
AGTCGTGGGGATTAACGGGGTCACTGCCTAGTTTTGTTCTTGCTCTTGACTTGCCTTCACTAGAGAGTAGTAGCAATCTCAAAACGTGGAGCACTGCTACTGGTCTCACTTCTCATGTCGCCAATGACTGTCTTCTTTATTGTTGGCATGGGATTGTTTGTAGCTGCAGTAGGTTTGGTCATTGGTGATGTTCTCAGTGAAGTTCCATGAGATATTTATGTGACCTTTTCTCACAGTAGGAATACAAAGAAAGTACAGGTCGTTATAATTGATTGATGTATTTTTGCAGGCAAAATCATAGTGTTTTAGTTTGCTTCTTCTTACCATATAACATCTGTACTTATACATAGCATATATTCGAGTGAAATGGTCTTAGGCTGTTGAGGCTGATCAGAAAACATCGGCTGCTCATGTTTTCGGCAGTTCGGCTACACGTAGTAGTTTGTGAGAAGGTACGAGCTACAGTCTTGAATCATTGATGCGATTGAAATTGTTGAGTGCGATACGCAATACCTGGCCGAGCTCACCATGCATATTCGTGAAACGACACCTTTCAGTGTCGTCAGGTCCAGTGAAGACCACAAACCAAATCATCAGTACTAACTTTTAACATAAATAAAAAAAGACTAACCTGATACGTGAATTATCTATCTACCTTATATGTTGTGCTTCTAACCATCAACTTCTGATGTAAAACTAGACATATAACATAATAATTTGAGCAATGCTTCAGATTCCAGATATATCTTTCTACTCTTCTCAGTTCTAGTTGTGCGCCCTGTTATGTTGAGACATGTGGTAAAATAAACATTTTTTGTGACTGGTAAAATAAAACTTGAGACCATATTGATACGGACATTACACTTTTATTTGTACGACAACAACAACATAGCCTTTTGTCCTAGGCAAGTTGGGGTAGGCTAGAGATGAAACCTAAAAGAGGCATGAAAACAAAGAACACATAAATGGTACAAGAAAAAAATTACGGTTCAGACACGTTAATTGCTAGTCTTCAAGCGCTCCTATCCATAGCTAAATCCTTAGGGATATTCCACTCCTTAAGGTCTCTCTTAACCGACTCGTCCCAAGTCAGTTTAGGTCGACTTCTACCTCTCTTTACATTATCGACCCGCTTTAGAACCACACTACGCACTGGTGCCTCAGGAGGCCTCCGTTGGACATGGCCAAACCATCTCAACCGGTGTTCAATCAATTTTTCCTCAATTGATGCCACCCCAACCCTATCCCGAATATCGTCGTTCCGGACTCTATCCCTCCTTGTGTGCTCACAACACCATCGTAACATACGCATCTCTGCTACACTCAATTGCTGGATATGTCGCCTTTTTGTAGGCCAACATTCAGCACCGTATAACATCGCCGGACCAATTATTGTCCTATAAAACTTATCTTTTAATTTCTGAGGCACCCATCTGTCACAGAGGACGCCTGAAGCTTGACGCCATTTCAACCAACCGGCTGAAATTCTATGCCTAACAGCTTCATCAATGTCACCAACCTTTTGTAGCATTGATCCTAAATACCAAAAAGTATCCTTCTTGGCCACCACTTGCCCATCGAGGCTAACGTCTCCCTCCTCATTCCTAGTCGCGCTGAAATCGCACCTCATGTATTCGGTCTTGGTCCTACTAAGTCTAAACCCTTTCGACTCTAACGTGTGCCTCCATAGTTCTAACTTCCTATTAACCCCTGTCCTAGTCTCATCCACTAGCACCACATCATCAGCAAAGAGCATACACCAAGAGATATCACCTTATATGTCCCTTGTGACCTCATCCATCACCAAAGCAAATAAATAAAGGCTCAATGCCGACCCTTGATGTAGTCCTATTTTAATTGGAAAGTCACTGGTGTCGCCACCACATGTTCGGACACACGTCACCACATCCCTGTACATATCCTTGATGAGGGTGATGTACTTAGTTGGGACTTTATGCTTTTCCAAGGCCCACCATATGACAATTCTCGGTACTTTATCATATGCCTTCTCGAGGTCAATAAAGACCATGTGCAAGTCCTTCTTCTGCTCCCTATACCTCTCCATCATCTGTCGTAATAAGAAAATTGCCTCCATGGTCGACCTACCAGGCATAAACCCAAATTGGTTTTGGGTCACACTTGTCACTCTTCTTAGGTGATGCTCGATAACCCTCTCCTAGAGTTTCATCGTATGGCTCATCAACTTAATCCCACGGTAATTAGTACAACTTTGAACATCTCTCTTGTTCTTGAAGATCGGTACTAATATACTTCTGCTTCATTCTTCAGGCATCTTGTTTAACCGGAAAATGAGGTTAAAAAGCTTAGTTAACCATACTATCGCTCTCGCACCTAGGCATCTCCACATCTCAATGGGGATACCGTCAGGGCCCATCGCTTTACCTCCCTTCATCCTCTTCAAAGCCTCCCCGATCTCTGCCTCCTGAAATCTCCTCACGAAATGTCTGTTGGTATCGTCAAATGAGTCATTCAACTTCAAGGTAGGACCCTCATTCTCCCCATTAAACAACTTGTCAAAGTACTTTCTCCACCTATCCTTGATCTCCTCATCCCTCACCAAAATTTGATCCGTCCCATCCTTGATGCATTTGATTTGGTTGATGTCCCTCGTCTTTCTCTCGCGGATCCTAGCCATCCTATAAATATCCTTCTCCCCTTCCTTCGTGCCTAGTCGCTGATAAAGGTCATCATACGCCTGACTTTTTGCTACACTCACCGCTCGTTTTGCAGTCCTCTTCGCTATTTTATAACCCTCAATGTTGGTTGCACTCTTATCATGATGGAGGCGCTTGAACCACTCCTTCTCCCTAATAGCCCTTTGCACCTCGTCATTCCACCACCAGGTGTCTTTCGCTTCCCGTTTGCCTCCCCTACTCACTCCAAACACATCCGAAGCCACCTTCAGAACACATGTTGCCATCTTTAGCCACATGTCATCTGCATCTTCTCCTTCTTCCCATGGCCCCTCATCTAGCATCCTCTCCTTAAATGTTTGCGCTGCTTCCCCCTAAGCTTCCACCATTTTGTTCTCGTAATCTTGGCCCGATTGTCCCGATGGACACGTACCCGAAAGCGAAAATTCGCCACCACAAGCTTGTGTTGAGGGAAAACACACTCGCCAGGTAACACCTTACAATCTAAGCAAGCACGTCTATCCACCTCCTTGCAAGGATAAAGTCGATCTGACTCAGGTGTTGTCCGCTACGAAAGGTCACTAGATGGGATTCCCTCTTCTTAAAGATGGTGTTCGCTATCAATAAATCGTAGGCCAACGCGAAGTTCAAAACATCCCCCCTCTTGATTTCTACTACCATACCCGAAACCCTATGTACCCACTCAAAACCTACATTAGTCGCACCCACATGGCCGTTGAGGTCTCCTCCTATGAAGAGTTTCTCGCTGATAGGCACAGTACTAACCATGCTGTTGAGATCTTCCCAAAACTGCCTCTTGGTGCTCTCGCAAAGACCTTCCTGTGGGGCATAGGCACTGATCACATTTAGAGCCAAATCTCCAACTACCAACCGGACTAGGATAATCCTATTGTCTTGTCTCCGCACCTCAACTACTCCATTCTTAAGGCTTCTATCGATCAAGATGCCTACACCATTCCTACCCGATGTTGTCCCCGTGTACCAAAGTTTGTAGCCAGTATCCTCCACCTCCTTCGCCTTCTGGCCCTTCCATTTAGTCTCCTGAACGCATAGAATATTTAGACGCCTCCTAATTGCTGTATCGACTAGCTCTCTTAACTTACCCGTTAGGGACCCTACATTCTAGTTATCTAAACGAATCCTAGTTGGCTCGGCTAGCTTCCTTACCATTCGTACCCGTCGAGGGTGCGAAGACCCTTGCTCATTTTTTACTACACCTGGGCGCAGATGTAGCGCGTCACAAAGGTTGCGGCGACCCGACCCTTGCTCATTTATCATCGTACCCGGATCACGATACGACGCGCCACTAAGGGGATGACGACCCGACCCTTGCACATTTGACACTACACCCGGGTTCCGATGTAGCGCGTCGCTAAGAGGGTTACGCCCCAACAAATCTCTTGTGGGTTTCATATCCATGAGAGTGGCTGGTTTTAAAATGTTGGCTAGCCGCACCTAACACACCCTCCTCCTTTATCCGGGCTCGGGACCAGTTATGTTGAAATGACTCAAGAAAGTCTTCCAATCAACATAGACGAAGTTACGTTACACTTTTTTTTGACTCGTAAAATAAAACTTGATACGTATATAAAAATATTTTTCTTAGAAAAAGCGGAATTTTGAAAAAAGGAATTACATTTTTTTACTCTTTCTAGGGGAACTAATTTTTTCTACTTCCTGTAAAACTCTCGCACATGTCTCTATTCTGTTACAACGTAGCCCCAATGGCCCAGTTCGTTTCACAGTAGGAAAGCCCGGTCCGACGATAAGGAAAAGGCCCAGTTGCAGCCCTAAGCCTCTAGAGTCTCCCACGGCGCCGCCACTGCCGACGCTTGAGACGCTCGCCGCCGCCTGCCAGGCCGCCACCGCGCACGACTCCGTCTTGCCGTCCTCGTTCGCCGCCTCATCCTCTCCTCCCGGGTCCCCGCCCCTAACACGACCACTAGTAGTTAGTCGAGAGGCGGCCGTCAAGGGGCTGTCCAAGTCCAACGAGCCGGCGACCCTCTCAACCGCCGCAGTTTCGCCGGAGATGGACTTCCAGGTCGTCGTCCTCGCCGGCGGCACCTCCGACTCCGAGAAACTCTCGCCCCTCGTTTCCAAGGTGGTATCCCCCCTTCTCTATTTCCCCCCATCTCACCTCACCTCATCCCTCTTCTCCTGTTAGTCCTGCGTCTTAACCTCTACTGCCTCCTCTTCGCTCTGCAGGACGTTCCCAAGGCGTTGCTCCCGGTCGCCAACCGCCCCTTGCTCTCTTACGCGCTGGACCTCCTTGAGGCCAGCGACCTCAAGGACCTCATCGTGGTGAGCTCCTCGCTCTTCTGCTTCTCTTCCTCTTGTCACGGCTGTGCTCCCAACTTCCCAAGCCACGAGGAGAGGATATTGTTTGGCTCATGTCGTGTGGTGCAGGTGGTTGAGGGGCAGGAGGCAGCGCAGCTTGTCGACGCTTGGGTATCCAGCGCGTACCTGGATCGCCTTCGAGTGGAGGTAAGTTTGCTTCTGAAGTTCTGATTCGATGTCTGAGACTGCAATGCCCAATGCTCTGTTACTTGGGGTTTTGCCTTTGTGTTAGTTCTAAGAGTGATATGTAATTGGAGAAGATCCTAGAAACAAGCATATAAATTTGTTCTAAGGATGCATGGAGATAAATTAGTTGGATACCTACATTTTCATGGCAGAACCAAACAAGCCTTTAGAACTAGGTATTAAGGTGAATGTTTTAGTTCTTAGATTAGACTATTGTCCATGTGGGTTTTGAGTTAGTTTGACTAGGCACCCATCTACTAGCATTGTAGGCTATCAATGGAGGCAGGTTACCTCATCCCCGCAATGTCATTTCGATTCTATATGATTTTTTGTGGAATATTTTCTCTTGTGTTGTGAGTGGAATCTCATTTCAACAAACTGGTCTTGAAGCGTGGATATGCTATCATACCTGATACCTGTTTGTCTGTGTTGTTGAGGTGCTGATATTTTGACTGTGGAAGGCTAATCAGTGTTGGCCTCCCATGCTGTCCTTTTTGAGCGATCTCCTATCCTTTTTTTGCTACAACTTCCTTTCATGCTAGTTAGCCACCTAAGTGGAGATGAGGCACTAGGCAGCAGCCAATTGCTCACCAAGTTTTGAATAAAACAGATGTTAATTTTATTTGTGATTACGAACGTAGCATAACATAAATCTATCCTTTAGTTCCAAATAAAAATTTGTTTTTAAGTATGTTCCCTCTATATCTCAGTACCATTTAATGTTCTTCATTTGTTAATTGTTATTCAAACAAGAGTATACTCTCACTGTGCTCTCCCATTGTTGCTCTTTCTTGCGTTTGAAGTTGGAATTAAGCTGGCTAGTTTGAATCTTACAAGCTTTATATTTTTTTTACCAATGCTTGAATAATCTTTGTTGTTTTTTCAACATTTTCTTCGATGAAGTGAGAATATGAAGCTTGCAGACTATATGTTAATAAATTTAAATACCTTGTGACCATGTCTTTGTTATTACTTATTTCCTTTTTTCATCAATTCTAATCAATAGCCAATGGATGTTTTTGTTCATATTATATATAAAAATCAGTACAATATACGATTCTATTTCTAGTAACTTCAACTTATTCAGTTCATTCTTGTTTTTATGAAGTTCTCTCCTAATTCTTTGTTTTCTTTGATTGACATTTGTTTGTTTATGGTATGCTACAAGCTCAATCTCATTGACAAAGAATTGAATGACTGTAGGGGGAGGAACATATTTTCATTTTTTTCTTTGTGGAAGTAACTCTTGTTTGTATTCAGGTAGTTGTGGTTGCTGAAGACCTTGGAAGTGCTGGTGCATTACGAGCTATTTCAAAGCGACTGACGGCAAATGATATTTTGGTAGTTTTTGTTGTTTTCATACCATGGTAATGTTGGCAAAATGCTGCACAATTCTAACGCATTGACCTGTGTTTGAATAGGTAGTTAGTGGTGACCTGGTCACAGATGTGTTGCCTGGGGCTGTTGCTGCTACTCATAGAAGAAATGGTGCAGCTGTTACTGCTTTACTATGTTCTGTTCCTGTTAGTGGTCCTTCAGACACTGCTTCTTCTAGTGGGAAAGATAAAGCTAAAAAGCCAAATCGTCTGAACATAGTAGGGCTGGACAGAAGTAAACAATTCTTGTTGCATATCGTGTCAGGTTTGCTTACTGCGATTTCCTTAAGTGTAATAGAAGGCTAGTAATGTCATGCATGCATGATTCTCATACCTGTCAATGTCACCTATTCACATGTAGGAACTGATGTTGAGAAAGATGTTCAAGTTCATAAAAGAAAAATACAGGCTGTTGGTCAGGTAAGGCACCTATTCTATGTATAAAGTGAGCTACATTTGTTTCTGAAGAATTTTGAGTTTCATTGCTATACTTATGTGGACATTGTCAACGCTAGGTTGTGTCAGTCACAAGTTTTTGCAAATGGTTGTACTTGCAGTTATTTAGACAGACAAATCGGTGCCTGATGGGAGTATTGCTGGACGATTGGCTATATTATATATATAGGAGTATTGCTGGACGATTGGGTTCTTGTCATAGTCACTCGGAGCAGTGTTTGGATCTCAGGAGTAAAAACTAATCCTGGGTTTTGGATGCCAAATAGGACTAAACATAGACTAAAAAATTAATGACGATTAATTGATGGTTAGAACTTTAGAAGCCATTAGAAAAATTAGTTCACATTTAGCCTATTGTCATACAATGACTAATTTTAGCCCTGAGATCTAAACACACCTTAGGCATGGCAACTGTGGAGTATTGTAGCATTGGGAAAATCTTGTGCTATGTTGCTATTAGATTTGGTACTATACCTGTCACTGCAAAAATAATTCAATGTCTACACAGTAACAAGCTAGCTTTACAGACTAAGTAGCTGCTGTTTATACTGACTGTCAAGCATAAATCATGATGAGTTGCACAAATATGTTAAGTAATAATTAATAACTCGCACCTCTTCATTGCCATTGGTCTTTCAGAAAGTCTGTCTCCGCGTTCATTGGAAGCATCGGAAAAATGGAAACTTTCATCAAAGTCTATTTCAGCTTTCATCAAAGTTCTCCTATATAAAAATTCTAAAATGCATCTCTTACTATTTTCCTTCTTGTTCATATGCTGATCTTTTAATCATGTTCATATTGCTGTGTTGTTCGATTATGACATTGAGTATGGTGGTTCCTTTGGAGTTTGGGCATTCCTTTATTTTTGGAATATGATTATCTTAGGGGTGCATGGCGTAATCTTTGTTTTTGGCCGTTCTGTCTTATGTTACGGACTTACAGTTAGCAGGTCTTGAAAATCAGTAATGTACATAATCCAATGGGCATTTCTAAGTTGAAGTGAGGCATTTTATTATATTATATTATATATATTTTGGTTCATCTAGGTAGCTGGAATGTAGGGTCCCTAACGGGTAAGTTAAGAGAGCTAGTCGATACAGCAATTAGGAGGCGTGTAAATATTCTATGCGTTCAGGAGACTAAATGGAAGGGCCAGAAGGCGAAGGAGGTGGAGGATACTGGCTACAAACTTTGGTACACGGGGACAACATCGGGTAGGAATGGTGTAGGCATCTTGATCGATAGGAGCCTTAAGGATGGAGTAGTTGAGGTGCGGAGGCAAGGCGACCGGATTATCCTAGTCCGGTTGGTAGTTGGAGATTTGGCTGTGAATGTGATCAGTGCCTATGCCCCACAGGTAGGTCTTTGCGAGAGCACCAAGAGGCAGTTTTGGGAAGATCTCGATAGCATGGTTAGTACTGTGCCTATTAGCGACAAACTTTTCATAGGAGGAGACTTCAACGGCCATGTGGGTGCGACTAATGTAGGTTTCGAGCAGGTGCATGGGGGTTTCGGGTATGGTAGTAGAAATCAAGAGGGGGAGGATGTTTTGACCTTCGCGTTGGCCTACGATTTGTTGATAGCGAACACCGTCTTTAAGAAGAGGGAATCCCATCTAGTGACCTTTCGTAGCGGACAACACCTGAGTCAGATCGACTTTATCCTTGCAAGGAGGGGGGATAGACGTGCTTGCTTAGATTGTAAGGTGTTACCTGGGGAGTGTGTTGTCCCTCAACACAAACTTGTGGTGGCGGATTTTCGCTTTCGGGTACGTGTCCATCGGGACAATCGGGCCAAGATTGCGAGAACAAAATGGTGGAAGCTTAGGGGGAAGCAGCGCAAACATTTAAGGAGAGGATGCTAGATGAGGGGCCATGGGAAGAAGGAGAAGATGCAGATGACATGTGGCTAAAGATGGCAACATGTGTTCGGAAGGTGGCTTCAGATGTGTTTGGAGTGAGTAGGGGAGGCAAACGGGAAGCGAAAGACACCTGGTGGTGGAATGACGAGGTGCAAAGGGCTATTAGGGAGAAGAAGGAGTGGTTCAAGCGCCTCCATCATGACAAGAGTGCAGCCAACATTGAGGGCTATAAAATAGCGAAGAGGGCTGCAAAACGAGCGGTGAGTGTAGCAAAAGGTCAGGCGTATGATGACCTTTTTCAGCGATTAGGCATGAAGGAAGGGGAGAAGGACATTTATAGGATGGCTAGGATCCGCGAGAGGAAGACGAGGGACATCAACCAAATCAAATGCATCAAGGATGGGACGGATCAACTTTTGGTGAGGGATGAGGAGATCAAGGACAGGTGGAGAGAGTACTTTGACAAGTTGTTTAATGGGGAGAATGAGGGTCCTACATTGGAGTTGGATGACTCATTTGACGATACCAACAGACGTTTCGTGAGGAGATTTCAGGAGGTAGAGATCGGGGAGGCTTTGAAGAGGATGAAGGGAGGTAAAGTGATGGGCCCTGACGGTATCCCCACTGAGATGTGGAGATGCCTAGGTGCGAGAGCGATAGTATGGTTAACTAAGCTTTTTAACCTCATTTTCCGGTCAAACAAGATGCCTGAAGAATGGAGGAGAAGTATATTAGTACCGATCTTCAAGAATAAGGGAGATGTTCAAAGTTGTACTAATTACCGTGGGATTAAGTTGATGAGCCATACGATGAAGCTCTGGGAGAGGGTTATCGAGCATCGCCTAAGAAGAGTGACAAGTGTGACCCAAAACCAATTTGGGTTTATGCTTGGTAGGTCGACCATGGAGGCAATTTTCTTATTACGACAGTTGATGGAGAGGTATAGGGAGCAAAAGAAGGACTTGGACATAGTCTTTATTGACCTCGAGAAGGCATATGACAAAGTACTGAGAAATGTCATGTGGTGGGCCTTGGAAAAGCACATAGTCCCAACTAAGTATATCACCCTCATCAAGGATATGTACAGGGATGTGGTGACGTGTGTACGAACATGTGATGGCGACACCAGTGACTTTCCAATTAAAATAGGACTACATCAAGGGTCGGCATTGAGCCCTTATTTATTTGCTTTGGTGATGGATGAGGTCACAAGGGACATATAAGGTGATATCCCTTGGTGTATGCTATTTGCTGATGATGTGGTGCTAGTGGATGAGACTAGAGCAGGGGTTAATAGGAAGTTAGAACTATGGAGGCACACGTTAGAGTCGAAAGGGTTTAGACTTAGTAGGACCAAGACCGAGTACATGAGGTGCGATTTCAGCGCGACTAGGAATGAGGAGGGAGACATTAGCCTCGATGGGCAAGTGGTGGCCAAGAAGGATACTTTTCGGTATTTAGGATCGATGCTACAAAAGGATGGTGATATTGATGAAGATGTTAGGCATAGAATTTCAGCCGGTTGGTTGAAATGGCGTCAAGCTTCAGGCGTCCTCTGTGACAGAAGGGTGCCTCAGAAGTTAAAAGGTAAGTTTTATAGGACAGCGATTCGTCCGGCGATGTTATACGGTGCTGAATGTTGGCCTACAAAAAGACGACATCCAGCAATTGAGTGTAGCAGAGATGCGTATGTTACGATGGTGTTATGCGCACACAAGGAGGGATAGAGTCTGGAATGACGATATTCGGGATAGGGTTGGGGTGGCACCAATTGAGGAAAAATTGATTCAACACCGGTTGAGATGGTTTGGCCATGTCCAACGGAGGCCTCCTGAGGCACCGGTGCGTAGTGGGGTTCTAAAGCGGGTCGATAATGTAAAGAGAGGTAGAGGTCGACCTAAACTGACTTGGGACGAGTCGGTTAAGAGAGACCTTAAGGAGTGGAATATCCCTAAGGATTTAGCTATGGATAGGAGCGCTTGGAGACTAGCAATTAACGTGCCTGAACCATAATCTTTTTCTTGTACCATTTATGTGTTCTTTGTTTTCATGCCTTTTTTAGGTTTCATCTCTAGCCTACCTCAACTTACTTGGGACAAAAGGCTATGTTGTTGTTGTTGTTGATATATATTTTGGTTCCTTTTGCTATTGTGTGCTCTTCATCATGGGCACTGGTATAGGTTGTACTTTTACCAAATATAAATGTATTTCAAAGCTTAATTCACCCTTGATATTTTGATTTTCTAAAACCTCTTTTTAACAAAGTTGTGGGTTAGTATTGCAAGACATGCCCATTTTGGGCTAAAACTTTAGTGCCTTAGCTAGCTATGGACACATTACTTGATGAAAAGTCTGAGTCTGTCAATTTTTATTGACTGATGAGGCAATCTGATGTAACCTCAAACTTCACGAAAGCACAACTTAGCTGTCAGAAGTCTGAAAATCTCAATCATTCTTTCTTTGTTGTCTGTGTACACACTATATGTTTACAAGTAAAACACAACAATAGCTAATATAGGAGTCATACCCTTCTATCTAAGGAAGCAAGTGAAGAAACCTATCGTCCCTTTATTGACGATCTGTTCTGGGAACTGAGTGGTAGCTCAATTGGTAGAACCTCCAGTAAAGAGGCTTGCCTCTCGCCAGCCAGCTTTCCTGACTCCTGAGAATTGGTTTCAGCGAGTTTTCTAGCCAGCCAGGGTGAAGCCTTCTCTCTGTGTTCAAGTTCTTTTTTGCTTTTTATAAGATGGCCTCGGTCCCTTGATAGCTTAGTTGCAATATATGGTACTTAGACACAACTTGGATGTCTCTCTGTGTTCAAGTTCTTTTTTCTTTTTATAAGATGGCCACGGTCCCTTGATAGCTTAGTTGTATATATGGTACTTAGACACAACTTGGGTGCTAACATTTTTATAATAATTGTATTTTGTTGGATGTTCTTATCAAATTTTAATGGGAAGTAATAACAGTCATGTTAATGGTCTGTAATGATTTGGTTTAATTTGAATTCAGAAAAGCACTCAGTTTTAATGGTTTGATTGATAACTATAAATTGAACTAACTATGCTATCCTTCTTTTGTTAGATGGAAATTCGAAGTGACCTAATGGATGCACATCTTTATGCTTTTAAGAGGTTAGTTTATATTTTTTTAACCATTGTGCTGTCTTGTTTGGTTGTTCTTTTAAATATGCTCACACTCAAGCCATAGATTTTGCCATAATTTACTGCTGGTCACAGGACAATATTACAGGACGTACTGGAACAGAAGGAAGCATACTGTAGTATTAGACTTGAAGTCCTCCCGTATTTAGTTAGGAGTCAATTGGTATGCTCATGCTTAATGACTTGTATAAACATGTAACACTTTTATCTGAAGCAGTATTTAACTGTTGTAAACTTGAACAGAGATCAGCTCCATCTGCTAGCAGTGGAACAGCAGTTGAAGAAATTGGGAGTAGTGCTGTTCAGTCCAGTGGTAATTTGCAGTGTTTGTCGCAGCATCGTGTTATTGCACCATCTGCTTTCAAGCAGGATGGTGGTGGACATAGATGCTGTGCTTATATTGCTACTAAAAGCAAATACTGTCACCGCTTGAACTCAATTCAGTCATATTGTGATATCAATCGAGATGTAAGGACTTCACTCTACAGGGAGTTATTTGTCACATGCACCACTACCGAATCATGATTAAATTTACTATTTTGTATTGCAGGTTATAGGGGAAGCTAGCCACCTGTCTGGTTATTCCTTCTCTGCACAAAACAATATCATCCACCCATCCTCTGTTCTTGGATCAAAGACTACAGTAAGTCTGTTGAGTCAGCGTCATGAGATGTCTGCCTGAAAATACAGAGAACATATCGTGAAATGAATTTAGGATGTGACTGTGTTAGCTGCTACCTTGTTGCGTATATACATATGAAAATATTCATTTGTTTGCTTAGATAATATTGATCTTTCATTTGTGGGATTTCAGTATCAGTATGCTTCAGTTAAAATTGTGATTACTTTGCCATGTTGGCAAGCATTTAAATAGGAATCATGACATGAAAGTACTCTTATTGAGAGGTTAATAATGGTTTTTCATGTGATAAATCTAAGACTTTTTTTAATGCATGTGAATGATCAAACTTTAGAATGTTTGGTTGCATGTCTAGATTATAGCGATAAATTGCTTTTGGTACATTAATAATGTTCCAATTCTGCATGATGTTTGATATTTGAAATTGTTGCAATTTCTATTTTGGCTTATTTTGTTGTATTTTATGTTTGTTTAGATAGGACCACATTGTATTCTTGCTGAGGGTTCACAGCTAGGTGACAAGTGTAGCGTGAAGCGATCCGTGATTGGTCGTCATTGCCGAATCGGTTCCAATGTAAAGGTAATTGCAGTGTTACTTGTTTATTCCATTATATTGATTTTTGTATGCTCTCAGTTAAAAAAAATTGCTACCCCGATATCATGCTGAAAGTTGTACTTGCTAGCTTATGTTGCAAAACTAGGAATTGGCGTGTTGGGTGTGCATTACAGGGTACAGAAACTGGTCGTATTTGTAACCACTGGTGTTCTTTTAGATCTAGCCTGCTTAGGCTTAAGAGTGTTCCTTAAGCCTTCCCTGCTATCCATATTTCTACCTATTATTCTTTGCCATCATGCCACATTCCCTGGAAAAGGAGTCAATTTTCGTGAACCTTTTAAATATTTTCTGTTGACCAGCAAGTTTCAATTGATAATATCTGTTTGTTCTCTGTAAGATATCCTTTGTGATTGTCTTGCAATTATATCTTGGTGCTTTATTGAAATATTACTGTTTGGCTTTAGATATCCATGCCAGACTTAAAGTTCCATTCTGGTTTAAGCTTCTTTGATTCCTTCTCTTGAAAGAAATCATTTCCACCCTTAGCAAGTTTCAATTGATAATATATGTTTGTTCTCTGTAAGATAACCTTTGTGATTGTTGTGCAATTATATCTTGGTGCTTTATTGAAATATTACTGTTTAGCTTTAGATATCCATGCCAGACCTAAGTTCCATTCTGGTTTAAGCTTCTTTGATTCCTTCTATTGAAAGAAATCATTTCCACCCTTGCTGCAGATTGTCAACTCTGTTGTGATGAATCACGTTGTTATTGAAGATGGTTGCCACATCCAAGGTTCTGTTGTATGTAATAATGTTCAACTGCAAGAACGGGCTGTTCTGAAAGATTGCCAGGTACTCTCTTCTGTACTCCCTGAAGCAAAAAGAGGCATCTTAAAATGCATGCACAAGAATTGGCCAGCAATATCTTCCATTGTGTCATATTCTTACTAGGTTTATTTAGTAGAAAAAGAATCATTAGTGGCCGAAAGTTTGTTTTTTGGACTGTGAAGGTCCATAGTGATTTAATATTGAGATCAGGAGGGGAGCTCCTTAGTTGCCTAGTGATGGTCTCATCATGTGGAGTGCTTCTGCCAGTTAACTGAAATGGATGCATAGATTAAATTCATATATAGTGTCTTATTTAGTAATTTCTTCAATCTCCCATTTTTCAGGTTGGCGCTGGTTATATTGTGACTGCTGGCAGCGAGCACAAAGCAGAATCCCTAGCAAGAAAGTACAGTGAGCTTTGACTGTTTTGTTGGATCCTGAACGATTTTGTGTTCAGTTGAGAATTGAGATGCACCCCGTAGAGAAAAAAGGGTAGCAGTACTTGTCCAAAATTTATAAAATATGGTCTTTATATGTACAACAGCACAGTTTTGATTGCAGTGTAAGTGTAACAGTGCGAAAGGTTTTGGTTGCTTATTCAGACCAGTTTTGTACCAGGCTGCTTGAGCAAGTTGCATGCTGTCTGACGACCATGGATGTATTATAGTTGAAGTTGGGGCATGTAGTAGGGAGCTACTATTGTCTGAAATCCTGGATCCGGTTCCTCCGTTGCCCTGTGTTTTTGAGAGCCAAGTTTTTGTCTCTTATACCTTTTATTAGATGTGCTTGTGCTTGGTTGAGAGGGATAGCTTTACCTTTTTTGTTTGGTTGGGGCGATCGGTTCAAATGGAATATAGTTCTTGACGCCATTAGCCACAATCTCGTGGGACTCACCTGTCAGTCGTGGACCAAAACCATAGGACACAGTCGTGCCTTGTGCATCCTCCTCTCTACCGTGGTCTACCCCTCGCGCATCACACACCTCAGTACCTCACCCTGCGGTGAGGAGCATAGCTGATCTGATCCGAGCCGCCACGCTAGCCGGGGTACTCTGGAGTGTGTAACACTCTGGTGTTAAGCATGCATAATCATTCGCATTCTTAAGCATAAGCATCATTATGCATAGCATTAATGAAAAGAGTGATTGTCATTTCAAGTATCATGCTTGATTATTCGAATTTATACTTGCCTTGCACATGAAGTGCATATGTGGTATGAGTGTTTGGTGTTTGATGACCCCTAAGGTAACCTAGACATGATTAGGACACCAAATGAACCTAGGTTTATGTTTATGGTTTTGGCTAATTAAACTTTGTTGTCATGGTTGACCAAGGTAGACCATTAAAGTAGTTTTGTTTGACTGGCTAGAGTGCTTGCATGTGTGTGCACCCTAAATGAAGTTTGTAGAGAATTTTATAAGGAACAAAAGTTGTTTTTACCACTTTTCATGAAAATGCTTGGAAGGTGTTCAAAAATGTTGAAAAAGGGCAGAATTGGGGGCTGATTTTCCATTGTGGGAATTTTTAAAAGGTATTTTAATTGGATTTTTGTATTTCAAAATCTAGGCAGAATCTGGTAAAACTTCTTTAATATGAAATGTTCTACTCTTCAAAAGCTACATTTCATCTATTTTGAGTTTCTGCTAATTCGGCTTAGTTTAAGAGTTATTAAGCAGCAAAGTTTGTTTTAAATTAGTGAAAATAGCTTTTCGGTGACGGTTGTTTCCTGGCCGTCAGGGAAATCCCCGACCAGGAACGCGCCGTGGCCGCCCGCGGCAGCATGCGTCGGCCGCGTGGCGCTCGGGGTCTGCCGAGGCCGGGCTATTTTGGCCGCGTGGGGCGTCGTCCGAACGCGCCCACTCCTTCACTCGCCCGAGCCCTCACTCTCTCCCCCTCGTCCCCTCTCTTTTTCCTCTCTGCTCGCCGCCACGTCGCCCGAGCTCGTCTCGCCGCCGCCCGAAAATTCATCGCCGTCAGCCGTGCATCCTCTCGATTGACCCCGCAATCGAGTGCGCCCGAGTCCGCTCCACCTTCCTCTACCCTCGTCTCGGCCTTTTGCTTCGAGGTATAACCGAATCGCATCATCTTCTCTCCGGCCGCCATTGCCGCACCTCGGCTTCACCGTGGTCCCGCCGCTCTGACCATCCTCCCTCGCCATTAGGGTGCGAATCAGACACGTCGTAGTGGATAGCTGCTAGGACGATGGTCAATGGCATCGATTAGGGTTTCATGGGGTCGGATTTCCGTCGGGCCGCCGCGCGGAGTGCCGCCGCTCCGCCGTGCTCGTGCTCCAACCACCTCCAGCCGCTCCCTCCCATCTTGAGTACCCTCGATAGATGCGCGCTGCTCTCCTCTCTCTTCTCCGCCGGTTGGTGACGCCGGAGCGCCGCCAGGACGGCCGGCCGAGCCTCACCGCCGACGAGGACCATCGGGTTAGAATGTAGGAAACCCTAAGGTTCTCGGTGTAAAGTTGCCAGACACAGAGATTTACCGGTTAGGGCTTGGTTAGTTTCTGGAAATGTCAGGGTCCCCGGTGTAAAGTGCCTTTTCCTTTTTCTTTTCCAGAATAGATTTCAGATTTTGTTTAAAGCTTTGGAAATTCATAACTTGCTCATTTTTCATCCAAATGAGTTGGTTCAACTTGCAGTATTTTTCTTATGAGATGATCTATGCATGAAAAATATGAATTGTGAAATTTGTGAAACATTTCTATATAGCTTTATTTATCTCTATTAATTGTATTTATCTTAGGAAATGCATAACTAATTCTCTGTTGCTCAGAAAAATATGAGACCAAGTTTGCTAGTCTTCTTATGTCATGCTCTATCTGTGAAAAATGTTATGAGGTTGTGTCATGTGGAAAGTTTGCTCTGTCTAGTTATGGTGCCTATTTTCATGTGAGGATAAATAATTCATAATAAATAATGTATAAGGAATTTATGCATGAAACTTTTTGGAGAATGTTTTTATGTCAATCTAGAGCTAATTATGTTCTGAGATCTGTTGTTTGATATACTTTTACGTACAAAGTATTTTATGCCCCTGGAATTGTGCTGCCTTCTCATTTTTGTGCAGGATAAAGTACTTACTGTTTTGACTTGAAATTTTTATAGTAGTCTTTGTTTGGTATGATTAAGCTTCTGTAATTTTCACAGAATTTTCTGAGTAGTCTAAAGCCATGTTGTAGTTATACCCTGATTTCTTTTTTTTATAAATAATGCTTTAGAGTTATCATTTCATGTGTGTAAAAATGCTTTTTGTGCTATTCATGATATGTATGATCTGCTTTTGGTTGTGGTTCAGTAGAGTGTAGAGTGCAAAACAATGGTTGTTTATAATTTCTTATAGTGTGCGAGATTTATCGGTAGAAGAGAATGCAGATGACATGTGCTTATCATACATGTTTTCAAATATCATATCATTCATATTAGCTGAACATTCATTCATCATCACCATCAGCATTGTAATTATATGTATGCACGGTATTCATACGCACTATGCATCATACAGGATCGTCAGAGCTCGAGACGGTAGTTCCCGGAGCACCAGGAGAGGAAGGCCAACAGGAAGCTTTGGTGCGGGAAGCAGCAGCAGAAGAGGATCCCGAAGCTGATCTTCCGGAGTGTCCCGACCACCAGCCAAGTGCTTTCCTAAAAGGCAAGCCCCGGAGCATTCTCCCTGTGGTTTGTAAAATATCTAACTTGAGTCCTTTACTTGTTTGTTGCATTAAGTTATAGGCGTTGTTTTATACCGTTGCTGCATTACTTATATTCCTTGCCACTGTTATACTTCAACCCTGTTAGGTTCAGGTACGATTATATGCTTAGCCCTGCTTTAACTAGATCGGTAGAAGTCGGGTGATTTCCTGTCATCCGTGAGTTATAGGTGGTAACTCGGATGGTTGAATACATTGTTATCTTGGATAACCATGTGGAGACAATAAATCAAGACCGGACGGGATTGGAGTTGAGAATGAACTGGAGGTTCAATGTGGTTTATCCCATCTGTGTCGAACTAGGACCCCGTCCGTTGTACGTCCTCAAGTCATATTGAATTTATGCCTCACATTTAGCTGGAAGGATAAGTCGTTCCGACCGCGAAGCCTAATTTTGATTTGGGCCGGGAGTCGACCTGCTGTACGCATCACATTGGTGAAGATGGGGGACCACGGGTTACGCGGTTGTAAGGCCTGAATATAGCATGGTGCGCCCTGCTGGCAGCCGGACGGTGCCCGGATGTGATGGTACCTGTTGATCTCGCGTTTTTCCTGAATTGGATGTCGGTGACCTGTAGCTCACCGTGGTTGGTGAGTGTGGTTTGTGTGAGGAGTACCCGCCAGCTGGTTAGTAATCGATTATAATCGCCATCGTTCCTGGACAGTGAACACTTGTCTTGAGCAGCGGCATCGTAGTAAGAATTTGAACAAGAGATGAGATGGTTGAGCTGTTGAGACTGAAGGATACTCAACCGAAATTGGTTACTTTCTGTTGAATAATTATTACCATGCTTGTTTAGTACAGGTGCTAATATAGCATGATAAGGTTTATTAGATTAAAATACATTGCTAGAAGGTTCTTATTAATTGTTTCTTAATGCAAGCTTTTCCGTAATTAAATGAGTCAGCTATCCTACTTATACAGCCTTGCATACTCCTTGGAGTCACTTATTTTAGTTTATGACGGGTAAGTCTAGCTGAGTACATCCTCGTACTCAGGGTTTTATTTCCCATGTTTTTTGCAGATGGTGAGATGCTTTATGGTTATTGTCAGAACTGTTTCTATCCCGCTTTGGGAGATGATTAGACCTTGGGCATGGTCACTCTTCTCGACTTGATGCTTTTGCTGGATGTGGACCAAGGACCTGGCACTGTATTTCAAATGTGTGTGTGTGGTATTTGAATTTAAATTGCTTCCGCTACTTTGAGTCTTTAAACTGGTTTGTAATAACTCTATTTTGTACTCCGATGATGTTTTAAACTATGTGCGAACTGTGTACTTGTGAATGGAATCGCTAAACTATTACGATCTTGGTCGTGCCGCAAAAGTTTAAAATCCTTCGAGATTTCACGGACTACCGGGTTTATTAGGTCTCAATCATAGGATTTGCTGAATTAGTGGCGAATTGTATGCTTGTGCTCTAATAAATTGGTCGGTTCTGTTACAGCTGGCATCGGAGCAGGTTTAGCGTTTTACTGTTCACAAGTATTTAAAATAAAGGAGTTTTTGGTTTGCGAAAAGTATTTACAAAAAGTATAGGTGTATATAGGTGTTCAAATCTATGGTTTTGAAAACTAGAGTGTGCCAGTGGTCATATCCTTTATGCCCAATAGGATTCAGGTGGCTTAAGTAAGTACTGACTTGGGGAAAATTGCATCATATTTGTTATTTTGCCGTTGCCCATACAATGGCGGATTCGTGTGGGTGCCATTCACTTGAATGGTAATGTATGGATCAAATTGCCTCTACGCCCTGGTAAGTGGGAGTTGTGAGAGCATGATTGGATGCAAATGCCAGTCTAGGGGAGTGCTTATTGATGCCGAATTATTTACATGTTGCACACATGTTTATATGAAGGTATCCCATGTTGGGACCGTCTTCTGGCGGTGTCGTCTTCTGCGCGACTGTTGGGGTAGTAAGTAATCGGTGTTTTCACCTTGTTCGGAAGGTGCGTGAATTTTTACGTCGAATTGCATTCATATGGGATATGGGCTGAAATGAATTTTCTGCAGGTACACTAACCGTGAACGGTAGAACGAAGTAGTTAGTATAATGAGAGAACGATGTATGCCACCGCATAGAGCGTTAGATTATTAGTTCTTGAGGACGTATGTGACGTGCATGCATCATGGTTAAATTTGCTCGTTCATATATTCATGGTTCCTTCCCTTATAATTAAATTGTCTCTTTTCTTTAAAATTATAACTTATGGGATATACAACTTTTAAACAGATAGCGAGAACCAAGCAGACTGCTCGTAAGTCCACTGGAGGAAGAGCGCCTCGTGGTCCTTTGGCTGTCCGTGAGTCGGCACCAAGGGAGGTGGACACTTTTCTGGAGGAGCACGCCATGCCTAGCCTACTTTGGAGGATCCTCTCCAATGCTGGGTATACGGTGGGCATGGAGCCTCACTACTATTGGGACAAGGATGATTTAGTGAACTATGGAGAGGCACGTGTGGAGGTAGTAGTCCCACCTTTGGACGGTGACCCCCACTGGATTGGGTGGCGCTGTTTTGGTGCGGGCAAGACTGCCAAGACGAGTGCCACGTTTGCAGCCTTTGACGTGGTAGAGCACCTGATGGAGGAGATACCTCACTCACTTGCCGAGGTTTTTCCTGGAGTGTTCCCCATTGCTCACCGCCATTCTAGGTGGCCACATGCTGAGGGAAACCCATTAGAGGCTGGTCCTGAGGAGGCACAGGGTAGCAGCACGCCTGCCATGAGTGCCATGTTTGCAGTGATGAGGGCCTATGTCAACATGGAGACTAAGGCACTTCGTCTAAATGAGGAGTTCAAGGATGCTCGAGCTGATGCACGCAAGGAGAAGCGTGAGTTGACACGTGAGCTTCAGCGCTCCCGAGAGGAGGTAGCCCGTGTGTCTCAGCATCGAGACAAGGTTGTGCTGGAGAGCCAGAAGATGGCTCAGGCTAGGGATGAGGCCTGGTCCGAGTTCCGTCGTCTTAGCATCCGCCAGCAGCAGGTGCTAGAGGACGTGGAGGAGGTTCGTGCTTACAATGCTAGCCTTCACGAGGAGGTGCACAGGAAGCAGGAGGAGATCCGTCAGCTGAGAGCAGCCTTAGTAGCAGCTAGGAGGGCTATGAACAGTGCTTCCAGTGAGAGTAGCAACAATGGAGAGTAGCCTTGCTGAGGATCGTTAGTCTCTAGCTGTTCTTTTGCGTGCCTGTCAGGTGGTCATGTAACCCTTTTGCTCGCTATCGAGACTTTGATGTAATGTTGGAACATGGTGTTTGAGGTGGTGATATCCGTACAACTTTTAAAAGTCCAGTGTATGTATGCTGGTAAATTTATGGATGTTGTAAGACGCTTTACGATGGTTCGCAGTAATATTTTAGTGATGTTGTGATGTGAAAGATTGGAATTATTGTGCCTCTAATTATTGTGCGAATTTATTTCCCTCGATAAATTCAGTTTGGCATGATTTTTACATTCACCTCTCATTATGACAACATTCACCTGATATATACTTCTTGCTGAAAATATGCAGATGCCGATTACACGTAGTGGTTCGGGTGCTAATGGCAATGGTGGATCTGAAGAGGGTGCTGATAACACTGCACGTGGTGTGCCACCCCCACCTTTGACCAATGCGGAGCAGCTGTTTGCTCAATTCTTGGGCAGCCAGCGTAATGTAGAGCAGCTTCTTCGCGAGAACTTGGCCCGCGATGCTCGTCAGGGTCCTCAACAAAATTAATACAGCAGCTTCAAGGAGTTTTAGGACACTAAACCTCCTGTGTTTAAGGATGCTCCTGAGCCACTTGAGGCAGATGAATGGCTCAATACCATGGAAGATAAATTTCATCTTCTAAGGTTGACAGAAGAGCTAAAAGCGGAGTATGCAGCCCATCAGCTTGAGGGACAAGCAGGGACGTGGTGGAAGAAATATCGCACCACCTTTCCGCAGGGTGTTCCAATTACTTGGGACCGCTTTGCACATGCTTTCCGAGGAAATTTCATTCCTCCCAGTCTGATGGCTATGAAGAAGACTGAGTTTCTGTCGCTCACTATGGGGACTCGCAATATGAAGGAGTATCTGCACGCCTTCAATAATTTGAGTCGCTATGCTCCTGAGTTTGTCAACACTGATGAGAACAAGATAGCTAGCTTCAAGAGAGGCTTGAGTTCCAAGTTGATGAAGACTATGAGCACTTCTGCCCGTGTTACTTTTAATGATTTCTTGAATGATTGTATTATGCAAGAAAACAGTAACAACATTCATGCTGCCGTCAAGAATCGTAAGAGAGCTCATGATGGAGGTGGTTCTTCTCAGTCAAGAGCCCCAACTGCTTTCCGTACGCCATTTCGTCCACCGATGTTTGGTGCGAGATTCATGCCCCTGCAGTAGAAAAGGCATAACAATTACCCAGCTCAGAATCCGCAGAAGCATCACAGAGCATTCAAAGTTCCTGTTCCACAAGGGAAACTAGTACAGAGCAACTTGACCGGTGCTAACAAGACACCTGTCAATGGACCTTGCTTCAACTGCAACCAGGCAGGGCACTTTGCTCGTTATTGCCCTTTTCCCAAGAAGCAGCAGGGCCCATATCAAGCTCGTGTGCACAACACCTCGATTGAGGAAATTCTTGCTGGTGAACCAGTGACTGCGGGTATGTTTTCTGTGAATCAAATCTCTGCTGCTGTTTTGTTTGATTCTGGATCATCGCATTCTTTCATGAGTCAAGCATTTGCACAGAAGCATGATCAAAAGATACTTGAATTGAGTATTGAATTCAAGGTTAGTTCAGCTGGGGCTGATATAACTACTAAGCAGATAGTTCAGGGTGCCACCCTAGACCTAGATAAATGGAGGTTTCGGTTGAACTTGATAGTTCTACCTGGCTTAGGAGTGGATGTCATCGTGGGAATGAGTTGGATGAAATTCTGGGGTGCTATGATCGATACAGGTAATAGGATGCTATCTATCAGAAATCCTCTTGGGGAGGGTACTTTTCAAGTGCCATTACCCCGAAAGTTTAAGCTAGAGAGTGTGTCCTATTCTACTCGTGTGACCCCTCTTCCCGAAATTCCTGTTGTATGTGAATTTCCGGATGTTTTTCCTGAAGAGCTTCCGGGTCTTCCACCCGATAGAGATGTTGAGTTTCGCATTGAGTTATTGCCTGGCACTGCTCCAATTTCTAGGAGACCATATCGGATGCCGCCAAATGAATTGGTAGAGCTCAAAAATCAGTTGAAGGATTTGTTGGACAAGGGTCTTATTCATCCTAGTGTGTCGGAATGGGGTTGTCCTGCTATCTTTGTGAAGAAGAAGGACAAATCTCTACGGATGTGCATGGATTATCGTCCACTCAATGCTGTCACCGTTAAGAACAAGTATCCGTTACCCCGAATTGACATTCTGTTTGACCAGTTGTCCAAGGCGAGAGTGTTTTCTAAGATTGATCTTAGGTCTGGTTACCATCAGATCAAGATTAGACCAGAAGATGTGCCTAAGACCGCTTTTTCTACCAGATATGGATTGTATGAGTATCTTGTTATGTCCTTTGGCTTAACAAATGCTCCTGCATACTTCATGTATCTGATGAATTCGGTTTTCATGCCGGAATTAGACAAGTTTGTGGTGGTGTTTATTGATGATATTTTGGTGTGCTCAGAAAACGAAGACGATCATGCCGAGCATCTAAGGATTGTTTTAGAAAGGCTTAGGGAACATAAGCTGTATGCTAAGTTTAGCAAGTGTGAGTTTTGGCTCAAGAAAGTTCAATTCCTTGGCCATGTCCTATCTGATGAGGGAATCTCAGTAGATCCGAACAAAGTACAAGAGGTTATGAACTGGGAAGCGCCGACTTCTGTGCATGAAGTTCGGAGTTTTCTTGGTCTAGCCGGGTATTATCGTCGTTTCATTTCGGATTTCTCGAAGATTGCCAAACCTATGACAAATCTATTGCAGAAAGAGAAGAAGTTTGTCTGGACAGAGGAGTGTGAAACAGCTTTCCGTACCTTGCGGGAATTGTTGACCACTGCTCCTGTTCTTGCGCAACCAGATTTGGAGAAATCTTTTGATGTATATTGCGATGCATCAAAAATAGGCTTGGGATGTATGCTTATGTAAGAAGAAAGAGTCATAGCTTATGCCTCACGTCAGTTAAAGAAGCATGAAGTGAATTATCCAACCCATGATTTGGAGCTAGCAGCTGTTGTGCATGCTCTAAAAATCTGGAGGCATTACTTGTTGGGTAACTTCTGTAAAGTCTATACTGATCACAAAATTCTGAAGTATATCTTCACTCAACTCGAGTTGAACATGAGACAACATCGATGGATGGAGTTTATTAAGGACTTCAATATGGAGATCTTGTATCATCCAGGCAAGGCAAACGTAGTCGCAGATGCGTTGAGTCAAAAATCACATTGTCATGCTATTCAACCATTGTTAGCAGATGATTTTAGCCTCATGCATCCTGTTGTGCTGCGTAATATCCAAATTAGTTGCTCGCTTGAAAGCAAGATCATCGAAGGTCAGAAAACTGACAAGGGTATAGGTCATATCAAGGAGAAAATATTGAAACAGCCGCTCAAGCATTTCCGAGTGGATGAGAAGGGAATCTTATGGTTTGACGATCGTCTGGTCGTACCAAAAGATAGAGAACTCAGAAATCAAATCATGGATGAAGCTCACTTATCAAAGTTATCTATTCATCCTGGCGGTAGTAAGATGTTTCATGATCTGAAGGTTCGCTATTGGTGGACCAAAATGAGAAAGGAGATTGCAGCTTATGTCACACGGTGTGACATCTGTTGTCGCGTAAAGGCTGTTCATTTGAAGCCAGCCGGAATGCTTCAACCATTGCCAATTCCTGAATGAAAATAGGAAGATATTAGTATGGATTTCATTACCGGACTTCC
Source organism: Bothriochloa decipiens (assembly GCA_023333625.1). Taxonomy (NCBI): domain Eukaryota; kingdom Viridiplantae; phylum Streptophyta; class Magnoliopsida; order Poales; family Poaceae; genus Bothriochloa; species Bothriochloa decipiens. Next base: position 35,436,999 of record CM041628.1, read on the forward strand.
CACCACTCAGAAAGGGCATGATTCTATTTGGGTAATCGTGGATCGACTTACCAAGAGTGCGCACTTTATTCCAGTTCGGACAGACTATCGACCGCCTCAATATGCTGATATTTATCTCAGGGAGATTATCCGTTTGCATGGAATTCCCAAGACAATTGTATCTGATCGAGGATCTCAGTTTACTGCTCATTTCTGGGAACATTTGCAGAAGGATTTGGGGACAAAGCTGAATCATAGTACAGCTTATCATCCTCAAACTTCAGGCCAAACAGAAAGAGTGAATCAAGTTCTTGAAGATCTTCTGAGGGCTTGTGTCTTATCATCCAAGGGCTCATGGGAGAAATGGTTACCTTTGGCAGAATTCTCTTATAACAATAGTTACCAAGAGAGTATACAGATGGCTCCTTTTGAGGCACTGTATGGCCGAAAGTGTAGAACGCTTGTGAATTGGGTAGGACCTGGAGAAAGAAGATATTATGGTATTGACTTTGTTAAAGAAGCTGAAGAGCAGGTTCGAACAATTCAACAACACATAGCAGCTGCACAATCTCGACAGAAAAGTTATGCCGATAAGAGAAGAAGACCTCTAACTTTTGATGTTGGTGATTATGTGTATCTGAAGGTCTCTCCTATGAAGAAAGTGCAACGTTTTGGTGTTAAAAGAAAACTAGCACCTCGTTATGTTGGTCCATATTAGATAGTGGAAAGAAAAGGATTGTGGGCCTATAAGCTCAAACTGCCTGAAGAGATGAATGCAGTATTTCCTATTTTCCATGTATCCCAACTCAAGAAATGTCTACATGTTCCAACCGAGGAAGCCGTTAAAGTTAAAGACATTAAGCTGAGCTCAGATTTAACTTATGAAGAGAAACCTATGAGACTCCTGGATGTCAAAGACAGAGTGACCAGAAATCGTGTGGTCAGGCAATATAAGGTTTCTTGGAGCAATCATGATGATGGCGACGTCACTTGGGAAACCGAGGACTATTTAAAAGAACTATATCCCGATTTTCATAAAGAATGGTTAGTCTACTCAAATCTCGGGACGAGATTTCTTTAAGGGGGGAAGGGCTGTAACACTCTGGTGTTAAGCATGCATAATCATTCGCATTCTTAAGCATAAGCATCATTATGCATAGCATTAATGAAAAGAGTGATTGTCATTTCATGTATCATGCTTGATTATTCGAATTTATACTTGCCTTGCACATGAAGTGCATATGTGGTATGAGTGTTTGGTGTTTGATGACCCCTAAGATAACCTAGACATGATTAGGACACCAAATAAACCTAGGTTTATGTTCATGGTTTTGGCTAATTAAGCTTTGTTGTCATGGTTGACCAAGGTGGACCATTAAAGTAGTTTTGTTTGACTGAATTGGAAGTGGTAGCTAGATTGCTTGCATGTGTGTGCACCCTAAATGAAGTTTGTAGATAATTTTATAAGGAACAAAAGTTGTTTATACCACTTTTCATGAAAATGCTTGGAAGGTGTTCAAAAATGTTGAAAAAGGGCAGAATTGGGGGCTGATTTTCCATTGTGGGAATTTTTAAAAGGTATTTTAATTGGATTTTTGTATTTCAAAATCTAGGCAGAATCTGGTAAAACTTCTTTAAGATGAAATGTTCTACTCTTCAAAAGCTACATTTCATCTATTTTGAGTTTCTACTAATTCGGCTTAATTTAAGAGTTATTAAGCAGCAAAGTTTGTTTTAAATTAGTGAAAATAGCTTTTCGGTGACGGTTGTTTCCTGGCCGTCAGGGAAATCCCCGACCAGGAACGCGCCGTGGCCGCCCGCGGCAGCATGCGTCGGCCGCGTGGCGCTCGGGGTCTGCCGAGGCCGGGCTGTTTTGGCCGCGTGGGGCGTCGTCCGAACGCGCCCACTCCTTCACTCGCCCGAGCCCTCACTCTCTCCCCCTCGTCCCCTCTCTTTTTCCTCTCTGCTCGCCGCCGCGTCGCCCGAGCTCGTCTCGCCGCCGCCCGAAAATTCATCGCCGTCAGCCGTGCATCCTCTTGATTGACCCCGCAATCGAGTGCGCCCGAGTCCGCTCCACCTTCCTCTACCCTCGTCTCGGCCTTTTGCTTCGAGGTATAACCGAATCGCATCATCTTCTCTCCGGCCGCCATTGCCGCACCTTGGCTTCACCGTGGTCCCGCCGCTCTAACCATCCTCCCTCGCCATTAGGGTGAGAATCAGACACGTCGTAGTGGATAGCTGCTAGGACGATGGTCAATGGCATCGATTAGGGTTTCATGGGGTCGGATTTCCGTCGGGCCGCTGCGCGGAGTGCCGCCGCTCCGCCGTGCTCGTGCTCTGACCACCTCCAGCCGCTCCCTCCCATCTTGAGTACCCTCGATAGATGCGCGCTGCTCTCCTCTCTCTTCTCCGCCGGTTGGTGACGCCGGAGCGCCGCCAGGACGGCCGGCCGAGCCTCACCGCCGACGAGGACCATCAGGTTAGAATGTAGGAAACCCTAAGGTTCTCGGTGTAAAGTTGCCAGACACAGAGATTTACCGGTTAGGGCTTGGTTAGTTTCTGGAAATATCAGGGTCCCCGGTGTAAAGTGCCTTTTCCTTTTTCTTTTCCAGAATAGATTTTAGATTTTGTTTAAAGCTTTGGAAATTCATAACTTGCTCATTTTTCATCCAAATGAGTTGGTTCAACTTGCAGTATTTTTCTTATGAGATGATCTATGCATGAAAAATATGAAATGTGAAATTTGTGAAACATTTCTATATAGCTTTATTTATCTCTATTAATTGTATTTATCTTAGGAAATGCATAACTAATTCTCTGTTGCTCAGAAAAATATGAGACCAAGTTTGTTAGTCTTCTTATGTCATGCTCTATCTGTGAAAAATGTTATGAGGTTGTGTCATGTGAAAAGTTTGCTCTGTCTAGTTATGGTGCCTATTTTCATGTGAGGATAAATAATTCATAATAAATAATGTATAAGGAATTTATGCATGAAACTTTTTGGAGAATGTTTTTATGTCAATCTAGAGCTAATTATGTTCTGAGATCTGTTGTTTGATATACTTTTATGTACAAAGTATTTTATGCCCCTGGAATTGTGCTGCCTTCTCATTTTTGTGCAGGATAAAGTACTTACTGTTTTGACTTGAAATTTTTATGGTAGTCTTTGTTTGGTATGATTAAGCTTCTGTAATTTTTACAGAATTTTCTAAGTAGTCTAAAGCCATGTTGTAGTTATACCCTGATTTCTTTTATTTATAAATAATGCTTTAGAGTTATCATTTCATGTGTGTAAAAATGCTTTTTGTGCTATTCATGATATGTATGATCTGCTTTTTGTTGTGGTTCAGTAGACTGTAGAGTGCAAAACAATGGTTGTTTATAATTCCTTATAGTGTGCGAGTAAATTGTAACGCGAGGCCTATTTGGAGATTTATCGGTAGAAGAGAATGCAGATGACATGTGCTTATCATACATGTTTTCAAATATCATATCATTCATATTAGCTGAACATTCATTCATCATCACCATCAGCATTGTAATTATATGTATGCACGGTATTCATACGCACTATGCATCATACAGGATCGTCAGAGCTCGAGACGGTAGTTCCCGGAGCACCAGGAGAGGAAGGCCAACAGGAAGCTTTGGTGCGGGAAGCAGCAGCAGAAGAGGATCCCGAAGCTGATCTTCCGGAGTGTCCCGACCACCAGCCAAGTGCTTTCCTGAAAGGCAAGCCCCGGAGCATTCTCCCTGTGGTTTGTAAAATATCTAACTTGAGTCCTTTACTTGTTTGTTGCATTAAGTTATAGGCGTTGTTTTATACCGTTGCTGCATTACTTATATTCCTTGCCAATGTTATACTTCAACCCTGTTAGGTTCAGGTACGATTATATGCTTAGCCCTGCTTTAACTAGATCGGTAGAAGTCGGGTGATTTCCTGTCATCCGCGAGTTATAGGTGGTAACTCGGATGGTTGAATACATTGTTATCTTGGATAACCATGTGGAGATAATAAATCGAGACCAGACGGGATTGGAGTTGAGAATGAACTGGAGGTTCAATGTGGTTTATCCCGTCTGTGTCGAACTAGGACCCCGTCCGTTGTACGTCCTCAAGTCATATTGAATTTATGCCTCACATTTAGCTGGAAGGATAAGTCGTTCCGACCGCGAAGCCTAATTTTGATTTGGGCCGGGAGTCGACCTGCTGTACGCATCGCATTGGTGAAGATGGGGGACCACGGGTTACGCGGTTGTAAGGCCTGAATATAGCACGGTGCGCCCTGCTGGCAGCCGGACGGTGCCCGGATGTGATGGTACCTGTTGATCTCGCGTTTTTCCTGAATTGGATGTCGGTGACCTGTAGCTCACCGTGGCTGGTGAGTGTGGTTTGTGTGAGGAGTACCTGCCAGCTGGTTAGTAATCGATTATAATCGTCATCGTTCCTGGACAGTGAACACTTGACTTGAGCAGCGGCATCGTAGTAAGAATTTGAACAAGAGATGAGATGGTTGAGCTGTTGAGACTGAAGGATACTCAACCGAAATTGGTTACTTTCTGTTGAATAATTATTACCATGCTTGTTTAGTACAGGTGCTAATATAGCATGATAAGGTTTATTAGATTAAAATACATTGCTAGAAGGTTCTTATTAATTGTTTCTTAATGCAAGCTTTTCCATAATTAAATGAGTCAGCTATCCTACTTATACAGCCTTGCATACTCCTTGGAGTCACTTATTTTAGTTTATGACGGGTAAGTCTAGCTGAGTACATCCTCGTACTCAGGGTTTTATTTCCCATGTTTTTTGCAGATGGTGAGATGCTTTATGGTTATTGTCAGAACTGTTTCTATCCCGCTTTGGGAGATGATTAGACCTTAGGCATGGTCACTCTTCTCGACTTGATGCTTTTGCTGGATGTGGACCAAGGACCTGGCACTGTATTTCAAATGTGTGTGTGTGGTATTTGAACTTAAATCGCTTTCGCTACTTTGAGTCTTTAAACTGGTTTGTAATAACTCTATTTTGTACTCCGATGATGTTTTAAACTATGTGCGAACTGTGTACTTGTGAATGGAATCGCTAAACTATTACGATCTTGGTCGTGCCACAAAAGTTTGAAATCCTTCGAGATTTCACGGACTACCGGGTTTATTAGGTCTCAATCATAGGATTTGCTGAATTAGTGGCGAATTGTGTGCTTGTGCTCTAATAAATTGGTCGGTTCTGTTACAGAGTGCCCCCGCCACGCTAGCCGGGGTACTCTGGAGTGCCATGAACTTGGCCAAGCGCCGCAGTCCCTCACTCTATCACACTTGCACTTTTTTTATGTCTCTATTATTCTTCAATTTCAAGCCGTACTACATGAAATTAAGCACAAACTCACCACACGGAACACAAATGCACGTACACTTTGTGCAAGCTAGATCTACACCTATACCTAAAGACAAGCGGTTGAGAGGTACTTAAAATTACTACTTCCTCCGTTTCAAATTTTAGTTCACTTTAACTTTTTTGGTGCGTGTATTTTATTATATATCTAGACATATTATTTATCTAGGTACATAGCAAAATACATACACCAAAAAGTCAAAGTGAACTACAATATGAAACGGAAGGAGTAGACTATAAGTGTGAGGAGCACAATGCATTGACCATTGTGTAGCATCCATGCATAAAATACTGCAAAGGAAATTGGGAAAAAATAACACCCATTGCGAAAACCTGCATCGGGCGGTCCACCAAACTTACCCAACCAACTAGGCCTCTGGCTTGTTCGCTGTCCTCACTTCCACTTGGTGTGGGAGAGGAAGAGCTTTGGTCCACCCTTAAAGTTCATTAGAGATTGCCAATCCCCCGCTCTGGCTTCACTACTACCAGAGGCCCTGACATATAAATTGAGGCTTTCAACACTATAACACATCGCCCATCGCCGGTGGTTGCATTGGTCACTTGATAGATCCTAGTGGTCACTTTTTCTGACATTGAACTAGCCGTTGAGAAAACATCGATCATGTTCGATGCTATAACTGTTGCCCTCGATTTGGCGACCAGTGCATCTGACTTGAGTTGGTGGGGTTATAAATACCTCTTGTGGTCAACCCATGGCCACTTTCTTAGACCCCTCTTTCAATTGGGCAATCCTCTTGACAGCAAAAGAACACAATCCATACCTGCATCACTTTGGATCACATTTAGCGACCAATGAAATTGACCTTAGAGTTCATAGAAACTAACAATGGTTTGGAGGCTTGCTTGTGGAGCTAGAGTAATTTTCTAACCCGCCGTCTTATTGTCTAACAAAGATTGTTCTAGTGTGCTTCAAAGGTAATTTTTATATGCTATTCACCACTTTAGGCCCTGTTTGGTTGAGCTTTTGGTTGTAGCTTTTTCGCTCCAAAAGCCAAAAGCCTACCAAAGGGGGGGTCAACTTTCATCCAAAGCCACAGCCAAAAGCTGCTTTTGCCTAGTACAAATTTCACAATAGCCCTCCTCCTCCTTTCACCTGCTTTTGTTCCTAAAAATTACCCATCTACCACCGGTCACACACATATTGCTTCATTCTTTTCCCTTCCTCTTGCGTCCCCTTCCCGTCGCGAGCAAGAGCTAGGCCATTGTGAGCGACCATGCGGCCTCTTCCCTCCCTCTGGTGGCCGGCCGCGCCGCGGCCCCCGGCCCGAGCAGGGGGGCACGACCCTCGGCCCCAGCATCGTTAGACGCAGCCCTCAACCCTACCACCGACGTGTAGGTGCCTCCATGGCTGATTCGACCGAAGCAGAAGAGGAGCGGTGGACGGGCAGCAATAGAGGACTGACGGACGGGCAGTGGTAGAGGAACGATGGATGCGGACCACTTCCTTGCTGATGACCCTCTCCCTCGCCGATGCGAACCACTTCGCGCGCGACCAGCCCTCTTTGCGCAGCGAGCGCAACCCACAGCGGTGGGCACGGCTAGCCCTTTTCATGCAGCGGGCGCGACGTGCAGCGGTGGGTGCGGGCACGACCAACCTCAGGTGGTGGGTGCGGGCAGCTCCAGCAAAGCATCCCCTCTTGCCGAGACGAAGAAGAAGAAGAAGCATCATTGGGTGCATGACGGGTGGGCCCATCTATAAGTGAGGCCAGCTTTTGCAAAATCCACACGGCACAACCGAAGGGGTTTTGGCTTCCCACAACTATTTGTAAAAACTACTTTTTGAAAAGTCATAGCCTTTTGTCTTTCCACGGCTGCTTTTTAAAAAACTATAGTTCACAACTGTTTTTCTAAAAGCTACGGCCCAACCAAACAGGGCCTTAGCTGTTTGAATCTTATCATCATGAGGACTGGTGGTTCTAGACCCATGAGTGAACCACCAACTCTGCACGTATGGTCTACCAATGATGTATGCGTGGCCGGTCTCTCATCGTAGAATCAACTCCTCTGCTAGTGGAGCTTACAAGTGTGGCTCTTCGTCGATTGTTTGTGAACCATAACCCACCTTTCCCATTGGGTATGGATTGGTCGGATATGAGTTACCTCTATCCTATATTTGATTTTTATCTCAATCTAGATATATAAACAAGGGTTATGCTATATGTCTTCTCGCATTTCTCATTCCCGCACCTTTTTCACACGATGCAAAACTCCACCAACTTTTTCACTGATCTAGCTAAGACACACAGTGCATCGTCGTTTCTTCCGGCCTATTTGGCATGACTCCGGCTCCTTAAAAATAGATGTGGCTTCTCTAAAGGCGCAGCTTCCGGAAGTGGAGTCGTTGCTGTTTTGGTAAAACGTTAGATGCAAATAGCTTCTCGTGATAGATAAGAGGACTGAAATATTTATTAAGAAATTACGAGTTGCTATATTTCTTTCGCACGAAATATAGTCAACTTTTTATGTGACATCTAGGGTCATTGGATCATCATCTAAGGTTGAGATATGTTATCTGTTTTGATAATAGATTTTATTATATTTTATTACAAACTACGAGAGATAATTTTTTCTATAAAAAGATAAGGACAAATAAGATGTTTATATATTGACACAAATTACAAATAACATATTTTAACATATTTTAACACATAATACAAGTGATAATTTTTTATGAAAGGATAAGAACAAATAAGAGATGTTTGTGATCCTAAATCACAATTAACAAAGTTTAAGTTGTTTTGGCATAAATAATAAATAACACAGTACAGGACATGTACATGCATCACAAAGCGCATCGAACAGTCAGCTGTCGTAAGAGAAAGAAGGCTGATTTTTCGCGGCTGAAGGTTAAAAAAAATGATAAAAAAAAACCTTTTTTTGTTTTCTTTTTCTTCTTAGCCCAGACCGGGGATCCCGCGGCGCACACGAACATTCTTCCAGCCGCTCCACTGCTACCCGCTCGGACTAACGCCACCCTCCCGCCCTGCCTCCCTCGCCGTCTCGCCTCCCATCGCCGCCAGGCCTCCCTCCGTCGTTCCTGGCCACCGGGCTTCTTCTTCGTCGCCGGCTACGCGCGCGAAGAGGGAGGAGGAGCCGCAGGGCGTGGATCCAGGGGCAGCGGCGTCCATCCCGCGTGACAAGGGAGAAAGAGCCGGTGAGATCTACTTCTTTTCAGCTCGTCCATCTCTCGCAGCTCTCCCTCTCTCTCAGCGCGTTTTACGGAGATTCGTCGGTAGCGACGGCGGGGCAGTGTCCCAGGCTCGGCGGCGTTGTCAGCGGCTGCTCCCTCCCGCCTCTCGCCAGTCGCCTTGCGCCCTCGCCAAGGCTGGAGCCAGCAGCCGCTGCGCCGCTTTGGGAGCGCTTAGCGTTAACTGTCCGCTCAGCGCTTCAGCGCGCTGAAGCGTGCGCTTAGTGCCGCTTTTTGGAACCCTGCTTGTAGACCGGCGTGTTTAGTCATTTTCGAGGAGCAACATTTGTTTTTCCTCTAGAGGCCAAAATCCAATGCAAGTCTTGTTTCCTCCCTGGAATCTCTGGGGTGTAGAAGCCAAGATCCAAGTTTACTTATGCAACATTTGTCTTTAGGTCACCCTTTTTCAAAAAAAAATGTATATATAATTCAAGCATGCTCAAATCTTGTGCATAATTTCAGCTATTCAGTAAGTTGGTCAGCTAAATTGAAGTATCCATTTGGAGTTCTAAATGTTGCTCCTTTGTTGTTTTTGGGCAGGGCATTTCAGTTCAGCGCAGCATATCAGGATTGTCTCGGTTAATTTGTGTATGAGATCAGTTAACTGATAAGGACATGTGAAGAACCAGTGAGCAGTAATTTGTACACTCCAGATTGTAGTATACTCTGAGATGGACGGAAGAGAATCAGGCTTATGGTAAATCCTAGTGAATATTCATGGGAGGTCAGCAAGTTCTGGCCTGACTAAGACTAGTAAAAAAAACAGTGTGCTTCATCTCAGATCATCAATGGTGAGAATGAGGTTCCCGAAGCGTTATCTAATAGTATTGCTGACATTCGTCTGCACAAATGTTTGCTACATTGAGCGTGTGGGTTTCTCGATTGCTTACACTGTTGCAGCTGATGCCATCGGTGTGAATCAAGCCAACAAGGGCATGATACTGTCTATGTTCTATTATGGTTATGTTTTATCACAGATTCCTGGTGGATGGGCAGCACAGAGAATAGGAGGCAGACGTGTTCTGCTACTGTCATTTGTATTGTGGTCTATGATATGTGGTTTAATTCCACTCGATCCCAACAGAGTAACAATTTTGGTCCTTTCTCGCCTATTTGTTGGTGTAGCACAAGGCTTCATATTTCCTGCCATTCACACTGTTCTGGCGCAGTGGGTGCCACCACAGGAGCGCTCTCGCTCGGTATCTCTCACTACCTCAGGGATGTATCTTGGTGCAGCCTGTGGCATGCTTTTCTTCCCAAGTCTGGTGAAGCAAACAGGACCCCAGTCAGTTTTCTTTGTTGAAGCAGTGTTGGGAGTAGCATGGTCAGTAATATGGTTGAAATTTTCCAGTGACCCACCTCGGACTGATCTTCCAAAGGTATCAATGCCAAAAGTGGCATCTCGAGACATGATTAAGGCACAAGCAGGAGGGGTTGTCGCACCTCGCACGGTAAAGATCCCATGGCGAAGGATAATATTCAGTCTACCTGTTTGGGCAATCGTTGTAAACAACTTCACCTTCCACTATGCGCTGTATGTTCTTATGAACTGGCTCCCTACCTATTTTGAGCTTGGCCTTAATCTTAGCCTCCAGGATATGGGTTCGTCAAAGATGCTTCCCTATTTCAATATGTTCATTTTCTCCAATATTGGTGGTGTGGTTGCTGATCACTTGATTACAAGGAGGATTTTGTCTGTTACCAAGACAAGGAAGCTTCTGAATACCATCGGGTTCATTGTCTCAGCATTTGCACTCATGGCTCTTCCTTTATTTAGCACACCCTCAGGCACTGTAATGTGTTCAGCGATATCCCTCGGTTTTCTGGCTCTAGGAAGAGCAGGGTTTGCTGTAAACCATATGGATGTTGCTCCGAAGTTTGCAGGGATAGTGATGGGGGTCTCAAATACAGCGGGGACACTGGCTGGAATTGTTGGTGTCGGCCTCACTGGGAATATTCTGGAGGCCGCAAAGGCTTCTAACAAGGATCTAACAGACTCAGAAACCTGGAAAACAGTCTTCTTTGTTCCAGCATACCTCTGTATTTTCAGTTCTGTCATTTTTTTAATCTTTTCGACAGGCGAAAAGATCTTCGAATAAAGGGTGGTTATTTTTTTGCCTATTCTTTTTCTTCTCATTTATAGTGAGGCAGGATAGCAAAACGGGAATCTTACATGTATCTGTAACATCTGTTACTAATTTTCAGATTTCAGACTGTATCATACACATTATCTGAAGTTATGTCAGGAAATCTCACATTTTCATTATGAAGACTCAGTCTCGTTGGCACAGTCGCACTCACACGTGAGTGCAGCTAACAGAATTTGCTTTGCTGTGCGCCAAGGTTATCTATCTTGTTGGTTTTGGTCCATATTATCTCACCCGAAGTTCCCTTATCTTTGCCGTGCAATGTAAAAATATATGATCCCAATGAGAATAAACGGCATTGTCATTCGCTTATCTGCATGGCCTCTGTTGAGTTGAGGCAAATTGGGCGTACCCAGTGCCATAGGCTCCCGCACTGCGGGGTTTAGAGAAGGGAAAATAGCCAGCAGCCATCTCTGCATAAATATGCAGAGGTTGGGGTTTGAACCCGAGACCTCTTGGTCACAGACGGTAAAGCTCTACCGCTTGCATCAGGGCCGCCCTATCTTTTTTTTTTTGCCTTTGGATCTTTATTTGAGTTGTGGTTATATACTTGGTCTTTGAAGCATTTGCGGAATTCACGGTTCAGGTGAGCACATGTGTTTACTTGGTAGTATATGGTGTTATTTGCTGCCCAGCAAACTCAAAAGTCCGCAGCGCCATGTGCGGAGAACGTGGCCATCGTTCAAATCAACCCAACCCCAGGGCCCGGAGATCCATCTGGGCAGTGGCATCGATCACCAGATCCCGTCTGCTTCATGACGCTGACCCCCGCTCCCTACCTAGACACCGCCGCTTGATGTAATGCCGTGGACGCGCCGCGCGGCATGGCTTGATTCGCGAGATCGGGCGCGTTGCTGTGGCACCATGCCACTGGCGGAACTGCATCTTTATTGGCCTTGAAACACGTAGTACGCACACAGGTAAAGCAAAGAAACGCATCGTAACTGCCTTTGGTCTACAATGCAGATAGTTAAGTGCTTTTGGGAAGAGGTTAAGCACAAGTGTATTATTGTTTATTTGTCACCTTACGAGATTTAAACCGTTGTGCATGTGCTCATACAACACTTTTTTTTTTTCTTACTCTTGTAAGTCCTAGAGTGGAAGGAATAATCTGTAGTGACCTCAACATACAACTGTTCATTCTAACTTATTGCCACTTTCCACTTGGAAATATTCAGAGGCACAACCACTTTGAAATGAAATGATGGCCAAAGGATGTAACAGCTGAATCATCAATATCTCACAACTTGCTTGGAAATATTATTTTGCATAGCTCTGGATGTCGAAGGACTTGTGTGATTTATGATATATTATTAGAGTTGAGAAGCGGCTTTTGGACATGACAAGTTCACAGCATCAAATGGATTTCACTCTAAAGAATAATGACCTTCCATGGACTTCATCATCAACATTTATATATTCACTTCCCAATCTTGATGAATCCCAACAGGGGCAGCAAAGGGAAAACCATCATCCCCTGCTTGTAGGTCACTAGCTAGATCGCCACCAGGTGAGGCAGTCACAATCGTAATAACCCTGATAAATGCATAACTTGAGGCAGGCCCCGCAAGGCCAGTTGTTTTATCTTTTTCAGGCGAACTTGCGATTGGAAGTAACCCAGAATGCTGAGCACCAAAATTCAGTGGGCCGGATTAACACAAACTATATCATTTTGGGCCTCAGCCTTGTGGGTCGTCAGTAAATAAACAAAACAAAACAAAATGGATGCCCACAGCCGAGCACCCAGGCTGCGCACGTATGCCGGCGAGACGATGGAGGAGGCTGCACGCCGAACGGCCGGTCTTGTGGCTGCCGATAGCTCCGGCGACGGGGCCGCTGATGCATATTCTTGCCCAGTCCACACCACACAGAAGAAAGGGAAAATTAAACTCGAGCGCGCGCGGCTGGCCTGAAAAAGATGTGAATCCGATGCGGCACTCCGATTCCATTATTCCGTTGCCCGGCCGGCGGCGTACGTCACGCCGCACCACCGGAACGGCCTCAGCTGGCCAGATTAATTAGCCACTCGTTAATTAACATATCCTTGGAGAAGCTGCAGCTCGGCGGTGCGCGCGTGTAGGACCTGCGTGCGTGGGAGTCGTCGTCTGATCAAGGCGCCAACGACCCAGGAGAGCGAGGAGGCCACGGAATGAAAAAGGCTCCGGGCGCCGGGGAGCCGGGGCCGGTTTTGAGGTGTGGCCGTGGCGACGCCAACGCAGCGACCTCAGCCCTCGGCGGCCGCCAAGGGGCAGGGACGTCGTATTCATATCTGCCTTTTTTTAAATTTCGCGGCATGAGGGCCCTCCGCCCCGCGCGTCGTTTTCCGGCCTTTTTCTTTGCCGGCCCCTTTGTTCCTATCCGCGGCTTTGATTAGCCCGGACGAAACGCCCGCACTGACATGCTCGGATCCTCTGCGGTTTGCGGGTTTTATGAATACCCACATTGTTAGTGGGTTTTTATCGATATTGAACAACGAGAGACGTTCGGGCATTAGCTAGGATGCAATGCCTCAATATAATGTTGGTTGGATATAAAGAAAAACAATTTCACAGGTCAGGCGCAGGCACTAGAACAGATAGAAACGGCGATTATGTCGTGACAAACTAGCCCATATTTGCATGGGCATGGATAGTGGACGTCGTGTGCGTTCAAATAGCCCCATCGTTACGTTGTAGGTGGCGTAGGGATGATGTCCTCTATTTTTGAGCATCGATATGATTACATACACCACGGTCAGTGGAGCACGGAGCAGGGATTGCTGTTACTACGACCTGCGTAGAGGATCCTGCTGGGGGCGCGACGATAGGGAAGCCAGTGGGATGTCGCGGCAACACGGAGGCGCGCCAACCGCCAATCTCTCCTGCCTTTCAGCCTTTGCGCCCCCTGCCACTCCGGAGGGACCGCCCGCCTCTCTTCATCTTCCCCCTCTTCTTCCACTAGCTTCGTCTGTCTATATAAGCAACCAACCACCGGCCTTCTCTCCTACCTAGCTCGCTGTTGCATATATACACACCTCGCCATCGGTTAGCTAGCTATTGGCTGCTCACCTGCACACGCCTCTATTACCGACAGCTTGCGTTCGAGCACACGGCCGGCCGTGTTGGCTTCGATAGTTCAGTTAGCTTGTATATATATCTGGGACAGGAGCGACAGAGAATTGAAACGAACGCGATCGAAGGAGAACGAAGAAGATCGAGCCGGCCTACCAAAGAGCGCGCGGGATATATACGTACCTAGCTAGCTAGATGAGCTGCAACGGGTGCCGCGTCCTGCGCAAGGGATGCAGCGACGCTTGCGTGCTCCGGCCCAGCATCGAGTGGATCCACGGCGCGCAGCCGCAGGCCAACGCCACCGTCTTCGTCGCCAAATTCTTCGGCCGCGCGGGCCTCGTCGCCTCCCTCGCTGCGGTTCCGCTGCAGCACCGCCCAGGTATGTCTGTTGGTTGGCGCTGGTCTCGGTAACTCGGATGTTATCAGACCTGCAGTGGCGTAACAAAAACCCTTTCTTTTAGCTTAATGAAAAACACGCTACGGCGTGGTCCTTTTTTCAATGTCTCGTAATATAAGTTGCAAGATTGATTATCAGTAGCCGATTACAAAATTTTACTCTGATGTTACTCATCACATGTGTAGAGGTGTGATTGGTTGTCCGGATGGGATAATTCTCCAAAGGGCCATCTGGTACCTGTGTCGTGCACTTTGACCTTGCTTGGTTGTGTGTATCGCACCATTTGTCAGCCTCCTTCCGTTCCATTCCCCCCCTCCATCTTCTCGATTTCTCCTTCCCTCGCGATGCCCCCATGGTGCGGGGACCATTTGTCACACATTCAAACTCTCATTCATGCAACTAATCACGACTTTGTCTTGTACTGAACCAAGAACAAAGACAACCAAACACAGCTGGATACATGGTTTCAGCCTGTCTCCTATGAGCCTAGACTGACCCTCCATCCTGGCTCCCTATTCCCAGAGCAATCAATGACGCCCACAGATGACGAAGTTCGTTCAATCCCTCTTTATGTAGAGTGTTTAGTTATGGATCACTGCTAGGAGCTAACTAGGACGAGCTTTGGTTTCATCCGTCTATTGGACCAACAATGTTATATGTTATCTTGAACAGAAAGAGAACCGACGTGACCTATCCATCCACCAAGGTATTTCCCAGCGGTAGTAGTACGTACCAGTGTTTTGTTTATGGCGTTTACGCGGCCTTTCGACGCCACCATGGGACAAAAGTAAAAAGGCACCCAAAGCTGCAGAATCTTTTAGCCAGGCCCAAAACCAATGCTACTTCACCAAACCGACTGGCCAAGATATGCTAGTTTAATTAATGATTGTGATCTAACTTTATTACTTTAATTATCATGATTCCAGTCTGCTTTTGTTAGTGGTGATTTTTTTTTTTTTGAAACATAGTGGTGAATTTTTAGTCGTAGTAGTGTCTCTTATTTTGCTGAGGTTCACGAAACTTGATTAACTGTGGATAATGCTTAATGCAGCTCTCTTCCGTTCGCTGCTGTACGAAGCCTGCGGGCGCACCATCAACCCGGTGAGCGGCGCCATCGGGCTGATGTGGACGGGCAACTGGGACCTCTGCCAGGCCGCCGCCGACGCCGTCCTCCGCGGCGACTCCCTCCGCGCACTCTCCACCATCCCGGCCGCGTTCACGGACCGCGACATGGACGGGCTCTACGGCGACGTCGGCCTAGCCACCGCCTCCTCCTCGTCACCCGAGAACTCCTCCTCCGCGCCGTCCAAGAAGCGCAGGAACGTTAACGGCGGCATGGCCTTCAACGCCGCCGCCGTCCCCGTGGGCTGCCAGAAGCAGCAGCAGCCCCCGGCTGGTGCGCTGCTGCAGTCGTGCGAGCTCGACCTCTGCCTGACGCCGGCGTTGTCGCCGCTGGCCGGCGGCCTGGTGCGGGGCTGCGGCGGCGCGTCCGACGAGTACTCCGCCACGACGACATGCGAGGAACAGCCGCAGCCCGTCACCGGTGATCATGCGGAGGCCAGCAGGACCCCGGCGCTGCTAAACCTCTTCAACTGACTGACTGACGATCGTCATCGTGTTGTGCGTAGTAATACGTAATTAACTTTTTCGGTTCTTCCTTCCTTGTAACACATGTAACTTTGCAGAGAGAGTTCAGGGATCCATTGGTGTTAGCTGATCGACGTTTTTTTTTTTTGGCATCTGAAAATGCTTCTGAAAATTAGTAAAAGAAGAAAACACGCCGAGAGCTGTTAATTGGGTGAATTAACGAGTTTCTTAATTCGGGTTATATATATAAGGAAGAGATGTGCTACCTGTATGTGGCTTAGCTACTGTGTCTGTGTGCCCATCCCTTTGGAAGAGATCTAGAACGACAAACGTACCAATTGAGAATTCATGATCATATCGTCCATTAACAACTTCATCTGTATATATGAATCGCTCATTTTAGTTGCATGAGGTTTTTTCTAGAAGCAAAAAATTACAGGTAAAATGTAGTAGGGCCATTTTATTTTCGGAGGTAATCCCAAATTTTGAACACCAAGTGCTTAATAATTTCTATTTTTTAGATACAACTTTCAGAAAAAAAAAGGGAATGATAAAGAAATTCACAATAATATAAGATGATGATTCCGTTGCCTCAGCACCGCTGCTATGTGATCCGGCTCTCCGAACATTCAGGAAATGATTTGGACCCAACATTTTGTCTCTAGTCTAGTCAAGACACGTACGGTCAAAAACATTTCATTCGGATGAGCTATTGGACCACGCCTGGCTTCTGGCTATCGTTAAAGACCAAGTCAACCGATCACGTCATAGCGATTTGTTATTTGTCCCACATTGCTGGGCTCATTGTTTTTTCTCTCTTGTCTACCGATGTTGATGGAAAACGGCCTTGATTCCGCTGTACATGGTATTTGTCTGATATTGTTTGGGCTATTCGTTTTTTTCTCTTTGGTGATGGAAGAACATACATGATGCATGGTGGCCATGAGCCCATGAATCGCTATAGATAATATTTGTCTGATATTGTTGGGCTGTTTTGGTTTTCCTCTCGTTACCGATGATGATGGAAAAACATACGACATGGTGGCCATGATTCGATATATAAGGTTCGTTGTCTGATATTGTTTGGCTCAAACGGAAGTGTCTACTTATCTTTTTTTTTTTTTTACCGAAAGATCTGTTTCCGGCTTTCATTGATGAGAGCGAAAAAGAATTTACAAAATTTTACATCATGGGGCAAGCCGCGCCCACCTCATTTTGCTTGGTGCTCACCAAGGTGAGGTCCAAGCCACCCCTAAGATACAAGAACGCTAATTTACATACATGTGGTAATTGACAGGTTCCATATGCGATTACACATGCTGCTGGCTTGCAGCTTCATACTCATGCACTGGGAGGAGTCCGTGAATGTCTTCGTTGCCTGCATTTGCCCATTCATTTGCCTGACTATGGATGGATTCAACGATCCCTTGCACATGCTTGCATTCTTTTCATGCACTGGAAGTGTCTACTTATCATTCCTCTAATTTCTGCGTTTGATTCAATCGTTTTTTTAACCAGTCAGAATGCAACACGTGGAGCCAATTAATAAGAACCCAATACTGGTGACCATCGCGCAATGCGCTAGCGCGCCACCAGACCACCAGCCCGACCATCACTGCTGCCTCTTTCAGCTTGTGGTCCCAGCCTCATAAGTCAAGATGACTTTAGGAAAATAAAATAAAATATTTTATTTAAATTATTATAACTTTCGGATGATGCATTTATTTTTTAATTCTGATTGCATCTATATGTTCTAGTGACGAGCCGAAACAAAATTAGACTCCACTTGCCTAAGTTTTTTTTCTAAAAAAAATAGTAGCAGTTTATATGTATAAAAATAATGTAGATTTATAAAAGGAGTTGTTATCATATAATACTATACTTATTACTCTAAAATATACTACGATTGTTAGCATGGTAAAATTGGAGGAACATTTATTAAAACGACAAGAGTAACGATCCAAAATGTATGAAGCAGAGCTTGACTGAAAACTAAAAGGAAAAAACTAAAACATGTTAACTGAAAACTAAAATAGAAACATTGAAAAAACATATAACTCATTAAAATTAAACTAAAAGACACAATGAAAAATTTTAAAATGAAATTGAGAGAGCATACATAATAAATAAAATAAACAAACATGAAACTAAAAATTGACAAAAAAAAATACAAAGGATAAAAGAAAAAAGAAAAAAAAAACACAGAGTGACCAGGCCGTAGAGGATCGCTCGCTCCAATGAGCCAGCCCGCAATTGAGCTGCTGCATTAGACATTAGTGATGCCGGACGGGCCACCCCAGCTCCAGTCACATGAGCCGGATGACAACAAAGGCCACACCCAAAAGGCAGCCCAAAACAACGTAAGAAAATTCGACCGACGATGAAAACAAAAAACAGCAGACAGATCAATAGAAATTTGATTATATTTTTTGGTATACATGCTCTCTTTCTATGCGAGCTATTGCTCTCCAACAGAGTACCACGTTAACTGTCACTAGATGGCTAAAAAAACATAAATATAAAAAAATTCTCACAATAAGACATTTAATTTATAGACTCTAATTATCATCTTTGATAATAGCCATCAAATCTATTTTAATTTATAAAAAGAAACTACCCACCTCTGCCATTATACTAAATAAAATCTATTTTTTAAAAGAAAAGAAAAGTTGTGACGTTGCCTCATAATGGTTAATATAAAATATTAGATTAGCCTATCTATCACATTGACTTAGTTAATACATTTTAATATTAATACAAATATGTGTAGCCACCACGTTTATAACTATATTAATAAACTTTTTTGTTGTAAATAAAAAGTGCAAATGTTTGGTCATAGATAAGTTAATATGGAATATTAGATTGGACAACTAATCATATTCACTTGGTTAATGTATCAATACACGTTTATAGTTTGTTATTTAAAATGTAATCCTCATGGAACGCGTGTTACAAAAAAAAAGACACTAGAAAATCTCATTTTAATCATAAACATGTGGGCATTAAATCAAAACTCTAGTCATTCATAGTTACTAAATTTGTTTTATTTTTTGAAAAACACACCTATACCATTATACAAAATATATTTTAAGAAAACAAAAACTTTGGCTTTACAGAAAAGAATCTTGGACAACATTAGATTCTTTTCATACAAAGCGGCAGGTCTTAGCCGCCGTGCTAGGCTGCTAGCTATAAAAGAGCCAAGAGGCTCTGCATGGTGCATGGTACTGAGTGCGGTGGCGCAGGATATGATCTACAAAATTAAAAAGAGCCAATGCAACAGGCACGACTACTCCATTCCCGGAGTAGTGTAGTAGGAGCATTTGACAATGCACGGCATCATCAGAAATAGATACGGCAATTACGGACGCGATTGGTGCAAAACATGCGACTTGATTCCAATCGTGCCAATGAATCGATATAAAAGCCGATGCGTCACCATCGTCTCGCGTAAGATTGATAGCAGGAGAGGAGGAGAGATCAGGAGGAGAAAACAACGGCAAACAGCAGGCAAAGGGCTTGCTATCTCCTGATGTGGATTGTGGACTGTTGTATTATTTGGGACGTCGCGCTTGACCATTGCCCCGTGCGCCGCCGGGCGGGTGCGCAAGCAGCCTCCCCTCATCATCGCAAAAAAGTTGAAGAGAGACGCCGCCGACGCCGGCCGTGTCTCCGCAAGGAATCCATCTCCAGAATTCATCATCAGATCAGATCAGAAATCAGAAAAGCTAAAAGCTAAAAGGTGCGCGGCGTGTAGGCGTATGATTGCCGGCAGCAGCACAGCACAGCGATGACCTGATGACGAGTTATGTACCCGGCCCACGAAAACAACAAACTCGTGGTAGAGAGCGGCGGCATGAATGCAGACTTGGACAACAGGCGGTAGAGCGTCTCTCTCTTTTTATTCGTCATCACTGACGCCCGCTCGGTTGTTCCCTCCGATCCGGCTTCCTGTGTTGTTCCTGGCAGCTCGATCAACATCATGGTGGCGACAGTGTAGAGTCTACGCCGTCGGGTGCAGAGTTCCAACAATCCGTCGCTATTTGGTGGTACGAACTTAATTAAAGTGCTAATTTGGCTTGCACATATTTTATGGTTCATCTTTTTTTTTTGGCTTAAGGGATGATTGATCCATTGATCAACACTACTGGTTCAATAGACATAAAAGCTAAATTAGGTAGACGCACAGGGGACACGCGGACCCCTCTTATGTATCGTACATAAGTTGTTGAGTGTTCTTGTTGCCTCCTTAAAACCCTAATACGAAGTTAAGTAAAAGTTATAGCATGTTACATCTCTGGACCTAAATGGTATTCCTCGACAAGTTCAAGGGTTGCTCATATATTTAAACATACATGTGTTTATAGCTATATGTACATGAACTTGTGCTTGTCTAGACACATAACTAAAAATATATTTTTTATTTTAAGACATATAGCAGTACAGCAATGAGTTAAACATGGATTAATCATGAGATAACAAAAACTATGTGAATATTGTCCCATGGTTAGACTATTTCAGCCCGTCTGAATCCGACCCTAATCTTGTGACTTAAGCATGGATTTTGGGTGACAAATCAGAACCCACATTATAGCAAGATATTCCTCACCCCACCCTCACCCCTTTCTGCAATTATGTGTTTCTTAGTCTAGAAAATGAATTCCCTCACCTAAAGGTTTGGCAATGATCTGGAAATATGAATTGGATTATCATATATAGGCTTAGTTATGGTTGTTGTTGACGTCGATTTGCGACCGTGCCAACACACCAGCGGGCTTTAGATGTCCAAGGAGGTTGTCTCTACAACCTTCAAGCATGGGATTGATGCTAGGAGACTTTGGTGGGTTAGGTAAAATGTTATTTCCCTCCGAAGCTCTTGATGCCCTATAATCAGTTCATAATGTTTGAGATGATTTTTGAGCACCTCCTGATGAACTAGTTCCAACATGACTGGTCTTATCGGTTATAAGAACCAAAGAGCCCGATGTCAACTTTTTAGCTTGATCATAAGGAGTTTGTTTATCATAATAACCTTGAGGCATACCAAATTTAGGTTGTACTAAAACACCCGATTGATCTAAATCGGTTGTTTTACCTTCTAAAGTATCTAAACGTTTAGAGACACCTTGATATGCATGTCGTATAGTATTATTTATTGAATCATCAACTGCCTTATTGTTTTACACAATCATATTGCAAACATATTCTTGCAAAACTGGAACTTCATCATACTTAGGGGCATTGTCTTGAGGATTTACCTGTTCAAATGATGAAGTACCCAAGATTTCAGCAATGCTTGGTGCCTTGATTTGCGTGACCTTATCATGTTGGCCCTTGGAGCAACCTTGAAGAAAAGCCTTCTGAAGTTCCTGCATGTGAGCCTGAAGTTGCACCTGCAATTCTGGTGTGAGCTCCTCCACGGATGTGGGATTGATGATGTTGCTGCTATGGACTTCGCTCGAGTCCTTCACTGCATCTCCATCTACACCCATATCGCTGGTTGATTGATATGTCAATCTACGCTTCGAATTCCCCAGCGGAGTCGCCAAAAAGTATGTTGACGCCGATTTGCGACCGTGACAACACACTAGCGGGCTTTAGACACCCAAGGAGGCTGTCTCTACAACTGCAACGCAGCAACAACATGGCGTAACCGATCAAACTGATCTAGAGACCGGTAGGACCGATGTAGAGCTCGTTGATGGCTGAAAAAGCTCCCAAACCACCTCCGGAAGGATCCGTTAGGAGGAAGCACGTGGAGGATCTCCTAGGACCAGCAAGGCCGCCTAGGATACCGATGAATCTCGCCAGGAGACGTCACTAAACAGCAAGGTAGAGGGGTTGAGGAGAGAAAATGGGTAAAAGAGTTGATAGACCGATTTGTATTTCAATTGATTGGATGGGATCAATCGGCCATGTACCCCTTATTTTATAGGGGGTAGGGGTGGTCTTATCCCGCTGAAAACCAATATGGTACTATTAATTTGTCCAAGTTTTTCTTAGATTGGGCAAAACAGTATCATGGGCCTATTTAATTAACATGGGCCCAATTTGAGTGTCAACATATGCCCCTCTGTTTTCAGGTGAATGATGCATTGAACCTAAAAACACCTGTCAAAACACAACCAACCAGCAACGATACCCATCACATCGACTGGTCGTCTAAGGGCGATGTATACATCGACCATTTTTGTACTACGGACGATACATGTATCGGTCATTGTTTGGTAGAGCACTTAGACATCTTGCCAAACACTTGGAAAGTATTTTTAAGATTCCTTTCGTTAATTGCCTTCGGGAGAGGCTCACCTTTCAACGTCTCCAGCAAATATGAGTTCCCGAAGATGACTCTAACCACTCTCAAAGGACCCTTACAATTGGGCAACCATTTGCCAAATTCGCCACTCTTCGATCCAATAGGAAGTATGGTTTGCCACACCAAATCTCCCACTTGAAAAGATTTGCTTCGAACCTTCTTGTTGTAAGCCCTTGCAACATGAAGCTTATCTTTGTTAATTTCCATGAGAGCCTTTAACCTATTATTCGTTACTTCATCCACATTGTCCATCATTAGATCATGGTATACAACAGGAGATAGATCATTTTTCTTAGCAAATCTGTATGCACTCAAGTTCACTTCGCCAGGCAACATGGCTTCTTGACCATATACTAGCTCAAAAGGAGTAACCTTTGTAGCACCATGCTTTGATATGCGATACGCCCACAAAGCTTCTGACAACACTTTATGCCACTTCCTTGGATTCTCCTCAATCTTATTCTTGATGAGCTTGATTAGAGTCTTGTTACTAGCTTCAGCTAGGCCATTAGCTTGAGCATAATATGGGGACGAGTTAACCAATTTGATCTTGTAGGATTCGAAAAACTTCTTAACTTCTTTGGACATAAAAGAAGTCCCCTGATCTGTAGTTAATGACTAAGGAATGCTGAATCTATGAATAATATGCTCAGTGATAAACTCAATAACCTCCTTATGAGTGATATTCTTCAAAGGAACCGCTTCACACCACTTAGTGAAATAGTCAGTGGCAACCAAAATGAATTGATGCCCCTTTGAAGATGAGGGATGAATTTGGCCAATGAAATCTAGCGCCCAACCTCTAAATGGCCACGGCTTCATAATAGGATGGAGCTTTCCAGCAGGCACTATCTGAATATTACTAAACCGCTAGCACTCATCACAACCTTTATAGTAGCGAAAACAATCGGCCATCATAGTGGGCCAATAGAAACTAGCCCTTCTCAACAACCACTTCATCTTCGGGGCTGATTGATGCGTACCACAAATTCCTTCATGGACTTCTCCCATTGCCACTCTTGCATCATCAGATCCTAGGCACTTGAGCAATAGATAATCAACAGTTTTGCGATAGAGCTAGCCATGCTGAATAATATATTTGAATGCACTTCTTCGCACACTTTTATCAACTTTGGCACTTGGATCCTGCAAATAAATCATTAAGGGAGTCCTCCAATCCTTCAAATCGGTACTAGGACTATTAGAATATGAACTAGATGAATTTAGGACATCATTTTGGTCAATCAGCAGCACCAACAGTAGCAGAGTCGGCTACGCCAACTGAGGCAGTCGGCTAGACCGGTTCGTCCAGTCCTGCACAGGAAAAATGATCATTTTGATGCATTTGCTTTTCTTGAATATGAAAATTACGCCCACTGATGTCAAAGCCTGATGCTTGTTGAGCTAACATGTTGGCCTTTTGATTTTCATGTCTCAGAATATGCCAAATCTTGAATTCGGCAATCTTAGAAATAAGTTCAAGACAAATGTCAAGAGAGGCACGAAGTGATCCATCTGAACATTGAAATTCACCAGCAACTTGCTGCACCACTAGTAGTGAATCATCATAAGCTTCAACATGCTACACCTCCATGGAAGCTAACATGATCAACCCGAATATAAGAGCTTGATATTCGATTTGATTGTTAGTACATCGAAACTCCAACCGGCTTGACATTCCTGTCTCAATATTATTAGGAGAAACAAGAATAATACCAACACCTTAGCCATCTTTATAAACCGTTCCATCAAAATATAGCTTCCATGGAGTATAAGTAAGGTAATTGACTTCTTCATCAAGATCAATACCATGCTCAACAATAAAATCAACAAGAACTTGACCTTTTATAGATCTCAATGATTCATAAGTCAAGTCATATTCAATTAAAGAGTATTCCCATTTGCCCAACCTTCCACTAAGGATTAGCCGATATAGCATATGCTTGATAATATCAGCCTGACATGCTACAACACATGTACTTGACAAAAGACAGTGTCTCATCTTGTTGCATGCAAAGTACAGTGATAAGCATAATTTCCCAATATGGGCATACCTTGTCTCGGGATCAAGAAGACGACGACCAAGATAAGAAATCACATACTCTTTTCCTTCATCTTCTTTAGTCACCACAGCCCCAATAATCTTCTCTTTGACAACCACATAGATTCTGAATGATACTCCTCTTATAGGTGCACGAAGAATAGGTGGTGATGATAGATAATCCTTTATCTTTTCAAATGCAGCTTGTTGACTTGCCCCCAAGTGAATTCAGATTGATCCTTCAACTTGAGTATAGGAGTAAAAGGAATAATCTTCCCAGACAGATTAGCAATAAATCTTCTCAAGTAGTTCAACTTCCCTAAGAATTTCTATACATTCTTTTACATGTGGGTGGCTGAACTTTCTTGATCTTCTCAATCCTTTTAGGATCAATCTCTATGCCTTTGTCATGAATGATAAAGCCTAGAAACTTCCTAGCTGATACTCCAAAAGCACACTTGAGTGGATTCATCTTCAAATTATAATGGCGCATCCTCTCAAAAGCAAGACGCAAATCGACTAAATGAGATTTATGGGCAGCCGATTTGATCACAATATCATCGATGTAAACCTCCATAATCATCATAATTAGATCATAGAAAATCAAGTTTGTCTCTCTTTGATAAGTTGCACCTGCATTCTTCAACCCAAAGGTCATGACAATCCACTCAAATAAACCAAGAAAGCCAAGACAAATAAAAGCCGTCTTTGACGTGTCTTCTGCTGCCATAAAAATCTAATTGTACCCAGCATTACCATCAAGAAAGCTAATCACTCAGTGTCTAGAAGCATCATTGATCCACATGTCGGCTATAGGCATAGGATATTTATCTTTGGGAGTGGCTCTATTAAGATCTCTAAAATCAACACAGACTCTAATCTTGCCAGAATTTTTTTCTCAACAGGTACAATATTAGAAACCCACTTCTCATACTGGCATGGACGAATGAATTCAGCTTGCAACAACCTATTGATCTCCTCCTTAATTTAGTCATGGATTACCGAATTGAAGCGCCGTGGATGTTGCTTGACAGGCCTGAATCCATCTTTGATTTTGAGTCGATGCTCTACAAGATCTTGGCTCAATCCTAGCATCTCTGTATAGCTCCATGCAAAACAATTAGAATACTCCTTGAGAAGCGTGATTAATTTAGCTTTGTAATCGGTTTTCAAGTTTTTATTAACAAACGTCGGCCATGGCATGGAACCATCCCCAATATCAACTTGTTCTAAAGGGTCGGCCGACATGAAACCTTGGCCCAACTTATTGAGCTCATCAAAGTCATCAATAGCTTCACAGACATCGGTTTTTTTAGCCTGATACTATTTAACACGACGCTTTAACCATTCAATATTATCCATTGATTACATAATGGTGCTAAGCAGATTGTCAATCGGCTCAAGGAATACATGAATAAAGCCTTGTCTAGTAAAACTTATAAAATCATAATCGGACAAGTCTCTACCTGACAAGCAACCAAAAGCACCGTGCCCCCTAGCTTCACACGCATCGGTTGTGGCAACCTCAACCGATGAATCAGCATGGACGACCTCAATGGCATCTCCCACCCACTGGATGAGAAACCGATGCAAGCTGGATGGCACACACTCATTAGCATGAATCCAATCATGCCCAAGTATCACATTGTAGCTCCCCTTGATATCAGCAACGAAGAAAGCCGTAGCCAAAGTCTTGCACCCGATGGTCAACTCAATGTTAGCAATGCCTCTAGCTGGAATTGGAGCCTCACTGCCAACACCTGTGATAGTCATGTTGGTCTTCACCAACTCTTCGTCTTTGTTACCAAGCTTCTTGTACAGCAAGTATGGCATGACATTCACAATTGCACCGTTGTCCACCAACATGCTATGAACTAGCATCCCGTTGATGTGACCCTTGAAGTGGAGTGGCCTAAGATGATCCACTCGCACCACTGGCTTCTTGAATATAGCATCTTCAACAGCAAACACCAACTCTGCTGCTGGTGGCTCCTCCTCCTCATGGCTGATCACGTAGTAATCAGAAGAGAAATATACTATGTTTACATCCCCTTGAGGCGGTGATGGCTCATAATCCACCATCTCTTCTTCTGGCACTTCTCGAGTCTCCATGCCCACCATATCAGCAACAACGGAAGCAAACACCTCTGGTGAGTCACCAAGATCTTCAAAACCTGCAAGAATCGACATGGGCATCTCAGAAGACACCAGAGTCGATTCGGGAAGCACCTGGGCAGTTTCATCAGTGGAAGCCGGCTTGGCCGACTCCTCATTCGTCCTAGCCGCCTCAGCCGGCTTAGTTGACTCAAGAGTCGGCTTAGCTGTCTACTGGCCCTCCTGGCCAGCGTCAGCAAGAGGAACCGGCTTAGCCGGCTCTAGAGCCGCTTAGCTGATTCAATCAGCCTAGCCACCTCCGGGGTTGGCTTAGCCGTCTGAGCAGGAGCAGCAGCCGTGACGACGGTCTTCTGTGGAATTTCTTGGGGCTTTTCTGGCGTTGGTGGGTCTTCAACTATCCCAAGAGCTTCCCTCTTCAATTTCTTTTGTCGAGCACGCTGCAACTTTTGCCTTTGAGTTTTATCTAACCCTCGTGAGCACCACTTGGGTTGAGTATACTTGGGATCCCTCGTCGACTTCTCTTGCTCTTGGACTCTAACAACTTCTTTAATAGCTTCTTCTTGTTTGTTTGCTGGATCTTCATCTCCAATCACAATCGGCTTGTTGTCGTTAACAACAGGAGCTGACATCAAGCCTATTATGATGCTAGGAACATGCACAGACTTCTTAAGCGCCTTAACCTTCTTTGGCACATACACTTGCTGCGTAGAGGCCTTCTTTATCTCTTGAGGAGCTTCAACCTGCATATTCACCATCTTCTTTTGCTTTGCTCCGCTAGAGCTCGATTGATCTCCCAATCGGCTAAAGACGATGGGTTTTGAAGATGGACCAGCAACATCTCCCAGTCTTTAGAACACGGGAGCCTGAGGATATGGCACCCACACCCCACGAGGTCCCCATTGTGGCGTTGGTATAATTGGTGGAGCCGGAGCCACTGGAGGTCCCCAACGTGACACACGAGGACAAGTGACCTGGAAGGAAGAATCAGCTGGTAGAGTCATCGCCATTTGCTTGTTTCTATCCTCTTCACGCTTTGGCAGTGTAGACTCCCTTTTTTTATGGGCTGATTCTTAGAATCGACCTTCTGCTTCTTGTACTTTGCCATAAGTCGATCAAAAGTATAAAGTGGCTTTGCCACGAATTTCTTGGTGTTCTGCTCCTTTTGCTTCCAAACACCAACTTCCAGGTTTTGAGGAACAAACATGCGAATCACATGAATGCCGGAAGCGGGACTGCCTGGAGGAGGGGAGACGGCCTGGCCGACTAGACCAGTCGGCTTAGCCAGCTCTGCCTGGCCAGTGGTGGAGTCGGCTTAGGCAACTAGAACAGTCGGCCTAGTCGGCCTTTGCAGCGCCGCGCGCGTCTCATACCATCTTTTCCTTCTCAAAGCCTCCGCTGATCTAATGGTGATCGTAAGCTTGTTCTTGCCTTCCTGGTCCTCCTTAAGCACCACTTGTCGCCCTGAATTCTTTTGAGCATTCGGTGCGGCACGCGGTTCGCTGATAATGACATTCTTGCCTTTAGCTTTATCGGCTTGCTCAGGTCGGATCAAGATTGCTGGACTTCCTGCTTCAATTGTATTCATATGTGCAGGAAAAGGATTCTTGTTGATCTCCATGTTAGAAAAACTCAATCGTCCCTCATTAAGGGCCGATTGGACCTGCCGACGGAAGACATTACAATCATTAGTTGCATGAGAATAAAAGTTATTGTATTTACAATAAACACGTCTCTTAATCTCATCTGCAGAAGGCAAAGTATAATGAATTCTAATGTATCCAATTTTGAGTAATTCATCAAAAATCCGGTCACATTTAGAAATATCAAAAGTAAATTTCACTTCCTCATTTCGATTCTTTTGAATCGGCTTGAGAGAAGGACAAGTAACATGTTTGTTCTCTGCTAGCCATCTAATTTTAGCGGCCAACGTCTTTTTTCTTTCATCATCCGAATCATCTGAAAAAGCACCAAGAGCATGTGTATTCGAACGATATGGTTTATATGCATCACGAGATTCTTTAAGGCGTGATTCCTAGAAAATGGCCTTCTCGACAAGATGACTAAAGCTAGCAAATTGAATGTTTTCAAGTTTGTCTTTAATCTTATCATTCAAACCATTAAAGCATATATCAACAAAATCTTTTTTAGAAATATTCAAGTAAAAGCATCTATTCTTTATCTCTCTAGCTTTCTTAAAGAAATCTTGTACAGATTCACCACATATTTGCTTAATGGCAGTAAGATGTGCTAGCCTAGTTTCTTGAGCTCTAGTATAAAAGTAATCATGAAACTTTTCTTCTAAATCAGCCCAAGTACAAATAGTTAAAGGTGGTAAAGAAGTAAAACAAGCAAAAGCAGTACCAGTAAGAGACAAAGGAAAGCAACGAACTCTCATATAATCATGATTAGCCGCTTCTCCTAATTGTACAAGGTAAATACTCACATGCTCCATGGTTGATTTATTATCATTACCACTAAACTTTTAAAAATCCGGTACCTTCGAGCCATTAGGAGCTCTTTCACGATCATAGGCTAAGGGGTATGGTTTCGAGTACAAATGCTTGGAAGATTTTAAATTAACACCTAAAGTCTCTTGAATAGACTTAGCAAAATCCTCCTTGAACCGATTCAAGATATCATCGATATCGGTAGAAGGAGCCTTGTCCTGTATACCTTCAAGCATGGGATTGATGCTAGGAGACTTTGGTGGGTTAGGTAAAATATTATTTCCCTCCGAAGCTCTTGATGCCCTATAATCAGTTCGTAATGTTTGAGACGATTTTTGAGCACCTCCTGATGAACTAGTTCCAACATGACTGGTCTTATCGGTTATAAGAACCAAAGGGCCCGATGTCAACTTTTTAGCTTGATCATAAGGAGTTTGTTTATCATAATAACCTTGAGGCATACCAAATTTAGGTTGTACTAAAACACCTGATTGATCTAAATCGGTTGTTTTACCTTCTAAAGTATCTAAACGTTTAGAGACATCTTGATATGCATGTCGTATAGTATTATTTATTGAATCATCAACTGCCTTATTGTTTTACACAATCATATTGCAAACATATTCTTGCGAAACTGGAACTTCATCATACTTAGGGGCATTGTCTTGAGGATTTACCTGCTCAAATGATGAAGTATCCAAGATTTCAGCAATGCTTGGCACCTTGATTTGCGTGACCTTGTCATGTTGGCCCTTGGAGCAACCTTGAAGAAAAGCCTTCTGAAGTTCCTGCATGTGAGCCTGAAGTTGCGCCTGCAATTCTGGCGTGAGCTCCTCCACGGATGTGGGATTGATGATGTTGCTGCTATGGACTTCGCTCGAGTCCTTCGCTGCATCTCCATCTACACCCATATCGCTGGTTGGTTGATATGTCAATCTACGCTTCGAATTCCCCAGCGGAGTCGCCAAAAAGTATGTTGACGCCGATTTGCGACCGTGACAACACACTAGCGGGCTTTAGACACCCAAGGAGACTGTCTCTACAACTGCAACGCAGCAACAACGTGGCGTAACCGATCAAACCGATCTAGAGACCGGTAGGACCGATGTAGAGCTCGTTAATGGCTGAAAAAGCTCCCGAACCACCTCCGGAAGAATCCGTCAGGAGGAAGCACGTGGAGGATCTCCTAGGACCAGCAAGGCTGCCTAGGATGTCGATGAATCTCGCCGGGAGACGTCACCGAACAGCAAGGTAGAGGGGTTGAGGAGAGAAAAGGGGTAAAAGAGTTGATAGATTGATTTGTGTTTCGATTGATTGGATGGGATCAATCAGCCATGTACCCCTTATTTTATAGAGGGTAGGGGTGGTCTTATCCCGCTGAAAAACCAATATGGTACTATTAGTTTGTCCAAGTTTTTCTTAGATTGGGCTAAACAGTATCATGGGCCTATTTAATTAACATGAGCCCAATTTGAATGTCAACAGTGGTACTTTTGGTTATAATTAATGTAGATGCAGAGTTTAGTGTGTTTGAGAATAAAAATACGAAGGCCGTAAGAAGAGTCAAAGATAGCCATAGTGAGCTTGTATGCCATTGCCATACAAGGACGGGAGAAGTTTCATAGTGAGTTTATGATGAAAGGATGGTTCAATTGTGGGAGCCGGGAAGGATAGAACACGTTATGTGTCGATGAACTTGTCAATGGAGACACATTGGAGGCAGAGCAAAGACGTTATGAAAGGCGCTAACCAAGTTGTTTTGACGAGGTGGTAGACAATGGTCGTAGAAAAACCATATACAGAAAGTCCAACCATTTGACTAGCCCTTAGTCATGAAGATTTGACTATGTCATGAGAAAGGGCATGGCAGAAAAATTACTCTCTCTTTCTCTCTTATACGTTTCAAACTTTAGTTGTTTTACATTTCTCCCGAGTCAAACTTTGTCGGTTGTATTGAATAAAAATGCATTACCGATATATTCTATAGTGTATCTAATAGTATATATCTTAGTTGATGCTGGTGTATTTTTTTTTAAAAAAATACCTGACAAAAGCTAATAGAAAAAAAAAATCAAAAAAGAGTTTCACTTTGTCACGGAGCTAAAAAACGGTGTTGCAGTGCAAATAATTTGAAACGGAAAGCGTACTTTAGATCTTGGCCTTGGTGGTAGGTAATTGAAACAGGGCTAACACAGTTGATATATAATTTGAGATGGCCCAAGCAAAGGAAAGGACGCTCATCATCATCAGTGACGACGCCAGGGCTCCGCCGTTTAATTGTATTTGTCCCACGTGCCACAGTCGCAGCGCGGCGCAGTCTGACCGGGCTAGGCGAACCAAGCTATTGATTGCAACGGTAGATGGTAGCTCCTCACGGGCTGAGTAAGCTGCTCATCAGCCGATGGCCCCAACTACTCCTACTCGTGCCGACGCCACGTGTGCGTGTCTGCATTGACGGACGCTCAGATCAGCCTCAGGATGCAGCAGCAGCAGCTCCCCTCGTCCGTCGATTGTAGCTACGTAGTGTTTGGTCGGATGTATGGCTGAGAGACAGCAGCCAGCTGACGACGCAACGGAACGGCGCAGCATATGCACCACGGTTCCGTTCCGTTCCTTTGGAGGAACCAAACAGCCTTGCCTTGCCTCTAGGTTTCCATTTCCATTTCCATCCCCATCCAATTTGAGTTTCTTCTCTCCGGCCCGCGCCCGTCCTTCCGTCGCTGCGCGCAGGGCTAGGCTATATATAGTGAGCGAGCCGCCCACACAGGCGCACACACGCACGCGCAGGCGCCACAAGCCGATCGCTCTGAGGACGACTCATCCTATAGCTAGTTAGCTCCTGCACCACGGCCGCTGACAGACAAGACAGCAGGAGGGATGGGTAGCGCCGGCGGCGTGAGGAAGCTGGAGAGCCCGCTGCTGGGCATGCTGCCCGCGTCGACGACGGGCCCGTCGTCGGACGGCGAGGCGGTGAGCGGGCAGCTGGAGAGCATCCTGAGCGACGGGTCCCTGCCGTGGGGGCGGCGGATGGCGGCGGCGTCCGTGGTGGAGATGCGGCTGCTCGTGCGCCTCGCGGCCCCCGCCGTGCTCGTCTACATGATCAACTACCTCATGTCCATGTCCACGCAGATCTTCTCGGGACACCTCGGCACGCTCGAGCTCGCCGCCGCGTCGCTGGGCAACACCGGCATCCAGGTCTTCGCCTACGGGCTCATGGTATGTATTCTATTCGTTCTGCGGAGTCGGAGTAGTGGGTTTTGTTTGGTTCCTTGTCGTCCTCCTCGGAACTTTTTGCTTGCATGTATGCCCCTGCACCCAGCATATCGATCCGTGACGCTGGTATTTGGAACGGTCTACTAGTTTTACCTTTTGCCCTGTCCACGCGTGAGCGAATCTTCACAAGTACTAGACTAGATGGTCAAACGCTGCTGCCTCTCTGATATGATTGCGTTGCGTGCCTCATGGGTCATTGACAGATGTCGTCGTTTTTCCATGTTGTACATGGCGGGCCCCTCGACAATTGTAATGCAATAGTTTTTTTGTTTTCCCTTTGACAAACAAAAAGGCCGGTCCTTATTACATACAGTAGTAGACTCTGCAAGTTAGTTAATGTCTGAACGAACAACCTATGCCGGCCTAATATCTCATCGATCGATCGATCGATCTGCAAATTAATAAATCAATTTTTGCACACATCTGTGGGGTGTGGTCGTGACCACACACATACTCCTGCTAGCTAGAGCTTGCTTCTAGAGACTAGTGTGTCACCACGTATCTCAAGACCCAGCAGGCTATCAGTTAGGACCGGACTTGAAGTAGATAGTTAGATTCGGTGGCCGGCGATACAGCCACATGACGTGTGAAGCTGGGAAATGTTCCCATTTCACTACCAAAGTCCAAAGGGTCGGAGTCGGAGAGAAGAGGTCCGGTCCGGCCCGGCCCGGTCCAACAAATGATGGTAGCTACGACAACGCCACGCCACCCACGCGTAAGCGCTGCTGGCGCACACCTGGCGGCAGGCGAACGAGATGGCCTTTGCTTCCTCTTCCTTTCGTCCGTCCGTTCCTGCCGGCGGCTACCGCTACCACATCCGTCACGGCGTCCATTTCGCTGATGCCGACCCGCATGGCCCATATGCGTGGTTATATATCTGCCTGCCAGTGCCAGCCATTTCTTCTACGGTGTGTGTGCGCGCGCGCGTGTGCGCTGATGCCGACACATATATACTAATTTCTTGTCTTATACATTAAACATATCTCTACATAATCTGAAAAGTCAATTTGGAGTGAAATACTAGTATACTGTGCTGGTGAACTGAACTGAACTGAATGGACAAAAAACAAACAACTGATGATCAGAACTGACGCTTGCGTGCTAACCGGTGCGATGCAATGCAACTGAATAATAATGCAGCTGGGCATGGGGAGCGCGGTGGAGACGCTGTGCGGGCAAGCCTACGGCGCGCACAAGTACGACATGCTGGGCATCTACCTGCAGCGCTCCACGATCCTGCTCATGGCCACCGGCGTCCCGCTCGCCGTCATCTACGCCTTCTCCCGCCCGATCCTGGTCCTCCTCGGCGAGTCCCCGGCGATCGCGTCCGCCGCCGCCGTCTTCGTGTACGGCCTCATCCCGCAGATCTTCGCGTACGCGGCCAACTTCCCGATCCAGAAGTTCATGCAGGCGCAGAGCATCATGGCGCCCAGCGCCTACATCTCCGCGGCGACGCTCGCGCTCCACGTCGTCCTCAGCTACCTCGCCGTGTATAGGTTTCGATTGGGCCTCCTGGGGGCGTCGCTGATCCTCAGTCTTAGCTGGTGGATCATCGTCGCCGCGCAGTTCGTCTACATCGTCACCAGCGAGCGGTGCAGGCTCACGTGGACGGGATTCTCGTGGCAGGCCTTCTCGGGGCTCCCCAGCTTCTTCAAGCTCTCGCTTGCGTCGGCTGTCATGCTGTGCCTTGAGACGTGGTATTTTCAGATACTCGTGCTCATTGCGGGGCTCCTCAAGGATCCTGAGCTTGCATTATCATCACTATCTGTCTGGTAAGTACTACGTTATATTACCTGCACTGCAGTTGCATACATACAACTATACTATTAATGAATTGTTGACAGGCAAGAACTGACCTGTGTTGCAGCATGACTATTTCTGGGTGGGTGTTCATGATATCAGTTGGGTTCAATGCAGCAGCCAGGTAAATACAAAATTTATATAAACAAACAGAGTAGGTGATCCCTTTTGTTTTGTGAATTTCTGATGAAACGAAAAAGAAAAACCTAGCTTGCATTTCCATTCCATTTCCAACAAGTTAACTAGTAAAACTGAACTGAATTTCTATCTGTACTGTACGTTTCTTCTTGGATCATTCAGTGTCCGGGTGAGCAATGAGCTTGGTGCCGGCAACCCAAGGGCCGCGTCCTTCTCTGTGGTGGTAGTCACACTGCTCTCCTCCGTCATCTCGGTCCTAATCTCCATCGTCATCCTGCTGTGCCGGGACTACATCAGCTACATCTTCACCGAGGGCGAGGACGTGTCGCGGGCGGTCTCGCAGCTCACTCCGCTGCTGGCGGTCACCCTCATCCTCAACGGCATCCAGCCCGTCCTCTCTGGTCAGTAGAGTACATATACAGCACACTGATACAAATAAATAAATAAATCTTCGCTCTCTCTGAAAATATATACTCTATGGAACAAATACAGGGGTCGCTGTGGGGTGTGGATGGCAAGCATTCGTCGCATACGTCAATGTCGGTTGCTACTACATCGTGGGCATCCCCCTTGGGTGCCTCCTAGGATTCTATTTTGACCTGGGAGCAGCGGTATGTATCTACAACAACATGGTTCTTCTCGTCTCGATGTTTAATATATCGATCAGGCGTTTGATATATATGATGGATTGCAGGGTATTTGGAGTGGTATGATCGGGGGCACCTTCATGCAGACCTTGATCCTGGTGTGGGTTACATACAGGACCAACTGGAACATAGAGGTACAGATGACCGCAACAACTTATAATTTCGGTATTCTGCACCAATTACAATCTTCATAGAGAAATAGGAAACACAATTTTGTAAGACTTGCCTTATCCACTTCTACATGTATTGAGATGAATCCATTCCGACTGAGCGTCTCCTCGAATGTATGCAGGTTGAAGAAGCACAGAAAAGATTAAACAAATGGAATGACGGCAGCAAGGCTCCTCTATTGTCAGCCCAAGGATGAAATAAGTCCATCTGTTTGTTGCCAAACCAAGAACGAGAGACATGGATATATGAGCTGTATGTAGTGATGCGGAACCTCGGCAGGCTCAGCAGAGTCGACGGAATTCGATGTCATGAAATGCGTAGAAGGAGATGGCTGAAATTTTAAATTCTATTCTTGCGTCGCTCAATTCAATTTTGTGTTCCATTCACCGACGCGGCTGCATAGTACCTAGTCAGTGTTAATCTTTGAAACAAAAGCTAGTTGCCCTCTACTGATGGCATTGGAAAATTCGCTAGAAGGATTTGTAATGTTTTGTGCCCAAAGCTAGCATTATATTGTCATGCGCGAGTACGTTGAGATTGATATTCTAGACAATATTGATGCAGTTTTAATTTGGTGCAAACACAAATTACGTGATCCTCAGGGTACAAGTGCTACATTGTGTCATCTATAATCCAAGAACAGAGTATGTACCGACGTACCGTGAACAGGTTTGCTGCCAAGAGCATATATAGGATAGCTCTATGGAACAATCCTATGAGGAAACGAATAAAATTCTCAGACTTTTCTTAGTGGTTCATTGAGAGGAATCGGGCTGTATATACGTGGTTGCCTCGCAGCCTCGCTTGAGTGTGGTAGTGTGCCCCCAAGGCTAAAGATAAGATAGTGCAAATGCTTCTACACTCTATCCACCCTCTCAAAGACATTCAAGATCACACCCAAGACTAGGATGGACACTATAATTCGTCCTCATGCTGTTTAGGCCTTAAAGCTTGAATGTTTTGAGAGAATGGGCTATGAAGCCTTTGTGTCTTAGTGATCTAGAGTACTTAGGATCTTAGTGATCTTCTGGTAAAAGGCGTGGTCGTTCTTCCAGGCAATATGCATGAGCCGGTGAGGGCACGTTGCTTGGCTCGTTGTTCCATGCACGTGATTAGTGACCACAGGTGCGTGATTAGTGACCAC